>VZRR01005974.1:468215-730398 GCA_013398015.1 Oreocharis arfaki
AAAAAAAAAAAAAAAAAAAAATCCTTTTAGTGGATGATTTGGAGTAGGAAACAGACTTAGTGTTAATCTCTTCTGTTGGTCTGCCTTGTGAATTTTAGACTGCTTTTTTTGCCTAGGCAGTCTCTGTTCCTGAGAACTTGCAGTTCATCTCCTGTGTTCATAAAGTATGTCATACATGTCATACTGTCCTCTTCACACTTTTCATTTCCATGTGAAATACAAACAGTAAGAAAGAAAAAACCTGAACCCAAACAAACCTGAGTTGCAGGAGGCATTGAGAGTCTATAAGCTGGGATTTGAAATGCACAAGGAATTATATTGTTTTAAATATAATGACGCCACCATGCCCAGGGACAGGGAACCCAATGACACTTGTAAATATAAAATATGGGGCCAACAAAACTAAAAAAAGTCTCTGCTAAAAGGACAATCTGCCTAATTAAGTGCCGATTGAAGGAACTGGGACTGTATGTACTAGCCTGGCATACACAGTCAGTGGCTTCCCCAAGTGAAGCATGACACCAAGTATTACAGAGAATTACAACTACACAGAGTTTTTGCTGTGTTCTTAGTAAAAAATTAATAGAAAATAATTTCTTTCCACCTATCTATGTCTTGAACTGTGCTTCTGATACAATTTTTAAGATAACTTGGAAAAGTTCAAAAATCCCATATGTTCAAATGTGTTATGGATAGGTATATATTATACTGTAATGGTTAATAATGTGTTGCTTACTGGCTTGGATGAACTGGATTCTCAGACTAGATTTTTAATTACTGCTTGCAAGCTGAAATCAAGTGGTGTCATGGAACTCATATTTGTGAAAATAAAAGTGCAATTGAGTATGTGGGGGTCTGGGTCTTGAACATTTGTTAGCTATACCACTGTATTTGAAACAGGGATCCTGGAAACTCATTGGGGAAGGATTAGTAGTTTTGTAATGAAAACTGAGGTTTGGTAGTAGTAATGGAAAATATACTACTATACTTGGAAAGTCATTTGCCCACTGTTTTCACACAATGATATGAGAGAACCTATTTGTTACTACTTTTAGGATTACCAAAATTATTAATGATGTATTTAAATCACATGAGTACTATCCAAATCTAGTAATATTTTTCCAATGTGACTGCAGGGAAAACAACTCTTCTTCTCCTAAGTCAGAGCATTCTCAGAATGGAGCAATAGGCGTATTCTCAGAGTTAAAAATATATAGAAATAGCCTTTAGTATAGCAGTTTAGAGGGGAAAGAGTAAGAGAGGCTGCCTGTTGCTCTTTGCTCACTGAAGCTATTTTATCTAGGCATTTCATCCAGTGCTGAGAACAGGGCATTGGATGAAATAAAATTGTGAACTTGTGGGAATATTTACTGTCCTGATGCCAAACAGCGCTTCCTTTAGGACAGCACTGATGAGGACAGTGGGGAAGAATGACAGTTCCTGCAGGCATGGTTCTTTTGAAAAATCTCTATGCTTTCAGCTCTGCTGTGCCTTTGAGAAAGTGTGAATCATACTCATTTCAGTACAGATCTGGCTTTGAAGAGAGCTGCAGGACCACGCACCCCCAGTGTCTCCGAAAGGCATCCATCTGTTAGCAGTGCTCTCAGCTCACCCCATGGTTTGCAATTACTTTGGCTTGTTTAGAGTTGCAGGTTATTTAGGTTAGCTTAGTCCTGAGTGTGAAGGTACTCTGAATACAAAACTTGAAAATCACCCGCTTTTTTAGTTTTCTCAGGTAAAGCATGGCATAGTTTACCTCTAGGATCAAAATCTACTGTGTGGTGACCTCTACTGATTTTTAGTTAGGAAAAGGGCACCTCTGTGTAAGGGCAGAATGGTCCTATGGTGAAAGAGGGAATTATGGTTCTAACTAAGGTATGATTATGAAAGAAGAAATGGAAAAATCTATTCATCGTCTGGCTCAACTTCTGTATTAGTTTGCTGTGGAATCCCATGGGATCCCACATCTTCAAGCTGTCCCAAGCCAAAGAAATCTATGCCCCTGCTTAAGGAAAACCTCAAGCAGATATTTCTATCACAGTATTGAGAAAAACCGCACAGAAACAACGGACCGAATAACCCCAACACACCCAAAAAATTCTGCAGTAACAACCCCAAACTTCTGAGCTTCCCCTTTCTCTTTAATGCACACAAGTCTTGGAGAGTCAACGTGCTGCAGCCGTTCTCTAACTCCATTGCTAGGTAAGCTCAGTGGTGATTCTTGGCTCCTACAGCTGGACAGACTTATTGCAGTGTTTCATCACACACATGACCCCTTTTGGGAACCAAATACCATTGCTAATGCTATAGAGTCTCTGCTGCTCTTTTGAATGTAGCTGTAAAATACCATCAATGATCTAATATGCTGTAGCTGGGCTAGACAGCACAGTATTAATGAGATTCCACTGTTCTCCAGCAGCATTGATAAAGGTATGTGGATAGACACCTCTGCCTTTGAAAGTGCTAGCTATCCCAAGGATATGTTCTTTTTTCTTTGTTTTGTCAAGAAATTTGGCTTTTCGGTTCATTATGTCCTGGATACTGAGTCAGCCTTCAAGCATGTACAGCGGTCATAGAATCATACAATAGGTTTTGTTCTGAGGGGCCATTAATGATTGCCTAGCCCATCCTACTCTGGAGTGAGTAGGTACAGCTTCAACTCGGTCAGCTTGTGTGGGTCCCTGTCCAACTTGACCTCAAATATTTCCAGGCATGAGGCATCTGCTGCCTCTCTGGGCAACTTATTGCAGTGTTTCATCACCCTCACTGAAATAAAAAACTTTTTCTTTCCTTCTCTTTGAATCTACCCTCTTTTAGCTTAAAGCCATTACCCCTTATCCAGTTGCAGCAGGCTCTATTCAGCAGTCTGTCCCCATCTTTCTTATGAGGCCTCCTTAACTCTTGAAGGGTTGCAGTAAGGTCTCCTTGGAGCCTTGTCTAAGCTGAGCAGTCCCAGCTCTCACAACAGTGTGTGCCCAAGGTGTTTTCTGAAGCAAACCACAATGTTTTGCCAAGAGCAAAAATCTATGTGATTCTGGGAGTCCTTCACACCAATAGGCCACTTGTTTCTGATCAGTGGTGTGGATACAAGTACACCAACTTTGCCATCCTGTGCCCTGTGCAGTCACCTCCTAGTTCCTTAATAGTTTGTTCCCTTGCGACTTCTCTTTCCAGGCTGTTATTTTAGTCAGCATGTAACCTCAGTCTTTTGCCATAAAAAATGGTCACAGTGCTGCACTCACCTTCCTTCAGACACCTTGAGGAAAACGTGGTACCCTAAGGAGGAATTTCTGCATTGTGTGGATTTGGCTGGTCTATTCCAAATGATGCTAATCCTAACCAATATTGCCAAAGCTTTGTACTGCTTTCCCTGAAGTCCTGGATGACTTGTTGGAACAGACCTATTTGGCTTTTATATGTACCTGTGCCTATGGGAGACCAGCTGAGTAAACACTACTCTCTCCTTTAGTATAACCTGTGGTATGTCTGTGACAATTTTATGTATCTATCTCATTTTTCTCACTTGGATCAGTGCTGGCACAAAGGTGCTGTGTTGGTTAACCAGAAAAGTGTCTGGATGAAGGAAAACAATTTATATATATATATCTGTAATCATCAAAGTAAAAACTGCCAACGATGCAAGTGATGCACTGCATCATTCCACTTAAATCCACTGATAGGCTTCCAGGGGAACGATCCAGTGGTGCTGGCAATTTGTTTGTCATGTGCAGGTAGGACCACTGTGTGTAGAATATGTGTAACTGCTGTACTTGCATTCTGTTTTGGGTCATTTCTGCCTCCAATCCCTAGCCTTTAAACAAAGCAAGGGGACTTGTAGGGTATGAGACTAGTAACTTTTCACTAGTCTTTAATTCCTTGGATCTCTGTACTCCTGTGGAGCAGTGCAGATAGAGCCCGTGGAAATAGCACAAGCAATGTTTTCAGTCAAGAGTGGCCAGTGATACAAGGTTCTAGAGCAGACTAACACAGAAATAGGCTGTTTCCAGGTTTCATTACAAAAATATCCCTTGAGGGAGAGGAAAGCCCACTGAAATAATGCTTCCTTAACCATGCAGCAAAGAACAAAAGGTGATTCTTGCAATCTTTGGGAATCTTGTGATATAGATGTGATGTGCTGGAGACAGCTTTTGTAGAGACTTGAAATTTTCTGATTGTTAGTATTTATTAAACCTAAATATGTAGTCTTGTTGGTAATAAACAGAGTTGTAATAATCAGCAGATGTGATTGAATTTGCTTTGTGTCTAATTCATACTTAGTTTTAAGGTTAAAGCATTTATTTCATTGCTGTAAAGAGGTAGTGATATTAGCTTAGAGAATTCTTTCTTACCTTCAATATGGGGCCTTAGGGTTTCTGCAAAAATAATTTAAAAGTTTTTAAACAGAAGAGAATAGCTGGTAATCTATCCATAGAGACCTCTGCATGGAGAAGTTGAAAAATATAGCTCTTTTTATAAAATACCGCAGTTGCATTCAGCTGCCTTGTGCACTCCTGTGAGCTCTGCTTTCAGATGTGCTGGAAGTTTTGCCGTGTTTGCTGTTGTTTGCAGTTTTTGAATGGGTCGGCACTGGTCTACATGTGTTCCTGTTGAAAGCAGTGATAAGAGCGAAGTGGTATTGATAAAAAGAAAACAAAAAGACTCAATAAAAACCAACAAGCTAGTGGATGGTGCTTGGAATTGTCTAAAATGTTCTAAATTTTAGACCAACATGACCACTGCTAACAGTCCATAACTAATCTCCTGTGGGTTCCATTGGGAGGCTCTGTGACTGTTCTCCTGTGTGTGAATCGGGCACATGTGTGCACTGTACAAGTGACCATGATGTATAAAATCAGTTGAAGTGTCTGTCTTAGGGTGGGACAGTGTCCAAAATACCCTGTTTGTTTTAAAACAAGCCAACTTAGAAAACTTGATGAAACAGTAATAAAGACTGGGTGCTAAATTGCTTCAGAGCAATTGTGGTCTCTCAAACACCTTCTCAGAATTGAAACTTTTTATTTTTTTAGAAAAGCAAACAATCTGTTGGTACATAATGAATTAGCATCGAGCATGTTGCAAAAATAAGGCTGGGGTTTGTATAAACAAAACGGAATCTTTATGTAAATGTTATGTAAATGTGACATTTAGCTTAAACTGTTGGAGTGGGGAAGTCGGGATTAACAATGTACAGATCTCATCATGTTTATGTGTTGCAACTGTGAATTAAAACAGTTTGTTATTTTTGTTGCAGGGTGTTTGAGTTACTACCTATGAGTAAGAAATACACTGTGAAACATGAAATATTTAAAGATTCAGTTCATGCTACTTTTAAATAATTTTCCTGTGTATTTTGACAGAGAGGCATCAAAGGTTGCACTTCAGTGTATTGGAAGAAAGTGTGTACCCAGCCGTCTTGAACCACCTGTGATTTTAAGGGTTCTGAATTTATTCGTTGTGTAGTCCAGGAAGTTATGTCATGTTTGTCCCTAATTCTAAGTGCCAGAATTTGGCTGGAGTTTACATGTGATTTCAGTCTGAGGGACTTTGCATCTTTTACAGATGAAGCAATTAGTATTTCAGAGTCACAAAAGTGAATATATAAAAAATATTAATTACGTAAGAAATACTTTTATGTATTACTTCAGATTCCACCAAGCACTTCTAGTTAAAGCTAAACATGTATAAACTTTCATATGACCTAGAGAATAAGCTTACAGAAATCTGCTTAATTTTGTTTGCTTTTTGATTAATTCTTTTGTCTTTACCCTTTTAACGTCGTCTTTTTTTTTTTCTTCTTGTGGTCCATATTTGAACTTTAGCGTGCTAAGGGACATGATTACAGCTTCTCAATAGGAGGATAGGGCTGGTATAAACTGCAGTCTCAAAGTTGTTCTGTGTTCTAGACGCGTTTCAGAAACCCACGTGCTCTTCATAGCGGAATTGTTAAGAGGTAGACCAGAGCCAGAAAAAAATAGGATGAAAAGAGTACTCTTTTCTACTCCAGCTTCTGGTAAATTAGTTGTATGCAGCCCAGTAAATAACATCGCAGCCAGCACACGCCTCAGACTAATTTGTCGCCGGCCCTACTGCTGCTCTGAGCTTGCCGTCCGTCCCCGCGCCGAGAAAGGACCCTGTGACGAACCTCCCGCCCTGTGTTCCCTGCCGCGTGCGGGAGAGCATAAATCCCTCAGTGCCGATGGCCCTTCCCTTTCCGCCTGGCGGCTGCTGCGGCCCCGGGGAAGCCGCGGGAGCAGCGGTCCCGGGCAGGATCGGCAGGATCGGCAGGATCGGCGCCGCTCCCGCAGGGCCCCGGCTGCGCTGCGCCGCTGCCGCCGGGGGGCGCTGCTGCCCCGCCCGCCGGGCCGGGAGCGGCGGGGTCCTGCGGGAACGGAGGCGCCGGGAGCAGCCGCCGGCAGCACCCCCGGGCTGCGCGGCTTGTCCTGCTGCGCCTGGCAGCGGATGGGGCTTTGCCTTCTCTAGAACGTTTTGGGGAATGACATGGGAGTCTGTGAGGCTGCCTGTGTGTTTCTTGGAAGATGGTCCCGTTTTAGGAAATGTGCGTTCAGGAAGGTGCAGTCTTATCATACAATCTCCTCTACTTTTGAGCCTTTTCTTCCTGAAAACACCAGATCAGACAGGAGGTAGTTCATGTAACATACGGCATTCTAGGAAGAGCTGCTCGGAATAACCGATCTGGGTTAGCACCAGAGAATACAGAATAATTCCCTTTATCCCTGTGGGCAGGGAAGCTTGCATGCCTTTCTCTTCCTTGGCTGCTTTATTGTGTGGAGTGTTATGGAGACTGGAGTGTTCTGAATCCTTTCCTGATGATCATGGGTCTTTAGCTCATCTTGGTGTTCAGGGTCAGCTTGCTTCACCTTGCTTGAGCCTAGAGGCAGATTTGAGGTGGTTGTGGTACAGCTTGTCAAAGCAATAACCCCTTAACCTTAATGCGAAGTCGTAAGCTACAAAGGTTTCTGACGTTGTGAATGGAACATCATCAGGTGTGTTACAGAAGAAGAGAGCATCCTTCTTTTATGGTCATGCAGCAGTGTCTGGCAGTTTCAATCAGGCTGATACCCTGGTAACTCATGTGGTTGTTAGTACACAGTCTGCTCTCAGTTCTTATCTCCAGTACCTGATTCTAGGTTCTCTGAATAGTCCAGCACAGTTTGTAGTGTTAAGGCAGTCCATGAGTTTAAACATCTGACTTAGAGCGAGGTGCAAAGAGAGAACATGAGAAACAAATCAAAAAGAGGAGAGGAAAGGATGAAGCAGGAGGTTTGATAACTCATTCCTAGTTACCCCTAGATGAGGTAGCTTTAGAGTTTGTGTGGAGGTGAAAATACTTTGACACACCTGAATGGAGGCATCAGACCTTGGTACCAATGTATCTGTCTGAAGCAGTATTGATTTCAGTAGTAAAGCCTGAGCAGAGGACTTGACTCAGTTATTTCCATCGCTGATAGCAGTGGTAGTGTGTTTGGAGCTGTAAGCAGGTAAAGCACAGTTTAAAAGTGCTGCCGATGTGGGATGGGAGGTGTTTTAGTGATTGTCAAGCTGCATAAGATACCCTATCGATGATACCCTATTGAAAGCCGTATTCTCTCTGGATCGATGCCAAAGGGGTGTATGGAATCACTGAGTGGAACTTACAGGCCACCAGTGTCATGGAAGGCTCTGGAATCTGTCTGCAGAAATGGATGCTGTTCTGGCTGGCCAGTGGTATTGTGATGCAATTCCAGCTTCACTGTAGACTGTGGGAATTTAGTGAGGTCCAAATTTCACCCTGAAGATCTCCATGTTTTTTCTTTTCATAGATGAAGCAGGATAATGGTCATCCTTTGTAAAGTACTTTGAGATCTATGGATTAAGAATGCTGTATAAGAGCTCAGTGATGTTTAGTATAAGCACGTTATGTAACATCAAGAACAGATGACAAAACAGGACAGGAAGTAACTATTGGATTTAGACTTGTTCTGTCACAGATACGAATTTAGGTTCAAAAAAGGAAATAAAGGGATTTCAGTCTGTGTGTGCTCTTTATTGCATATATTTAGGTGGGTTATATATGTAGATAGGAAACTGTAGTGAAAAGTGATCTTTTAAGCAGTGCAGGTAAAATCAAGAAAGCATGTATAAAATACACAAGTTAATATCTTTGCAAATATGTGGTGTTTATGGTGTGCTGTTTAAGGGGAAGCACTTCTTTCCTAGCTCCTAAAGAAATTAGCCTCTGTGAATCAAAATTTCATGCAGACTTCCATCTTAGAGGTGACAAATAAATAATTGGGTAGATTTTATGCTTTTGAAGGAATGAAGGGTCAAAAGCTTCAGGCTTCTATTTATCTTACTGTCTGAAATAAGTGAGTAAAATATGCTGTAGGCTTCCTATTCTATCCCCAAAACATAATTGCAGTACTTCCATGCAGTGCCAAAGAATGAACTAAGGTCATGGCAACCAAAGGATAATTCTTACTGTCAGCTGTCATACGGTGCTTGCTTCCTTTGTCCTGGAGAAGATTTATCCCTTTCTTGCAAGCAACATAGCTGGATACTTGAAAAGTTGACTCCACTTTCCAACCAGCCTCTGCTGCTCTGTTGTGTGAACAGCAAAATGCTGTTTGCTCTCCCGAGTTATGTGATGTAACCCCAAACTCGAAGAAACCCATTAAATAAAGAAGAATTCCACCTTGACTGATGTAAAGAGAAGCAGGATGTATGAGTAATAAGTATTGCTCTACAATTTTTTGTGAATACTGATGTTATGTAATGAACATTATCTCTGTAGCTATAGGGATAACAGTATTCCATGTGCTAGTGCTTTCAGAGACAGTTGTGGTAGATTTAGAGATTATTTCAAATGTATCTAGCATTTTGGTACAATGAATTGCTTTTCAAATCTGGATTAGACTATTGCTCTGAAAATAATAAATATTGGACATTTACTAGTGAAGCTAGTGAAGCACAGTAGTTTTAAATATTACCTTCAGTTTTTTGACCAGTGATAAAGAACTGGCGTTAGAATGTAAAGAACAGTAGTGTTTTACTTTGAGTTCTGCCAAACTCATATATATGTATGTATGTGTGTGTGTGTGTGTGTGTGTGTGTGTGTGTGTGTGTATTTAAATTCTTTCCTAGTGGCTGGAAATGGAGAGTCAAAACAGGCCATGACTTGCTTGGGTGCATGTTCTCGTTTGAATGCCCTCAGAGTGTAGGAACAACTCAGGAGCAAAGCTTGTTCAAGAGTAAGCTAAGTAGAGTTGATCCTGCCATGGAGAAGAGATTAGCTGATCTCTGCAAAATTCAAAGGCTGTCTAACAGAATAAGTGTGTTCACTGATGGAAATTTTTGCGAGCACAAAGCCACAGTGAAATAAAGAAGTTTGCCTGTAGGATAGGAGACAGGCTGATAGTGTTTAAGCAACACAGCTTTCCAGGACACTCCTCAAGCACAGCAGGAAAAATGTTGCTTCTTAGAAAAAAGTGTCTATCTCTGGATGTTATGTAAGTAGACTGTACTGTACTGCTTGAGTCACCATCCCTGGGGATATTTAAAAGGCATGTAGACACAGTTCTTAGGGACAGGGTTTGATGTTGGACTCGGCAGCGTTAGGTCTGTGGTTGGACTCGATTATCATAAGAGTCTTTTATAAACTAAACAATTCAATGATTCTAATTAGCACCTTTTGTTGAGATCAGTACTGCAGGACTGCTGTCTCTCAGAGTGAGCTGTGTTGCTGTGTGATGGCTGCACATACAGGACCTAAGGCCAAGTTCTGCCTCTTAACTGAATGAGGTTGTTATCCAAATACCAAGAACTCCAAAATACCTTCAGAATTTTCCATGCTGGGTACTCCATATAGAACTTCTGAGCTTTTGATGGCGTGTCTGGAATCTTCCCAGTACTAATGGTACCACAAAGTTACTTGTCGTTCCTCCCCCAGGCAATAAGAAGCCTAGTTAAAATAAAAGTTTATAGGAGATAAAAATGACCTGATTTAGATGACATTTTTTCTTCAAAGTGCTGTTATAGAGAATTAACCTTTCATTTATGGTGATGACTCAAGTTAAGAGGACCTTCTTTTGCATTAGAAGTAAATGATCAAAACTGCAACTGTTGAAATGGATAGAGCTGGAGAGCAGCCTTTGATGATCAGTAAGTTTTAGCCGATAGCCAAGCAAGAGCTTTTACTTACATGTGAGAAACCTGCCGTTTTATCACTGGTTTCAAGGCAAGACATCATCTTCTACTGAAAATAAATTACTGATGAAATGTTAGTAAATGAACTTGGGTCAAGGGCTTCTTCTGTCCATGTTCGGTAGGGGTTTGTCCTATATAATGTACCTGATAGCAGCAGCAGTGAGTAGATGTCAGGGTGTCTTAGGGCTCTGCTGGACAGTCAGCTGTTGAAGCAGACATGACATACGGTGGGAGCTTTCTGTAATGTAGATCTTAATAAATATTTCATTTTTTCTTGTTTATAGTGTCTTGTTTATAAACTATGTAAACAGCAAAATGGAGATGGTTAACAAAGTAGCCATAGAAACCTGTTCTGTCCTCTTTCTCTTCCTCTCTCTGTGGAAACATGCTTTGACCATAGTTATGATTTCTTCCTGTCACTGTGATTTGAACTGGACTAACAAAATAACTCCTAAAAAATTGTATTTTAAGTTGTTGGTTATGTAGTGACAACCAATAGGCCTATATTTGTATGATGAGCACAAAGAGGGATTTTACATTCATTCTCTTTATTTGGGGTAGCACTGCAAGAATAAAGTACATGCCTCCAAATAACTCTCCCGATAGTAGCAAGCCATGGCTGGACAAAATACATGTCTGCATTTCTGAAAAATGGGATCTTCGGACTTGTGGTTTAAGCACTTAATAGTGTTTGAATTGGGAATGATGTGTTTCCTACTTTTTGGAAGGTGCAGCCTATTGTCAAAATACAGGTAGCTTTCAGAGAACAACCCTCTCGGAATCTACAGAACTGACAGAAAAGAACGTGAAAGGAAATAATGTTTTATATTTAGAAATTATTAGGCTTCAGCATTAGATGTACTGGAAAAAAGAAGACCAGTGTAAGGGGTAATTTACCTTTCTAATTAATTTCTCACAAAATAACAATTGCAAATAGAAAATACATATTTTATATCATCTGAGACAATTTTAAGACACATGTAGGAATGATAAAATTTGGTGATAATGCTTCAGATTCATTTTTTAATTATGGACTACTATTTCAAGATGATTCTCTGATGTTAGCGTAACAGTAATTAAGCTTCAACTCAACAGGAAGGGTTAGTGTTCTTTCGTTTTTGTCAAATGAACAAACTGTTTCAGTAATTTAAAAACAAATTACTTCCTTGGATTAACTTTGTTTCAGTGATTAGATACAAAGTGACATCTATTAACTGAATGCCTTTTTACTGCCATTTGACTTACTTGAAGTTGGAGAATAACTTCTAGTCATCCTCCAGTGGTCTGTTATTTATTACAGTACTGCTTGTCCTGCATTCAGTCTGGTTTTAAGAATAGCTGTTGCCGGGTTTTCCATCACTTTATGTGTCTGCTTTTATGGGCAACAATCCTAGTTCATTGGGATACCCACCTCTGGAAGATTTTCTCTGCCTTGTCTGGTTCCAGATTCCAGACCTGAAGGTTTGTTGATGTTTTGAACTGTCTGATCAGAGCTTTGCATGACTCAAGAGCAATGGTTATGGAGCAAAAGTTATAATGAATAATTTAGCAATTTCTTATTAAGGTTTTTGCCTTTTTGTTTTGCGGTAGTGAAGGGCATTGTCTTATGTGGGTTTTGTGCTGCCTACAGAACTTGTTGTAACAGGTATTTAAACCCTGACTTCAAGTAAAGGAATTTCACAGAAACTATCAGTAGTTCACTTCTGTATGAAAGATCAGCCTTGATAGGGACAAAGTGTTTTGTACAGCAGGCAGAAATTGCTCCTACCGACCAATCTTCTGTTATTTGTACTTTCCTGTAGATGTGATCTGCAAGCTCTTTCTTTTGGTTTTTGATTCTCAAAAATTAATAGTGACAAGTCAACACAGCTATAACTAAGTGAAAAGTTGTGATTGAATTGTCTCTGATTGAAGGGTCTGAAACACAAGTCCTGTGAGGAGCAGGTGAGAGCACAAGGGTTGTTCAATCTGGAGAAAAGAAGGCTCAGGAGAGCCTTCCACAACTTACTGCCATCCACAGCTATCTGAAAGGAGGTTGTGGCAGGGTGGGGGTTGGTCTCTTCCAGGTGATAAGTGACAGGAGAAGGGGAAATGGCCTCAAGTTGTACGAGGAGAGGTTCTGGTTGGATATCCGGAAACTTATTCTTCGCTGGAAGCATGGTTAAGCATTGGAACAGGCTCCCCAGAGAAGTGGTTGAGTTGGCATCCTTGAAGTGTTCATAAAACAAATGGACATGGCACTTCACAGTATGGTTTAGTTGACATGGTGGTGTTCGGCCAAAGGTTGGACTTGATGATCTTGCCAGTGTTTTCCAACCTAATGGTTCTGTGGTTCTCTGAATTTCTGGTTACAATCTGTGTAGCTTTACGCTGTATGCCAGAACTGCAGATGTAACACAGTTATATTGCTCAAAGAAGATGTGATCTTATTTATACCACCAAGTTAGAAGATATTCTGGTGCTAGGAGGGGAGTTACCTGTATTACTGAACATTAACCTTTGTTGCTTTTTGGACAGTGCTTAGAGAAGGGTGTGAAGGTCAAAGGCATAGAGCTCAAAAATTAGTTTCAGAAAGTGAGTGTCTAATACCATCCATGCCCTTTGTCCAACTCAAAATTATTTTTGTGCCTAACATTGCTGTTTTCAATGTGGTTTTTTTTCTTCTTCTTGTATTGAAGTGGGGAAAGGCAAAAACTTGGTCCGCCTCAAAGGCAAAAACTTGGTCCACCTCAAACTAGGAGCAGTGACCAAGGTTTTATGAAGTGCTGTCATGTGCATTGAACAAATCAATGAGGAAGGCCTGAAATTATTCTTCTCAAATTTCTTCCACCTTAACAAAAGGCTCAGAAAGCAATATTCAGGCAGAAGTGTTTCACTTCAGCTGATGGTGTCTCTGAAGAGTTCAGAAGTAAATTACAAAAATAATGACAGCTTTCATTAAGATGTTTCAGCTGTGGAAGTGAATGTGTAGGAGTTACAGTCTTTTGCTGAAGCTGTAGGAGCACAGATCATTCTGGGGATTAAACTGGCAAATTATTTAATCACAGAAGGGTGACATATCTTTGTGCTGGTTGTGGTCAGTGTCCTGGATGCAGCTGCATCTTGATGAGGTCATTGTCATGTCACTGAAGTAGCACAGACCTTCCAGAACCTGTGCAGGGTGGTCACAGCACCCCGACTCCTCTCATGTGTCCTGTGGAGACACTTGAGGGCAGAGTAGGAAACATTGTTATGACTTACTTTGTAGTTACTAAATACTTAATTATAAGTTCACAGAATTGATCACTTGACATTTTAATTCCGGTAATAGTGATAAAATAGCTTTTTAAAAAGCATATTAATGTGAATAACTATGCATATGTGTGAGTAAATTTTAGTCCGCTTTCTTCCAAATCCCAGAATCATTTAAGTTGGCAGAGATGGGCCTCCAAAATCATTGAGTCTGACCCTTGACTACTCACCACGTTGTCAACTAGTCAACAGCACTAAGTGCCATGTCCAGTCATTTCTTAAAGACTTCCAGGGATGGTGACTTCACCCAGTGCCTTGGGCAGCCCATTCCAATGCTTGACAACCCTTTCTGTGAGGAAATTCTTCATGATTCCCACCTAAACATCCCCTGAAATCACTTTATTGGAGTAAAGTGATTTCTTTTCCTCCTCATTATTAAACAACAAAGTTATTAATACCATTATGTTGGGTCAGCATTTTGTGCTTTGGCTTTTTTTGTCCTGTAACATATAGCTTCAGACTTTGAAATTATATCTCTTCCAAAAGATTGTTTGTGTTGACATGACAGACTTTGTTCTGTTTCTGTATGTTTTATAGAAATAAAGGTTTCTGTTTTATAGAAGTAAAGGTTTTGCTTCTCTATGAAAAACTGCATGATTTTTGCTCCTAATACTGCCCACAAGAACTGCTGATGCGAAAGTCTGCCCGGAGGTGCATGCAGTAGGCCCTAGTTTTGTTAGAATGATGATTTAAAAATAAACCAGCAACAGAATATCCCATCGTGCAGACTTGTAAGTCCTCTGAAGACTAAAAATGAAATTAGTATTTGCACCTCTTTTAAGCCTCCTTTTGATGTCTGAGTTCAGTAAGGAGCTCCTTGCTCTCAAATGCTGCATTTGCTTAATTTCTTATTTGTCAGGATGGACTTTTCCTGAGCTTGGAGAAGGTGATGCCTGAATATCAACCAACATTCCTGGATCCCTCTTCTCTCCAGAGCTATAACCCATGAGGTTCTTCTAAACAGGTCTCTGGAAAGGATGGTGTCTGCTCTCCTGAAATCCGAGATTGTGATTCTGCTTACTGCCTTGCTCCCTCCTTATAAGATCCTGAAGCTCATCATCACATGGCTACTGCAGCCCAGGCAGCCTCTGACTTCCCTGTCTCTGGTCAGTTATTTGTTGTTGTAAGTACGAGGTCCAGCAGACCACCCTTCCTTGTTGGTTCCCCATGTTGGGAAGTTGTCATTAATGCACTCCAATGCTGCATTGCCGAATGCTGCTGTGGGACTGGGAGGTCTGTGACAGAGACCCAGTACAGGGACACCCATCCCCAGGCACAGCTCGTGCACTCCAGCTGCTCTTTCACAGGGAACAAGTCCCTCTCCAGGCCTTCCCATGCTGTCCTTCCTGAGGAGTCTGTATCCATCCTTCAGAGCACTCCAGTCATGTAACTGCACAGAGACTTCTGGCTCCTCCTGTTTCTTCCCCGTGCTGCCTGCATCAGAGCAGAGGTGTTTCAGAGAGCCACCCAAGCATTCTGAGTCCCCAGAGCAGGCTTGAGAGCTTTCACCAAAACATCATTCTCCATTTATTGCTGTCTTTCGAACAAAATATACTGTAAATTATATAATGATGCATGTTAGTAGTCTTGAAATAAATTACAGAAGCATTTCAAGTCAATATTCTTTTTTGAGCATGTCTCTTTTTCTTAAGTTTTAATTAAGGATCAGCATTAAGGATGCATGGGGTTCTCTTTCTGTGTAATCAATTTACAAAATTATGTTAGTGATGCAAGCTCCCAAACAACTCTATTTAGAAGTGCACTGGGTGCTGAACATGGCCTCCTCTTTTTTGTTGGTTTAGCTTAGTTGTGATTTTTGGAAATCAGTGTGATGTTTGTGGAAAGATGCTTAATCAACTTTTATTTTAATACAAAAAAATGAAAGTGAGCTCTAAAGAGATGATTTATTCTTTTATATGTAATAAACTAGTAATTATCTCTCTTATTAATTTATTCTGTATTTGATATCATTCCATCTGTGCTTTTTTGAGTTGTTGCTGCTAAACAAAAAAGTATCAATTAAATATTTATGTATGAGCACCTGGCAACCAGTTGTGCAGCGCACAGTTCTGCCGACTTTGTGAGAAATGTCAGCTCATGGAAGTTTTTAGTGACAGCCTGCAGGGAGGGAAGCACTGACACAGCAGTGATCTTGGAGACCTGATAGAAATGGACAATACATATTGTCAATCACTAGGCCTAGGAAAGGAGTCAGGGAATACAAAATGGGGGAACAATAAGGCAGAATGAGCAGAGGGCAGTAGGGAAATAAAATCTGTTCTTACTATACAAGTTGTCTGAGACATTTCTTTGTCTCTGTGGTGGATGTGCTTCTTCCTCTTTGCTGTTTCTATAGGCATGGTATTAGAAAGAAAAGATAGGAACATCAACCAGTCCTGTCTGACTGAAGGCACTTTATTATTTTATCATACCTACCCCTTTGCTGATTGGACATAAATGAGACTTGAGAAGATTTTTTCCTCCATTGCCATGGGGTTAGGAGGAGGAGAAAACAGGACTGTGCATTATTTCTGTTGCATACACAAATGACTCAAAAAACGTACTCTAAAGGTATTTGGTGCTTCCAGGAGCAATGGGCCTCGATTCCTCTTCACTTTGCAGAAACCATAGTCAAAACATGTACAGATAGGCTGGGAATTGCTGTGGTTTGCTTTTAGAAGCATCTCCTAACTCCTGCAGCCAAATGGTAAATCATAACACTGGGCATTGGAGAAGCAATTCCTCTGTATTCAGGGGAAGAGTGAAATGATGGGGAGTGGGAAGATGGTGCGTGGATTGAGTTCTGACAGCGTGTCAGGCTGGGCTTCTTGGAGGCAGATGGCATTAAAATGTCAGAGCATTAAAATAAGCATGTCAGGAATAGGATTGGCCATGTAAGAGGTAATTATTCCACAGAAAAGTACTATTTCTATGAAACAGATTCTGAGAGGATTTAGGATGGTTGCTGCTGTAATTAGCTGTGTTAGGCTTATCATCCTGTCTTTCAGCCCTGGCAGGAGACTGCCACAACCATTTTAGTTGACAGACTCAATTATTTAAATAAAGGCAAAAATGAATGAATCTTCCAATCCTAGCTTTATGATCTGGGAAAGGAAAACCTTTGCTTGGAAAAGGTCTTCAGAAAGTCTTTTTTCAAGTTACTCAAGAGCTGCTCTGAAATAGGTTCCTATTGATGATTTAGCTAAGAGTATTGTTCCTCACCTGATGTTCACCATGTTTGCACCATTTGCTGTTATAGCAGGACTATCTATTTTTTACATATTTCCTAAACCAATGGCCCTACTCAACATAGCAGTAATAGGTGTCTGTGTATGAAGGTAAAAGTACTCTGTAATATGTTGCCTATAGATGTTCTTGTTTTTCTAACACAACACACTAAAGGCTGTGTCTTTGCATCTGAAATTAAACTAGGTTTTTGGCTCTAAGTCGTCCTCTCAAGTAAGTGCAATGGGATAGTTTTGTGTCAGGAACACTTAGCTCCAGTGTCCATTTTTCAGTAGTCTTGGCTGTAAAAAATAAGCTCTTCATTTAAACTGCTGGGGTTCAATTCATCCTACATATTATTATGGCTCTTTAGGCTGTCTTGTGTGTCTGCTCACTAAATCCTTATTTTGAGACAGAATTCATGCATGGTGAGGTCAGTGCACTGGCCCGTGTGACTATTTTCTGGACAAAGAAAGAGGAATCTCCCTGTCCCTGCATCCCTAGCTACTGTAGATGCTTCAAAAGAATTCCATAGGGTTCGTAAGTTGATTTAGGATTTTTTCTGCAAATGGGTCTTGTGTTACTTCATTATTTTTAGCATGAGGATCTCAAACCATTAGTTGCTGTAACATTTGTCATTTAAAACCTCCCAATGTACCCTAAAGAAGGGAGCTTCTAAGCAATTACTGCATTAGCCTGAATTAGTTTAACTCGGTGTTCACACCCACTGCTTTTGCTATGGACTCTATACGTAACTGAGGTTGAAACTTGCATGGTCTTTCAGTTCCTTTACAGCTCTTTGTGTTAAACTGTCTGAGAAGTCCTCCAGTGACCAGTTCTCCTTTGGTATGTTTTGTGGTACAATACCAAACTTTTCTAGCATAGTTTGCAGTGTGTACGTCTTATGAATAGAATTGTAAAAATTAAATGTACTAAGTTTTGGTTGTGGGGGAAAAAAAAAGCGTTGCACCACGTTCCCGTGATATGCAGACCATTTCAGGCAGCCGGCACCATCTTATGCCTCTTTGCTGTCAATATCAAATCTTGCCTTCGATTTTTCACAGGTTTGGAGGCTCTTCGTCTAAAAAATGAAAACGTCTCGGGAAAATTACTGAAAATTGTTGAAAAGCAACTAGTTAGATCTGTCTTTCTCTTTTTGTCATTCTCAGCGAGATAGGTTTTTTCCTAACTTTTATGATTCCTGCCACTCTTAACTTCTGGGTTTTCTCATTCAGCTCACCTGCTTAGTGCTGTGGTGTCCTTCTCTAGCCACTGTCTCAGACTAGTTCTTGATGATGATAAAAAACCAGCAGTAGCAAGGATGACCATTAATTCCAACTGATTACAGTATCTGCTCCATGTCAATGAGCCCTACCTGGCAATTTCCCCAGTTTGCTTTCTCACTTCCCAAAAGTCCACCTTGTTAACTTCTGTGCAGGTGGCTGGAACAGACATGGCACTGATGGACAGCATCACGGTTGGCCTGAAAGCACTTGTTACATCCCTGTGTTTCCATGGCATCCTGTGGGAAGTGTTCCTGTACTCTGATGAGCAGTTCAAGGTTTCTCTAAAAATATCTGTGTTGTACTATGGGTACACATGAAAGACATATGGAAATACCGAAAATGTAAAAGTCCTATGGTTCATGCAGGTTGTCCACTGTTACTCAGTGCAGTAGCTTGTTTGAGTGGGATAATGGGGGCAAGCTCTGCTCATTTTGGCAGCAGCAGGTGATGCACATGTTTCCCTGCCTCCCAGGGTAAGTGTTTAGCTGCAGTTACAAATTATGAACAATTGGCTTTACCCCTGGAAGGGTGACTTTGAGGATGGTTCTTATTATCCTTGCAGTGGATTGATTTAGGTTGTTTACAACCTCCTTGTCATCTTTGTTTTTTCCTGTGGTGACATATTATGTTTGTAGGCTGTCATTATGCAATGTTTCACATCTATAGATGGCATCCCTATTTTCATACATAGTTACAAAAGTATAATGGGAAATATAATAAGCAATTTCCTCCTGTGGTGCAGTCAAGTACTAGCTTATACGACTCAAGTGTCAGGGGGAGGACAGGACAGGATTTGGAACTAGATTCTGGGGCAACACTGCTTGATTTTGGTTAGTGTTTTGTATTTTTTCACTGATTGCTTTTTATACCATACAGATAGTCTTGACGGTCTCTAGCTCAGGTATCTTCAACAGCACAATGTAGTGTGTCCTTGAAACCTTATCGTTACACTCACTGAATGCTCTGTCTTTTTTTAACTTTTGTTGCTGAGAGCCTTTTTTCCTAGGTGGAGTGCCACAGTGTGATGATGTACATGGAATGGTCCAGTTGGTATTGAATACTAGATTCTTCTCACTGCCATGGGCTACTAACATTCTGTATACTTCTACCCTACTCAGGACTAATCAACTTCAAATTTCACCTTTTAGTCCACGCATTTTGGAAAATGTATGCACAGTCTCCCTTTGTGCCATACTGCTGTGATGTGTTGCACGCACATTTTTCCCTCTCTGATGAGCGAGTAAGCCACAGAGTATGGTGGGTTCAGTTTTGTTTTTTTGTGCTTTTTTTCTGTTTGTTTGTTCATAGATACTTTGTTTTTTAAAGACACAACCAGAGTGCATTCAGATACTGTAGTAATGGGTCTAGGATAAGCGTTTTTGTAGAACAAGCAACAATGTTTGAACAAGCACAGACTGTTTCAGATGACTTACGGAACACTTACTAGTGCCCGAAATTGAGTTTGGAACAAACAGAGGTCTTTTGAGTATTGTTTTGAATAGATACAGTATCCTGGATCACACATGACTTGCAGAGAAGAAGTTACATTAAGATGACATTCAGTGTTACTCTCTTGTGTGATGGAACAGAATCTGCATTTTAACCAAGACAGTTATGACAAATCTTGTTAAATTGGTATCTGACTTAATATGGCTTTTCATGTATCTATTTCCTTCATCAGGGTATGTGAAGCTTTACCAAACCCTATTAGATCAGACTGCGTATTTGAAAGGTATTTTCCTATGCATTTTAAGACTGATTGATTGCAACATGGTAATTTATCTGCCTTGAAAGTAACTTTCCTTTCCCAAATATACAGAAGAAAATTATATCTCTTTAGAAAAGTCTAGAAATTTGTTAGAAAAAGTCTTTAGCATGAGACACATCAGTGGAGAACTCATAGGTAAGCTGAAGGGTCTAGAGAATAAAGAACTACTAGCTGTGTTCTTCCTATATGTTCTTTCACCCCCAAAGAGATATGTGTTCATACATTGATAATAATGACACTTTAGACTTAAATCACTTTCTAATTTCCAGGTGCTGCACAGATTTTTATTAGTGTCTCACCTTGTTTCCAGTCAGCTCATTCTCACTGAGTCAGAACACATTATTCCTCACTATGTAATGTTTCAGCATAATCAACTTTCAGCTTGCAAACAGTCTAAAATCTGTTATTTCTACTGTACAAGCAGTTCTTAAGAGTTATACATGGCAAGGTCAGTTACATTTGAATAATTATGATATAATTTGAAAACATAGTTACCATCTGGACACTAAATCCATTTCCATCATTTTTGGTCAAATGTCAGACTTCTAGGATACACTTAATTTCTGTCTCTCATTCCTTCTTCACTCTGCTTTAATTTTCATAAATTGAGTCTTGTATTTTAGTTGTTTAGGAAGAAAATGATGCTGAAAAGAAACAAAAAAATGAGCTGGGTTTTTGTCCTTCTGCAGTCCATCTCTACATTGAATTCTTTTCATAATTGTTTCTCCACTTCTGCAAGCCTGCTGATGGGCAGAAGTAGGGTGCTTGCAAATGGTGCTAGCACAGTTAGATAAATCCTTATCTGTGTTTGCTTTGAAGGATGAGTTCAATCACTTAGCTATTAGATGAAGCTGATGTTAAAACTTTGGGTCTATATGAAGTGGTTTGGGGAGTTTGTTTAGTCATGTTATTTCTGTTGTTAATGTCAGAATCATGATAACTTCAGAAAGCCTAGGATTTGAAGGTGACCATGTCAAGCAATTATTTTCTTGTTGTAATAGAGGTCAATAGAGATTGTTTGACAACTTGAATTTTTTGCATATTTGATCATCCCTTGCCAGTAGCAAATGCAAATGAGAGGCAGTGCTTCATGCCTACGTCTGAACTAGTCAAGTGCTGTCTGTAAAACATTGTCTTCTTTCCTCTTCTCTCTCACATGTACCTGCAGAAATTCACATGGAGTTAGTGGAATGATAGCTGGGGTGCACAGGCCTTCTTGTGCTCCTTAGAGCTCTGATAAGCCCAGTACAGCGTGACCTGGCAGTGAGATACTAAGACTTCCTCAGAAATGAAACCAAGGTGGCCTCATGAAACCCTGCCCAGGGCTTACTGGTTTCCTGCCAAAGTGTGAGATAAGCTGAATGTTGAGTCAGGGACACTGGATATTGTCTTGAGGATGGTAGAACTGCACTGTGTAAGTCACGATGCTGTCCTAGTTTGTGACCTTTTCCAGAGGCAGGGATGGGATACTTGGATACTTTGCACTGAGTGCTGGATCGGTCTGTGTGCTTTAGATTCGGTGAGTGGTAGTCCTAAAGGGGTTTGGTTTCTGAGAGAGTCCTCCAGGCATGGCAAATAAGAGACAAATTTGCAGCAGGGAGTATGTTGGAAAAAAAGTACTGCCTGTGCAGTCCAGAAGCCTGTGAGAAACAGAAGAAAGCGCTGTCATGTTTTAAAAGAGGGTGAATATATGAATGGAAAGCTCCTTGGATCACCTTAAAAGGTTTGGGTTCTACATGTTATGCAAGTGCATGTGTCTGTTGTTAAGCATGTACATGCTGTCCAATTAAGCAAGACAGGTCTGTGCCTAACATGGGATCGGTAGAGTTTAAATACACCATTGGTTTGTGCTCACATCACTTGTCTTGTTCCTTCCCGTATTAGCTTTCAGAGCCAGTAATGGCAGAACAGGGTTTGTACTGTAATGGTTTTGTCTGAACTGGCAAAATGTTAAACCTAAATAGCGTTATCAACTAGAAAATTTTGAAACATGGACAAGACAGGCTTGTCTGACCTGTCAAGCATTCTGTACAGACTGCTGCCTGATTTTGGATACTATCTACAGTGTGACATAACTGTGTGGTATTGTTGGTCCTTGAAGGATTATGTACAGAGAAGATAAAATACTTGGATTCAACAGAAGGTTCTTTGCTGCTTTATTTCTTGCTATAAGGAATGTGGAAAGAGAATGCTCTCTTAATTACTGAATCTCAATGACTAAAGTAGAAGTGATACTGAAATAATACTGGGATGTTAATTTTCAATATTATACTTCAACTTTAACTAAAACAAGACTGAAGTTCCTCAGTTTACATAGAATAGAGGATAGAATAGATTACACAGTAAACAGGTGATGCAGTCCATTTCTTCATCTTGTTTTCACCCAGTGCAAAAATCCCAAGAGGGAGGAATCAAGCTTGCAGCACACAAAAAGCATTTTCTACATGTTTTGTTTACAAAACCAAAGATTGATCATAAGTATGTTTTCTCGATCATTTTACCTTTCAAAAATTCTGAGTTAAAATGGAACAGTGTCGTGCTTTTTCGTATTGCTATTTTCCTTTAGAAGGTGGAAAAGCATAGCAAAGGCGGCTGAAGGTAGAAGATGGAGGAGAATGCCCTTGCTATTGATTTACACTCTACCTACTCAGCAAAACAAGAGTCACAGGAATCACAGCTAGGCTCTCATCACAGAATGTACTGAGACTTAATATTGAACTCTGTTAACAAGGTTAAAAAATGCTGTATGATAATTATGAACAGGTTTTCTCTCTCAGATACAGCTAGCAAAGAATAATATCTGTCCTGTGCGAAGATCCTGTTGATAACAGGTGTTATCATTGTGAAGAAATGTATATTACACAACTAGAATTAGGTCTAAAACTCAAGTTGCAATTTAAATTTTGCCTGCATTCGCTTTTGTTCGTTCTTTTTGGTTGTTACACTAGGAGATAAAAATCACCTCCAGTTCTGAATGGCAGCAGCCCTGCCTGAAATCCTCAACCTTCTGCCAGCAGTGGATGCTTTAGAAGTTGTAACCCCGACTGTTACAGCTGTCTTTATGCTGTCCCCTATAGCTTTAAAGGGATCTTGGAGCTTGCTTAAATGAGTCTGTGTTCAGATCCTTTGATTTCCAAACTTTCTCCTCATGCCAGGCACTAGCAGAAAAGCCATTGCCTATTGAGATGTCAGGAGTAGCCCCAGCAGCTTGTGCCTTCCAGCTCAGAGGAGAGGTGATGAGGGGGTGAGAGAACAATGGCTGTCCAAGAGGGATTACCTCAGGAGGCTGTGTCAAATGCTTGGCTTGTCCCATAAAGGCACAGAAGAGAGTCTGAGATGCAGAGAACAGTGTTTTTGTGTTTGTTCATTAAGTAAAATTGGAGCTTAACACTGATACCTCACAGCTTAGCTGCAAAGTTGGTATCCTGTGTGTGCTCAGAAGAGGATTTGACTGGCAGCCTTAATGTTAAGGTCTATAGTTTAGTTTGCACTGTATTTCCTTGATGGTTTCTCTACACTATGGAGATAATTACTTCTCAATTAATATGCAAGTAAAAATATCAGTAGATTGTGGAAGCATAGTAAGAGTTCACATGCAGGGAGGCTTACAAGATGAAAACTTTTCAGCCAGGTCATAATTTGTACAGTTATTCTGCCCAGTGTATGAGATGAGAAAATCATTGTATCTTGCATGTGGGATTAGGTTTTTATAGTGAAGAGTTTTTAATGTAGGAAGCATTGTTTTTAGCTATAAAATGGAAATCCTTTAATGCATATGCTCTGGAAATGGAACTAACATTCAAATAGAAAGAAATATCTGTCAAGTTCACTCTGTTAAATCCAATCTCCAGACTAAGTTAGTGGTAAATGAATATATTTTTGTCCTGCTGCTTTACTAAATGTGTGCTCTGCTTAATGAACCCTACCCCTGCATCCACAAACTGCACAACACATGCAAGGGTCCAGGCAAAGTGTTTGTGTGAATAGATATAGAAAAAGAAGTAAAAACACACAATTATTCAATGCTTTTTTCTCTTGAAGTAGCGGTTAATTGTAGCATGATCTCTGTAACTGTGAAAGGTCAGGAAATCTTCCTGATTCTTCAATCCTCACATTTTGAAAATGTTTGGTTTGGCTAATTTTAGGGGTAGAGCAGAGGATGCTTGGTGCAAAAGGTAGTTGGAAATGAAAACAAGCACATAATCCAGATCGTTATCCATCTGAAACTGGTGAAAAAAGCCTTGCTGACAAGAAGAGAAAATGCGGTCTGGCCTTTTCTTCTAGGAGCAAGTAAACTGATCTTAGTTTTCACTGTACAGGATAGAATGGAGACTGAGACAATCATAGAATTGCCAGATGGTCACAAGAAGAGGATGGAGTAGGCTGCTGTTGTGGGACTAAGGGGTATTTAGTTTGTAGAAAAAGGTGAGAAACAGATGAGGGCAACTTAGCATCACCAATGGTCAAATGTGCGAGCAAGTAAAAATGAGAAAGTATTGTTTTATGCCCAGTCAACTTCACATTAATTCTCACTGAACATTAGTAAACAGTACTGTAGTGATGGATCGTCATTATCAATCTCTGCAGCGGTGCTGTCAAACAAAACATTTGCATTGTAAACAGAAAATGGTCCAGGATGTTGTCAACATGCTTGACCCCACATAATTATATTTGACTTTTTGGCATTCATGAATTCTGTGCATATGGCTCTGCTCTGCCACTGTATGAGCTCATAGTTGAGAGTCATGAAGTTTAGGTAAGAGGTGGGGGAGAATGGGACACTACTCCTTAAACTGGCTGAGCATTTCTACTTCAGGGCAAAGAGTCAAATCACTAGTGAGGGTACATCTGAAATTCAGGTACCTTTTCATTGCCTCTTAGCTTTTGGTCTCAGCCAGGAGCTGATGGATGCCATACCCCCACATCCTTCCTTCTGAAGTGACCTGTCTGTGGAACGGGAAGGTGCTCTTGGAGGCAGAGGTCTGCTGCAGTGTGAAGGCAGAAAGCGTTGGGTAATGCTCTGCTTGCAGCTCTCCAAGTTGAGTGATACCCGTGTGAGTGACACGGAAAAGCCATTTTCCAGTGAAGGACTGCTCTCTGCAAGATGGTGGAAAATCAGTAGCTGATAGCAGTGGTTGCCTGCTGCCTTCCAGTCAGGATCAGAGTCAAGGACAAATGTGCCACCTCCATCCAGCATCACCCATGGTGTGGGGGTGCAGAGCCTCATGTTTGCATTTAATGTGGTGGGATGTTGTCTGTGCATGCACTTTTTTTGTCATCTTCACTGCCATCATGGCAAAACTGCAGTAGGATGGAAGGATTTTGTAATGTCTGATTCTTTCCTGTGGAGCTTACAGCCCAGGGAGGTACTTGTGCCCTCTTTCTGAGGGGTAGCAGTTACTGAATATTGAAGCAGTTTAAATGCTTTGTTCAGTATTTGGTGAATTTTTCCAACAGTTTAAAAGCTAATCCATAGCTATCTTACCATGGTGTTCTTTCGGTCACTGGTTAGACCTTAACTGACAGATTTGGTTTTTTCTTGAGGTTTTTAAGGAAAAATAAGCTAGTTTGGGGTTGATGATTCTGTTAAACTCTTTGAAGGTACCTTACCTCTTTGAATGCTATTTCTTAGCTGGTTAGCCCTCAGTCCTAAGGATGAGGTGAGCACAAGCTGCTATTTCGTAGTGTGTTCCCACATGCCGCTGGGAATTTGCTAAGCGGTTCCCAAGCTGGATGAAATTTTATTTCTGCTTGGTTACCCCCACTTTTGAAGAAAGAAAAGGAGTTTGTTTGCTTTTTACAGTCTGTTGAAATCTCAAGAAGCAGAAAACATGAAAAACAAGCACTGGTGACCCAATGTGTAAATCAGATGCTTCCTTAAATACCCGTCAGAGAATTTCATGGAGGCACACTGACTAGAATGCTGCTGACATCCTTAAAGGTCTTTAACCTGTTTTCTGTCCTTTCTGGCTTACATTTGTGCTTAGCAGTTAAAACTAGTTTTGTTGATTCACCTTCTTGGGGCTTTTCATGAGGATCAATGCAAAGTCATTATTTTATCAATTGTTATTTGTTCTCTCTTTTTAACAAAAATACTACCTTTAGACAACTGGAGAGATAAACAGCTTGGTGTTGTAGCAGGATAAGAAGATTTATGGTACATTTTCTATTTAACTTTCCATGATACCCTAACTGATGATTTTTCCCTGGCACTTTTACCATTCCCTTTTCCTTGAGTATGCACCTGGTTTTTGTCCCATTTTTTTACTTTTTTTTCCCCATCCTTGCATATATATTTAAATTTCTGGCTGTGACTATAGCATTTCTTTCTCAAGTTCTACCTTTGCATTGGAATAATTTCTTGCTGTATGTTTAAAACTTACTGGTTTGTTTCGCTCTAGCCCCTGTTGCTACTGACTTCACAGGAGCTGCCATTTTCCACTTAGCACAATTTCTAGAGTGATCCCTTTTCCTGGTGGTTGTTAGGGGAGTATGTCTATTCTTTCTTTACAAATGAGAAAAAAGGAGCTCGTCATTATTTAAGGGTGCTACATCAAGAGAAGTAAATATTTTATTTCACTTTGCCTAATTAAATTTATATTCATTCTCACTTATATAACAGAGAACATTGATTTGGGCTGATAAATGTGTATTGTGCTCTACATCAGAGGATATTTAACTCTGCTGGTGTTTGAAGGGTTTTTGACACAGGCTGGGGAGCGTAGAGAAGTTCTTTATTGTGGAAGGTGCTGTATAATCTTAAGTGGTCCCAGCTTTGCCTAGACATCTCAATGCCTTGGCTGTACTTTATAAATAGTCATTTCCCAGAACTGCAAAGAGCATTTTCTAAGAAATGTGAGCTCAAGAGAGGTGAGTGAATTACTCAGTTTGGAATAATGTCAAAAATCTAACTCTTCAAACTTTGTGCACTTGCAATTTGGAAGAATACATAAAGCTATGCTTTCCTTAAGCAGATACTTTGATATTTGTCAAGTTTCCTGCCATATTTATGCAACATCTCTTTTGTATTTGTGCTTTTCATAAATTACATGCCTTTATTTCAGAGATCCATTGAAGTACATTTTGTTGATGTTGGTTTGTAATTTGGAGATTGCAATACTTACCGAGTCTTCACTGACTTTGGAACTTCAACTATTATTCTGGTCTCACAAAAATTTGTATTTCTGATGTACCCAAGTGAAAGTCTTCTGACATCTTGATTTCTGTTTGTCTATAAAACTATACAGTCCAGTGGAGCAAAGGTATTCATGGTTTGGTTAAAATGCTATGTGGTCTGTGGATACTAACAATGCCCTTTGACATGCATGTGTACAAGGGGATATAAAAATGCAAAAGAATCATCAAACTCTCCACAAAGGAGTCTGCAAAGATTAAACAGTCTTTCTGTTACCTAGCAAATTTTAGAGGGCTATTCAACTTTATCACCTTGTCTCCAAGCAAAAATGGTTTAATAAGGAAAATAAATAGGTTCTGTTGTAGTGACTGCATTTCATGCACTCCTTTGACAGAGGCATGCTGGAAAAGGTAGCTGTTAAGTGCATGGTGATGACTGTATTTTAAACATCTGAATTCACACATGCGAATGAATCCACATTTTTTCTGATGTACCTGGCATACTAAGATTAGCAGAATGTCTAAATAGCTTGTGCTTACACCTATGGAATTTAAAAGCAGCTTTCTAGGAGGAGGGAGAAAACACAGTGCTTTATTCTTGGTGTGGTCAAAGCAACAAACGACACATACCTAACAGTTTTTCACTAACTGAACCACAAACAGTTCAATATGTGCAAGAAGAAGGAAGAAATGGTCTCTGTTGCTTCAGCTGTAGTTGAAAACTGCTGTAAAATGTGCTGTTGTGAATGCACTCTTAGGAAGAGAGGGGAGATGGCAAGGGAAGAGATTTGTTGCAAAGGGTTTATTTGTGTGGGAAAATTATTCCTCCAGTTCACGTATGCAGAGTTCTGAATTTTGAGCTGAGCCCTCTGATACTGAAGTAGTCCAGAGATTAAACTTTCTAGCACAATTTGAAGTATTAGAAAGCAGGCATTCTTTATTGCAGCGCTGGACACATTTGGAGGATTTTTCCTCTAATCAAGTATGTGTCATGGAACTTTACAATGAAGTATTTAATCCATTGTGATCATACACGTTCGTTGCAATGTAAAAATAACAAATTATGTATGCTAATCCATAAACATCCCTTTTCCTAGAACTAATTTACATGCTTCTGCCTCCTACTGGAAGTCCTTTTATGGTCCTAGAGGGTCATCTAAAGGGGTCTAAAGTGGTCGTATTCACTGAGAGCCCCCAATTTTGTAAATGACCTTGCCTTGAACTTCTCTTAGGGTATTCACTGTTGTTTCTTGTTACATAACTTGCCACAGAAACCACTTAGGTTCCTCATTATCTGTTTATCCACTGCTTCCAACTACGTTTAACATCCTGTGTGTCTGCTTTTACATTCTTTTGTCTAATTTGCTAGCTAGTCTTTAAGCTCTATTTTGCAGCTTCAAGGGAACTGAAAGTTTCTATTCTCTGTGTTGTCTGTCAAGTCTCCCCTTTTCTTCAGACTATGTCTCTTATAGACAAGTCTCAATACTTTATTTTCCAGCATGAAGAGTTACAAGAGCTATAACACTGAGTCATACTACAAGCAAGTACACGTACTAGAAGGATTACAATGACTGCCACGAGTGCATTTTGTAGGAGTCTCCAATTTGGTAGCCGTGAAGTAAGCCAATCCCACCAAGGAGAATGTTCCTCTTTCTGCTGCTCTTCTACTGCTCTTTCTGTCGGGATGATTCCTGTCTGTTGGACTTTAAACCCATCACTGATGTAAATGCAACACTCCTGTCCTAAAATAGCATACGTTCCTCCCTGCCTAGCAAGCAGATAATCAAAGGCTATGCAGTTCTGTACAGCCACTATTCATGTTTGTTGGAGCTCATAGGATGTGCTATTTAATATTTTATAGTATTATTCACCACTTCTTCTAATAAGCTATTTAACTTATGAATATAAATTCCATAGTGCAAGGCAGCACACTTAGTGCATAGGGTGAATCGTAATCTTTTGCTTCCCGAAATCAAAGGAGTTTATTGCAGATTGTCCTGCACTCCCTGGATGGAAAATGTACTCTTGGCCCTAACTCTTCCTTGTGGTTGTTGGCAAAGTACCCTAAGGGGAGGCATTAATACTGCTTAGAAACAGGAACCAAACCATCCTTTAGGAAGCCGTTAATAGGCACTGTCTCCACATGTCCAATAGGTCGCATTCCCAGTACCAAAGGTCTGATTTCCTATTTCCCACTGTTCCCCCGCTGGTGGATCTAGGGCTCCTACATATGCTTCTGTTGTGTCCTTGGTGCCATGAGGCCAATGGAGTTTCATAGTGGCATTGCTGCTGGGAGTGGTAGAATAATGATACAGATTCTTTTCAGCACTCCAATTTCTGTTTATATTTTGAGTGATGTTAAAGCATATGAATCCTTTCACATTATGACCTTTAACTACCATAGTTTTAGGTTTCTTCTTAAGGGGAATGTTACTAAATCCTGTAAAATTTATTGTTGCATTTCTTTGTTCTATTGTACAATTTTCTTTAGCTATCCCTCCACTGACTCTATTGCGAGTCACAGCCCACTGAAAAAATTCTTGCCACCCCGTCGGGTGGACCATCCAAGGGAGCCCTGTTCCTCCCAACATTATTTGAGAACATATCCAGCGATTAGTTACATTTAGTATTTTAGCTACTTTGATCTTTAAACTTGCATAAGAGTTTTCATGACCAATCCTTTGGTAAAACTCTACCTGTCTCTTTGGCAAACAAAGATTTTGGTTAGTTATCAAGGTACGACTCTTGTATAAGTGTCTACTTTCCAACTCACAGGTATAAGTAATACTTTAGTTATGAGGTTACTCATTCTCTTTCCTCATTATTTGGGTTGGGGACAGTAATTCCCCACGGAGCTGATGCCTTTTTGATTTAGAATAATGCACCCAAGTTCTTTACTGTTCAGTTTTACTGTGGTGTATGTGGTTAACGGTACTTGGTGCGGTCCCTTTGACTTTGGCTGGAGAGGTGCTGGATCCCTGTCCCTAAAGTACACCCAGTCTCATGGTTGGAATTTGTGTGCTGGTGTGTCCAGTCCCACCAGTCTGGCATAAATCCTGCAGCATTTTACCTGAAGATATGAGGTAGTTCTTGAGGTCTGCCCCACCTTTAACGTGCACATCCCCTGGGATGTGTGGAGTTTGATAGGGCTGACCATAGAGCAGCTTGTAGGGGCTTAGTTTTTCTGTGCCCTTAGGTTGGGAGCACAAAGCAAGTGGGAGTGCTTGTACTCAAGTCAGTGAGGTTTCTTGACAGATTTTACTGAGTTGCAGCTTAATAGTGTAATTCATCCTTTCTACTTTTCTGCGAGCATGTGGTCAGTAGGGAGTATGTAAGTTCCACTGAATTCCCAAGGCCTTGCTAACTTGTTCCAATATTTTTGCTGTAAAATGAGACCCTCTGTCAGATGACATTCCTAGAGGAAATCCAAAGTGTGCAATTATTTTATTTAACAATATTTTTACTACTTTTGCCATGTTGGTGTGACAGGGAACCACTTCAGGCCACCCAGAAAAGGTATCCACTAAGACTAAAAGATATTTATAGCTCACTTTACATGGAAGTTCTGTAAAGTCAATAATCTGCCAATAATCTCCTGGGGAGTTACCAGATTTGATAGCCCCTACTACCACTTTGTTTTCAGTATTGATGTTATTTCTTTTACATGTATCACACTTTTGAGTCTTTGAATACACAATTTCAGTCACCTTGGAGCTAATCACTGTCTTTCTTAAGTGTTTTAACTACTTTTCAGCAGTCCAGCATGTAAACTGGTGCTGTCTACTATTTCTCTCGTAATTGCCTTGGGAACTATTATTTGTGCAGTAGGGGTGACTTGCCCATCCACCAGGCGAAATCAAGCTTCTAATGCTTCAATTAACTGACAATCTTTTGTGCTATATTCTGGCTTAATATCTGTTAGACTAATCTCTTGTTATGATGCCTTGGGTTTTCACTTTTATGTTTTTCAAATCCTGTACTGCGTAGTGTGTAACTGAAGTTCCTTGCAGCCTGCTAGCTGCTGTTCTCTCTGGCCAGGTAGTCGTAACAAAGCCTCTCCAAGCCTGCTCTTCAAGGACACCCAGACTATCCTAGGCCCAAAATGTGTAAACCAACATCTTGAGAAGGGGGGTGAGCTTGGAGAAATTACATCATTAGCTAAAGTTTTAATTGGCGAACTTATGCTGATACGCAGATGAACCAAACCTATGAAAGTGTGAAGAACTCGTGACTTGTTGTACATGGTGGGGTCCATCTTGGCAATAGCCTTTGACTCCCCAGAGTGTACCTTTGAAGGCCTTTCAAATAAATACCCACCTTTATTTTCTTACTCCTGTCTAGTCTCTGCTTCTAAGTAGCCTCTCGAGGCATCAGCTGTGAAACCAAAACATGGATGCCTTTTTCTGCAGCCTCTTTAGCCGCCCTGTCGGTGAAGTGATTTCCACACTTTGGCCCATTTCCCCACTTTATTTGTCTGGTGTGTTCTACAGTGCCTAGTTGCAACTTCAGCTGGTTTTTGTACTGCTTCCAANACATGGTGGGGTCCATCTTGGCAATAGCCTTTGACTCCCCAGAGTGTACCTTTGAAGGCCTTTCAAATAAATATCCACCTTTATTTTCTTACTCCTGTCTAGTCTCTGCTTCTAAGTAGCCTCTCGAGGCATCAGCTGTGAAACCAAAACATGGATGCCTTTTTCTGCAGCCTCTTTAGCCGCCCTGTCGGTGAAGTGATTTCCACACTTTGGCCCATTTCCCCACTTTATTTGTCTGGTGTGTTCTACAGTGCCTAGTTGCAACTTCAGCTGGTTTTTGTACTGCTTCCAACAAGTGTAATATTTGTGTCCCATGTTTGATTGATGTACCTTGTGCTGATAACAAACCCCTCTCCTTCCAAATTGTCCTGTGAACATGCACGACACTGAAAGCATACATAGAATCCATCCAGATGTTTTCTTCCGATGTCTGTGTTAAAGCAAGCAGTTCAGCCTTCTGTGCTTAAACATCTGACTTTAGAGCCCTAGACTCAATTGCCTTGCTCAGGGTAGTTACCATGTATTCTGACCTGTGTTTTCTGTTGCAAACAAAGCTACTTCCGTCCCTGTATGGTTCCCAGTCTGGATCTTATATTGAGATATCCTTTAAATCTGGTCAGCTGGAATAAACTTCAATTGTTTGTAGGCAATCATCTTTTAGAGTACTTTCTACTTCAGTGGCCGACAGGAACATAGCAGGATTAACAACAGAGGTGGGTTTGAGGGTAATGGTACATTCTGTGATTCTAGTTTGCTAGTTAGTCTTTAAGCTCTATTTTGCAACTTCAAGGGAACTGAAAATTTCTCCATGTTGTCTGTCACCTTCAGTGTGAGAGCTGGGAGAAGTAAAGAAAATAAGTGGGAAAAAAATAATTATTTTGTTCATAGTGTTGCTTATGCATTTTGTCTAATGATTGTTCAGGGCACAATGAGCAATTCCTGGTGCAGAAAACTGGACTGGAATATCTGCATCTCTCTGAGTAATGCCCTAGCCACAGACTTGTTTTTTCTTGCATATTCACTCTTTGAATCTCATTTTCTTTTCTGCCTGGTGGCAGCCTGGTAATAGACAGCTGGAGCACTCCTCTGAGAGGCAAGATATGTTGGTCTCACTGGCAAAGAGCCTGACCTCTACCATTTTATAAGCAGACAATGACAGTGCTATTAATATACCCCTCTTCTAGCTGTGTTTTCAGAGGAGTATGTAGCCCAATTGTTGTGCTGCTGAACCTAGATATCATCAGCACATGGTAGGTGTATTGTATCAGGAGTGAATTGGGCCCCAGAGGGGATTTAAGTTCAGAACAGCTTCAGGGAGCTCTGCAGGCTCTTTACAGGAGGAGGCAGGAGTGCCTCCTTCCCAGCGCCATCTGCCAGCTGGGGATGCAGCCCTCTCCCACCCAGTAGCTGAGCTGTAGGCACTTAACTCTAGGCTGTTTTGGCAATAACATCTAGATTTCTACTGTCAGCAAAATGTTTGGGCCACTGGTTTGAACTTAATGCTATAACCAGTCTTTTGGCTCTTTGGTCATCTGGAAGCTCTCCCGTTTCCATTGAGATCAAAGGCAGCTGACTGGTAGGTTTGCATTTGACTGCAAACAGGTGGTGGTAGGCAGGGTTTCTTTCTTTCCTAGATGCAGCTGGAAGAAAACTAAACACAGCAGTCCATCAGTAATGAAACTTTTTCTATTAGAAGGAAATACTATGATTTAGATTAAAATTTCATTTCAAATAAATGAGTCTCTTTGAAAACATGAGCTTCCTTGGACGAGCGAATTGAAAATGATTTATTCAGTATTCTGCAGTTATCTGCCCTTTGACATATGGACTCAACTCATATCATTTTTTGTGTTGAATGCAAGGGAAGAAAAGTGCTTTAAACAAACACTTCTCAGTTTTTTAGTAGGAAACTTCACACTCAATCTTTGCTGGAAAACATGCTAACAGTTGTGAAGTGGATGAGAATTTAGGTCCTATTTGTAAAGCTGAGTGTTCTTGCATATGAATATTCTCATTAATGCTTTGTAAACCAAATGGACTTAATTTCTCATTAAACATTTTTGTGGTAACACAACAAGACTTGCCTGCAGCCAACATTAGCTTAAATATTTTAAAGGGTCTGCATTTGTCAAGGTCTCTAAACATTGGGTTAAGCTGGTGAGGTGAAAGAGTCTTACAGAGCTTAAAAAGCTTTGCTAACAGCCAGCAAAATTGTTAGACCATGCAAGAGATGGAATTCCACAGAACAAGGCTTAGTCTCCTAATGGAAACTTCACAAAATGGTATTCCAAATACCTCTGGTTATTTCTGTATTTCAGGTGCAAATATGAGTGGCTCAGCCTTCAAAGTCATGTTTATGGGAGATGTTTCTGTGATTTAAAACAGATTTTTTCCTGTAAGACCCAGTCTTGCAAAGACTTACAGGTGTGCTTTATTTATGCACTCTGCATAGCTCCATTCGAGTCAGTGACAGCTTCAAGTGACAAAACAGGAATCGTAAGAACTCACCCAGAAGTAAGAATTTGCAGAGCTCGGCCTGACATCTCTGTTATGCAGGAGAAAAAACGTTTGAAGTCAATGGTTTAAGGCCAGGAGGAGAGTATTAAAAATAAATAAATTAAGGAAGCCCAGCACCAACATAGTTCTGCCTGGACAAAATTTTTCATGCATGTCTATAAATGGGCAGCCTCACGGTACGGAGCCTCAAGCGGTTTCTGTTGTCATGATGCAGGATGGAGAACTGCATTATTGCTTTTTAAGCTTTTGCTGTGTTATCTATGTAATTGCCCAATTCAAAACAGTATGGTAGGCACGCAGTTAACCCTTGAATGCTTTGAAATTTAGAGAGACATTGGAATTTTGAGCATCAAATATTCCCTGAAATAAAACACAAAATCCTCATGTACTAGTTGTATTTACTTTGCCATTACAAGGAAATTAATTTCTTTTTTTTTTTTTTTTTTACATTCCACCTCATTTTGGATTAGACATTCCAAGGTCAATGTCTAGGAGAGGGAAAAGAAATCATGGATAGCATGCATCTTGCTGTGTGACCTTACTTCAGAAAGAAATTCAGGCACATACTGAAGAAAGCCCCATGACAGAGCAGCAGTTAAACAGGTGCTTTACTTGCACTTACTTCAAGGTTTAAATATGTTTAAAATTACATGCATGTGCAAGTAAGAGCAGTGTGTGGAGTCCTCTGGGAATATTAGCTCTCCTGAATGATTCTTAAGTGATTACAAATGCTCCTCTTAGAGGTTTTCTGAAGTTACCAGAATAAAAACTTTGTAATGTAGAGTCATTAAAAGAAAAGAAACTGTGTGTTTTTCAAGGGAATGGTTGTCAGTTCTCTTATGATTGTTCTGGAGATTACCACTTCAAGAAAACCAACAAAATGGTTATTGGATTTAAAAGGTATTCTCTGTAAGTAAATGTCACTTTTAAATACTTCAGCTATTATGTTTGTGTTTGCATTACTGTAGGGATTTAAATGGTACCATTTGCATATTTTATCCAATTCTCTGATGTTCACTTAGTGAGTTCAAATTAAGATAAATTGTGTAAATGGAACAGCTTGCTGGCTGTGGATAAGCTGATTTAAACTGCTGTACCTGGACTAAAAGTAATGCACTTGGGGGAAGACACATACACAGTATGCTTTGTTTGTGAAAGTAGCATGTTTAATCGCATGCAAGTTTTAGTTTGAAATCAAAACAGGAATAGAAAGATGGAAAACACATATGGTTAAGACTGACATCTTTGCCTTGGGAGGGGAAGGGTAGAACGTGTGTTTAGTCATGTCAGGTGTGGGGGTGTGCATGCAAATAATTTTTACTATATAACATTTCTCTCAGTATTTGTATTTATGTGCCTCAAACACACCCCAGATGTTTTGAGATTTTAATTACATGGAGTTCTCTTCCCCCTTCTCTCCACATAATGTGCACAACTTTTTCTTCTGACAGCATGAAGTACCTTTCCTTCTTGTCCTGAAGGGAGGTCTAGCCAGCCCAGGAATGGTTGGCAAAGCCTGGCCTGTGGCATTCACACGTTCCTCTCTGATAGTCTGCATAGAAATCTCTCTTCTTTCACCTTCAGATTTCTCCTTTGAAGTTTTGGCAGTGATTGACGTTTGGCCCCCTAAGTTGATGTTTATTTTTAAATACTCACCTAGCCTGCATTTTTTGATACTAAGCATCTTCCACAGGTCTAATCTTCCTGTCTGTCGTTTCCATGGATCTTAAGGGGCACCATTGCTGGCGGTCCCTCTACAACCTGGACATGACCAACTACTACCCTCAAATCTACTTAGCTCCGCATCCTCTTCTCTTTGCAAAATACTTTGTTGGTTTTCTTTATTTGTCCACATTTGGCTCATTGACCACCAAATAACTGCTGAGTTTGTTTTTTTTTTCCTGTGAGTATGTGAATTAAGATAAATTTGTTGTATGTTGGCGCCACATTTTTCTGCTAAGTCTGCCTTCCTTACACATCTAGAGTAAATGTGTAATCTGTTTAAGAGCTGTTAAAACACTCTGCTAAAGGGTGTTCCTTTGAGTTGTGTTAGGCTGCCATGAGGACCCCTGGTTACTTTTATGTGCTAATAGTCCCCGAACTGGGGATTTTGAACTTCTGTGTGGATTTTCTGTGATTAGAAATGGGAATAATCTTAAAAGCTGCATGGAAGCTTAAAATGAGATATTTATGTAATGCTATTCTGCTTATGGTGCAGCAGGTCAGCATGTTCTACAGGAACCTCTCCATTTGTGTAAACCCTGAGTACAGTACAGAGTTTACAGTACAGAGGGATACATTGCAGGTAGATGGAAGTATTGGTAAGAAGAAAAAAGCTAAGGAGCATGCAGATATAAAAGGCATCAATTTGTTTTAGCCATTGCCCCTTAAACTCTCTTTCCCTGCCTCCTTCCTTCCCTCCTCACAGATTTTCTTAGCAAACCAGAGGGCAGAACAACTTTCTGAATGCACTATAAGAGGTTTCTTCTCTTCCCCATCCCATGGGGCAGGGTGGATGAGGAGCTGTGTAGTAGCTGTAGTAGTGTAGCTGTGTGAGTAGCTGCTGGACAGGGTTAAACCACAACAAATTGTTAGTTACAAGGTATGTGTTGCATTGTAAATGATAATACAGAATTAATATATTTCTTCTATCATCTGGTTTAATAATGCTTTTCACAGGATCCTCCCTCACACTTAAGTGTTTATGTAGCTTTTTGTAGTCAAATGAGTACTCTTCTGTGTAAACACATAGGAGAAGTATAGAGAAATTGGATTCTAGACTACCAGCTTGCTCTAAAATCAGCAAAGTGCATCTTTGCAGCAATGAGGCATGGCTCTTTTGCAAGACAGTTTTGGTTATCAGAGTACTTTGGTAATCAGAGAGCACAAAGCGCCTGGTCTTGAGCCAGGCTCTGCCTCTGGCTGCACGCTGAGTTGCCTGTTGCCTGTATGCAGGCCTGCTAGTGTAGCAGTGTATGCTCAACTACATCACACGGATATGATGTGCATGGATGATAAGGTAGCAAGTACTTTTTTCCCCTGATGTGTTCTGTAATGTAGTAATGGCTCTTTCACCATATTTTTCTGTGTGAAAAATACAGGAGCTTACAGAATTGCTCTTCACACTGTTCAAGAGAAATGACTCAACATCTATCAATCCTTTATAACCACTTTAAAACTACCAGTGAGAATGCCCTGACAGGGGGAGGCAGGACCATGCAATCTGAGAGTGGTTACTGCCCTTGTGACAAGGAATGACAGCCAGCTGCCTGTCCATGTTCTTATGGCACTAGCAGGGAAGAAGAGAGGCATTGCTTTCTGCTTTCCATTTCTCCTCTGGGCAGGGAGGCAGATGCTCCACAGTACTGGAGGGGAAGGTCAGAGTGTTAGTTAAGATTTTGTTATTCCTTTTAGCTTCTGTCCTTCAAACAGGTCTTCACGTAGCGGATTTTCAGTTGCACATTTGCCATCAGCCTTGCTAGGAGCTAAAATTTCACTAACCTTGAACATTAATCAGCGGTATGAGTTATTGCTGCTCAATTATCTAGCTGCTGTTGTTAAACACTACAAATCAGAAAATGGCCGGTTTTTCCCTGCACAGTAAGCTGAAAGCCCTTCAGGCCAACCTAAACTGAGCTGCATGCAATTGGAAACAAATTAGTTGATGCTGCTGAGCTCTTCCTGGCAATGCCAGTGCCAATGGAGGCTGCCTGCACTGGCAAGATGGCTGGAGCCTTCACAACAGTGTCAGTGCAGGGAAGGGGACTCTACAGAAACCCAGAGCTACCTCTATAGTAAAAGCTACCTTTTGTGCCATGCATTTAACCCAGGGCCCCACGAGGTCAGCAGAAAGGTTTCTTTGGAGGTTGAAGTCAGATCTCTGTCACAGAAATGTGTCTTTTCGATAGTGTCTAGGTTACTTTTAAATGCTGTGTTTTAGAGGGGAGCTCAGTTGATTGGAGCAAGGTGCCAGTAGGGCCAAGGTTGTGGGTTTGATCCCGTGTGGGCCATTCACTAAAGAGTTGGACTTGATGTCCTTGTGGGTCCCAGACTATTCTGTGATTCTGTGAATTGACAGACATGAATCGTGTGGCAATTAAATCCCTAGATGTACAACAGACAGAAAGCTTTGCTGAGTGTGGCAGGGCTGGCAGCATCCTGCTTTGGGCTCCTCCAGGTGCAGCTCTGTGAAACGAGGTACTGCCATGCCTACGAGGGGGTCTGGTAATGGAATGGGCCCTGCTTAAAAAATAAACCAATTAGCTTTTAAGAAGGGAGAGGAAAGGTATTGGGAAAGTCTCTTCTAAGAGTACTGAGCTGCTTAGTCTTTCATGTCTGTAATCCTTTGTGTAGAAGGAATTTGCTGAAGTAGCAGGGTCAGCGGCTCTGCTCTCTTTACCCTCTGTGCCACAGCCCAGCAGGAAATTCACTGCTTGCAGACTGCTAAGATAAACCTCTCTGCCATTAGATTAATTGATTGCAATTGCAAGTGTCTGTTATTGCCACACTGTTCAAACATAGGAAGGGGAGAGAGAAGAAAAGCACAACATAAATAGAAACTATTGATCTTAATTTCTATTTATTTTCATATGCTTAGTGAAAAAGCACACCTATACTGAAAAACATGTAATCAGATGTTCCCTGTAGCAGGTTGAAGTAAAAAGGTGTATTGGTGTTATGCTAAGAAAGTATTTGGAGCATTTGACAGTTGTTTTTTTAATGACTTTTTTTGTTTAACCTTTAATTATGTTCCTCACTGTATTTTACCCCATTATTTATTTTCTTACTTCCTAAGATTAGGAATAAAGCAGTATGTTAATTTCCCTTTTAATTTTTTAAGCTAATATTTATCTCTGAATATGAAAACTGATAACCAGACATAAAAATTTCACTGGGAAAAAATGTCTTAAATTATCTCTGATAGTAGGAATAGTCCCAAATACAAGTGCAGCGTGTCGTGCCGAAGGAATGACAGCTGAGGAGAGCTGTCACTGGTGCTTCTCAGATACCACATCTCCTTGCTGGTACCCATGAGCTGGATGGTGACTCTCTTGCCTGATGGGCTTCTTCAAAGTGTTGACAGAAATATGCAATTCTTTCAGACAAAGTCTGGCCAGTGGTTATGCCTTAATCAGAAATTGATGGGAGTGGATGTAGCTCTTCAGGCTGGAAGTGAAATGACCCACAAAATAGTGTCATCTTTCAGAATCCCATTGCTTCTGGTATTTTTTCTGAAGAAGCACTGCTTTCTGGACACTTATTAGCATCAATTAATGACTAAGGTTCTGACTCCTGGGTTCAGTTTAAATGCAGAATATTATTGCATGCAGAGTGCTTCATATGGGTTTCCAGGTCATCAGACACATATGATACTCTGAGTGTAACAGAAGAACCAGATAGGAAATACTTACAGTTGACATAATTTTAATGAAATCTTTAAAAAGAAAGGAATTACAAACTTTTAGTAATAAAGTACATCTTTAAGTAAAGTATCTGCATTTCTGACAAATAAGAAACAGTCTATGGATTGTGACTGTATATGACTTTATATAATGTTTTGAATTTCTTTGTTAAGAATCTTATGATTCAAGTTCACGTGAAGATTACAGGTAGTTTCTGTAGTTGACTTAGAACTATTCCAGTTTAAAAAATCTGAATATTTGCTATTTGCAGTTTTGAGTATACAGTTTGTGCTATATATTTGCCTAATGCAGATTTCCCAGGACCACAAAATTGTCCTTTTGCTAAATGGTACCCGCACATATTTCATGAAGTGGTCTACAGCTTTGCAGAAAGTAGGGCAAGCTCTGTAAATAGAGCATATCAGGTAGTTTTTCAGCTTCTTTTTTATGCTGCAAATTGTTGCTTTTGTTCTGTGGTGGATGTTTTTCTGAGATTTCTGTGAAATCTCTAACAGCATCGCTTATCTGTCGTTTCATCTGCAGGTACATTTATGTTCCAATGGGAGGATCTCAGTCCAGTTTGCTGGGAACACTCTTATCTACAGCCCTCACTTTTGCCTTCGTAAGCTACTGGCATGGAGGACAGAGTTATTTGTGGTACTGGGGTGCACTTAACTGGCTTGGAGTAATTGTGGAAAATGGCACCAAGAGGATACTTTCAATTTCACTTATTCAAGATTTAATTGTAAGTTGAATCTCTCTCCATTTCATGTTCTTGTTTCCTGGCTCCATGCTCATCTGAAGTTCCTGGTTGCCAGTTTGATTTAACCAAGAATAAAAGTCATGGATAACAGATAGAGTTAGCATTCCCTTGCCCACCCTCCAGTATCTGAGGTAATAACTAGTTCATGTCACTAAAATTTTGCAAAGTAGCAGCAAAGCAGATAGTGAAATATGCATGGTCTTGAAAGCTTCCTCTGCAGTCCTAGAGTAAGCAAATGCTTGTCACGTTGTATGTGGATGAACAGAAGCCAGTTTTAACATTTGTATTCTGATTCCACTCAGGATGGCCTTAAAATATTCATCTTCACTAAAATTAGTAGTGTATATTTCTAACCATGTGTTTCCTGGACAAATGTGTGTGTAGCAGCTGCTTGCATCTGGGAACAAGCTTACACTGGGAAATCTTATGCCACTAAAGAGCCAAGTAAAGAAAACATTATTTTGCCTTGAAATCCTCTGATATTTTCATTTTACTTATACTTTTGACCTTCATACTGTAATTTCCGAAGGACAAAATTGACTTTGATGTGCAATTAGATGCAAAAAGCACTGTTTTAATTTTGATGGTCATTTTTATCTGCAGGTTTGCTCACTACGAAATTCCAAATTTTCTAATAACTGATTGTAAGAGTAAATAATTCATATGTCTTGCTTCCTTACTAGTGATTATTGCACAGAATTCATACTCCTATATATTGTTGTTTTGGTGGAGACTCACTATGCAGCCTAATGAAGTCCTGATGCTCAAGGAATCATGTTTGTTGTCCATGCTACCCATTTCAGTTTTCGTTGTCGTGGCATCCTGTGTGCAGCAGCTGATACAGCTCAGTAATTTAGTAGCCAGTGCTACCTTATATCACCCAATTCACCATCACTGCAATTTCACTGATAGTCTGGAAGCAGATTTTTACCTTCCTAGAGAACGAGTTTATCAGATCCATTAATCCTCCCTTGAGGGTGAAACTGAGCTTCACCATCTGACCAGCTGCATGTGTTTGTCTCTAGACTGGAAGACAACAGAGACTTTTGGGAATCCAGCTGTAGAAGGAAATAAAAGTGTAGGGGCTTTTTGTATCTGATGTCACCGTATTAGAAATGTTAGTAGAACTCCTAGGGAATTAAGTGCTTAAATAGCATAGAAATTATCACAGAAATTATCATGACAATGGTATTACAAAGGTGGGGTTATATATGTTGGATTAATTTCTATCATGTAGTTCTATTTATAGTTAACTGATGCTGGCCGCAGGGTTATTTTTTGTATAAATTAAGTGCCTAACCAAGTGCATGTTACCCCTTTCCTCTACTTTGGTTTCATCCAGTGTTATTAAAGGCCTATCCAGTGTCTTCCAGGTCTCCTTTGTTTCTCATTTCTATTTGGAAGTATAGTCGTAGACCTTCTTTAGAAGACCCTTTCACATCTTTTCCTGAAATAATTCTAAAGCCAGTATTTTTAATATGCATGGTTTTGGCATCTACATTAGTGTGTGAGGCAGATCTCACTGCAGTTATGGCTGAGTCATGATATGCCTTGTGTATTGAAGGTTCCTCTACAACAACATGAGCTACAAACCACTCATCATTGCTCTCTCCTCACTCGTCTAACTCTCGTTTTCTTCTTGAATGCTGAGACTGGGGAGCAGATGAGTAGCTGGACTTTGCATTTTCCTTATCAAGGAAAGTGGAGTGATATGACATTCTCTGAGATGTACCACATGTAAAAGAAACTGAAAATTTCCCAGTGCCCTGTGTAAATGTCCTTTGTTCCCTTTTAATCTGTTTTTTGGAAGCATCCCTGTCTTGGTGAGAGGTGTGCTGCAAGCCTAATCACTGTGGAGCTGAAGACCCTCTTCCAGGGTATGGGTTTTTCACTTCAATTTCGTCTCTTGACAAGCTGAAATCCTTTGCATTCTTGTGCTTCACTCAGTTGCTATGTTGGCTCTTGAGGGCTATTTTTGAAAAGGAAAGTCTATTTTTATCTTCAGAAGAGCAGATGAGTTTCTGAAAAAATACAGAGCACAGGTTTATGCTTTTTTTTAACCCATTCCGTTCACCAAACCTCCTCATATGTTATTCTTTAAGTTGAGATACGTAATTCAGTTGAGCAGGAGGTGCTTAATTAGTAAAATAGAAAAAAATCTAGAGGTATAAGTTGAATTTTAGTTCTACTCTGTTTTTGAGATTGATCACTAAGAGTAACAAGAATGGTATCAAAACTGCCTCATTTTTTATTTCCTCACACTATATTATCTCAATTCTCTTGCAAAAGGAAGGTTTAAAAATCTAAATAGAGCGTATTCAGGTCTCATCTTTCCCTGAATCCTTGTGCTGACTAAAAATATATATGTATGTATCTCATATATTTATGCAGATTTTATGGTAGTTTCAGTCTCAACACTTGAAACCTAGTGCAATATGGGGAAATAACACTTTTGTAGCAGTCTGACAGGTTTTAAATATCATCTCAGGCGTATTGAGCTAGAATGAACAAAGCAGTACGGTCATTATTTGTGAGAAGTACAATCAGCATATAAACAAATATGTAGTGAAAACAGTAAATTCTCTGACCCAAAAAATTGGTTCTGGAACTTTTAATTTGAATTGGTTTCAAACTAGTGCCTGGCTTCCTGAGTTCTGCTCTAGAAGAGCTGATGCTCCTTCTTACGTAATTTTCCCCCTTACACTGTTCTGAAATTCCAAGTTTCAGTGAGTTGTGTGAGGAGAAGGTATCTCCGTGTCTTTTTTCCCCCTAGATTACGTGTTAGTTCTCAGTAAATTAGAGCTGAATTAATTCATATTGTCTTTTCAGCAAAACGTTGTGTATAAAACAACAATAAATGCTAGGCTTCATGAGATAGGGCAGATCTGGGAACTTTATATTAAACGGGAAAAGTTTCATTGTGTTTTTGTCAGATCTTTTTTCTTACTTTTTCAGGCGATATTTAGGTCTGTGCTGAGCAAAGTAGTGCTTTGCTTCATTGTTTCTATATTAATTTCTTACTGATGAACAGACTCGAGTAGAAACTCATTGGAAGTCAGTGACAGAATTTGTATTGACTTTTAATTAATAATGTGTCTGATTTATGAAAGAAAATGCTAATGGCTAACATTCTCCCAGTGATTTCAAGTTTTTACTTCTTTTTCCTTAAGGAAAACGAGATACAGATCTATAAAAAAAATTAGATCTTGGTATAAAAGTAGATTTAGAATGAGCTGAACCTTAGAGTAGCTGGCAACACCTTTAAATCAATGGATTTTGGAAATCATCCAAAAGAAAGATGTAGCAAAGGGAGTGAAGCTGGCAGATTGATAAAATTAATGTTTTAATCTAAATTGAAATAGCAACATTTATCTTTTTAGTTCTTTAGTTAAGTGAAAATGTGTCATTCAGTCCAGTAAGAATTTTTTAATTGAGACATAAAGATCTCTCTTCTCAAAATCATGCTATGATGAATTTCTAGTTTAAGATCTTATTTTTAGATTTATTTGGTAAGAAGCTAAATACATCATAAACAATTCATTTTGAGAAGCCAACTAATTTTAAGCTTGGTGTATTTTAAATTTTTACAATCCTTGTAAGTGTTTTGATTTTTTAAAGTACAGAATACTTTGATTTCTACATTTTCATTTATGGCTGCAATGAGGTGCACTAATTAAGTCAATTTCAATATGCTGTTACTGCCTACCCAGCCCCTCATTGCAGAAGGGGAAGTATTTCATATGATGTCCATGTTTTTGCTTAATGGTTTAGATTAGACTTCATTAGTGTGTTAGATTATCCTTTTCCCCAGAGGAATGAACTCCATACATTTGTCTCTGTAGTTAAAAGATCGCTATTATTTTGTGCACCGAAGATGGGGTCAATGACAGCTGGTACACTCAGCTTTGCAGAGAGCAAAATTTTAGATTACTTTCAGAGTTTGGGTGTGGTGAGGAGTTTTTTGCCTGTTTTTTTTTTTTTTTTTCACTCTGCCTAATTTGGTTTGCCCCGTTTGTTCTGCTAGGTGCATTAAAATTTCTACAGTTATTCATAATAAGTTATGCATTGTACAGTGATCCTGCAGACAGCTGATGCGGAACATGGAAAGGTTCTGACTGTTTAGCCTGACCTCCGGGCTGTGCCTCCGCCGGGAATTAAGCTGAACTAAAAGCTCATTGCTGTTGAAGGGGGAAAGATTTAATTTCTCTTTCCTCTCTTCTTTGCAGTCTCACCACTTCCTCCTCCTCATGCCTTCCTGATGGAATCTTTGCTCAGCTGATCTAGCTCTTTATCTCAGCAGAAAACTCTACTTCCTTGGGTTATTTTATTGCTGGATGCTTTGACTCATGGGAGAAATCTGAAAAGCATCCAAAGCAGTACAGTGTAAGAGACAAAAGCCAAGGAAAGGAAACGGAAGAGGAGGAGCTCAACTACATGGAACCTCCTGCTTGTAAATGTGCATAACTGGTGTGGGGTAGCAGACTGAACCTCTGTATTTAGGAGCAGTGAGGCAAAGAAGCCAGTTGGGTTCTGCTGCATTAGTTACTCAGGCTATGCTAGGGCACACATTCAGCTTAACCAAGACAGAAGTGCCTGTGGGTTTCACAGCCGTGTCCCAGATACATTGAAAAATGAGTAATTATTTTCTTTCAATGTCAGAATTTCTTTTTACGAGTATAACTCAGTTTAAGCTGCCGTAAGCCAAGTAAAGTTTCCTTCTTCAGTAGAGACAGGATCTGACCAAACATTACGAAGTCATTTGAGGGAGGTATGTTTGTTGACCACCTTGCAAGATTAAATCTTTAATAAGATCTCTGCAATGAATAAAGACCCTAACAGCTGTTCTTCAGCATGCACTGGGCTTTGATCTTCCTCTTACTTCATTTGGTGGAAAAAGTATTTATATCCCTTGTTTACTATTGTCAAGCCAGTCTGGCCTTTTCTTTTTTCCGGTAGTTTTGTTTAAATCATACATATTTTTATTGCAGCATGGTGATTTGGTTAGGTGACAATGATACTTTCTTCATAACATTTTTATGTACTTGCTGTAGAATTGTGTTGAGTTTGTTGCTTCGCTTTCTAAGAATGAACATATGCCCTTAATCAGACTCTTATTCTCTAATGCAGAATTGGTTTTTGAGACTAGGTATCAACCATGATGTCAAAACCCAGACTGGGGGAAGGGGCTTGGCACCCACTTCTTACTCCCCACCCTGACCTTGAGTTCAGCTGTATCATTGCTCTAACCAGAAATCTTCACTATCCAAAGTAGATGTACTCTGACTCAAAATCAGTGAAAACTTGTTCTTCTAGGTGTGAACATTCAGGGCAGATTTGTGACTGGTCTTTGATTGGTACTTAAAAGCAGCAAGCTGTGTCAAGGTGCTGTTTTGTACTGAGGTGCTGAATGACCATCGAAGGTAAATGTGGGTTTGCTGATGCATCCTAGTCAGTCCAGTGACTTCTAGCTTTGCTAACAATAGTTCTGAGTCAAGCAATTCTTGCCGTGTTTCTGCTTCTGCTTGATTTTATTTTCTTCTCTCTTGTCCACCCTCCTGTTGGAAGGGTTCACTTGTCTTAGTGGAAGTAAATCCCATAGCATTTTGAGTGCCCTGCTAAAATGTGCTCACACAGTCACACACTTGCATTGTGGCAGTGGTTTTCTTTGCTGAGGGAACTTCTGATCTCAAACTCAGTAACAAAGACTGAAAATGTAGTAGAGAGACAAGCATATGCAATATGATACAGACTTTTGTGTGGTGAATGACAAAAATGACTGCAGAAATATTTCAGAAATAACAGTCTATTGTTTCCTACTTCCTGAGGCTTTTTTTTTGTCTAATCTGTGCAAGAAATATTATTTTTGATGCCAGAAGTGGAGAAACCATTGTGATTTTTCTGATATGATTACTGCTCTGCTCCAGACCACAATGTCAGCTGGGAAGCCCCTGGCATAGCTGCTTGGTTGTCATAAAAAAAACCCATTTCTCCCACCTACCAGCATTATTTACTTCCTCTTCCATTTTGGAGATATCGGGCAGTTTTCTGGTGCTGAGTCAGTAATGCTGTTTGAAAAGCAAGTAAATCATGCTCCAGTGTGAAAACAAGGCAGAATGATGCTGGTTATGTGCTTCTTTGCTATTGTCACATGAGTGCAGCCTCTCTCTGTGGTTTGCCTCAAAAATTAGTCGAGGCGATAGATGTCAGCAATTACAGAAATATGAGTTAAAGTCCTGCAGAGTGGTTGCACTCTGGTCTTTCTGCTCTGCCTTGAGCTACAGAACCTTGCTGCAGGGAAAGCATGGTCTTTATCTGCTGTGAGAGTGTTTATCAAATGTCTCCATAGGGATTATTACTGTGTATTATTTATTTGATAGCAGTCATAAGGGGCAAGATCAAAATTCAGCGCTAATGGTCGATGAAGTTAGATCTGTTCCCAACTGGATTATAATTTAAAAGGTAAAAATGTTAAAATGTGGGTGAGGGAACTGAGAGAATCAGAATGGACAGAATGAGAACCCAAAGAACAAAAACAGGGATGTCAAGGACCTGGACACAGAGAAGAATGCACAGATCTCTCGATCAGTGAGAGCTGAGACACATTTATAGGAGTATGTGTACACTGCTATTACTTGGCTGAATTCCCTGCTTTAAACATAAAACAGAAAAGAGGATGGTGTATTTCAGTGCTGTTCATTTTGCACTTTTCTCAAGCTGCTACTTAAGAAAGAATAAATGGGCAGGTTCTTTGAGAGTGAAGACTTAAATGTAGAAGTACAGGAATTTACTTGTGTGTATGTCAAACTTTCACACATGCATCTGTAAGTGTAGTGGATACATACGAGCTGGTAGGAGGCTTTCTTCAAACAGAAGGGGGAGTTGGCTGTTTGCTGAGAGATGCTATAAATGTAGATCTTTTGGAAAATCTAAAAATGAAATGGTGCTAGTGCAAGACAGCGTTTTGTTGAGTGAATGTTTAGTAAGACATCAATAGGGAAGATGAGTATCTTCTCAAATACTATATATAGCATTTATTCCTAAATTCAGAATCAAGTTCTATTTGTGAAAATAGATCTTAACTGACAGCTGCTTGATTTTAATTGTGTGGTCCTCTTTTTATAGGAGTTATGTAGGGAATTACAGGTTGTTTGCATCATCCCGTCTCTTGGAAAAATGCTGTCAGTTCCTGCTTTCGTATGTGAACCTTCCAGGAGCTAATTTTTACCTTTGCTCTGGAAGGAAAGTATATACCTTGAAAAGAAATGGGATATGACCTCAAGCTACAGTTCAGGTTGGGTAGAAGGGAGGGGAAAACTGCAAGCAAAATGAAATGCCAGAAAAATGAAGTAAAGTGATGTAAAGGGGGTGTTTCTGGGTTAGAGTTAGGTGAAGAACGGAACAAACAGGAATGGCTGCCATGATTAATGAAGGGTACAGTGTATGCTGTTGGGGAAGTAAATTTGTCCTTCTATTTAGTGTGGAAGTTGTCCATGGGTAAGGTCTGGTAGCACATCTTGTTCGCTTTCTTCTTGCAGGCCTGTTCTTATCTTGGTGCTGTTGCAGCCCTGGGGGTTCCACAGTTTCTTTTAGATTACTTCATAGATTAATATTTTGTACATGTGTTCAACCAGAATTCTTTATTTTTGTTGCTCTTCTGTTCTGTGGTACAGTCCCTACTCCTACTCTGTTGAACATCTGTGCCTCAGCTTCAGAGTGCAGGAATGTGTACCATATTGAGATGTCAGCCTCTCATGAGCTGCCTTTCTCTGGCTTCTGTTGATCTTCAGGCATAACTTCTACTATCATTAATGAGCGTGTGTAGTCCCTCACTTTGTTTCTGCAGTCTCCCAGACACACTTTTGTCACTATGACCCATTGCCCACTGACAGTGTGTATTAACAAACATAAGATGCTCCATTGCCTGGACCCAACCCATCTTTATTTCTACTGCTCACTTTAAAAATTAAATAAATTGACATTCTGTTTGGCAGAGCTTTGTCACAATTTTCAGCCTTTCCTCCGTCCCATCTGCTCCCCCAGCTGCTCAGTCACACCCTGCCCTCCATTTTCAGTGCGCCAAGCTGCAGATAGATAAAATAGCCGGTAACTGTTAGTCAGGATGTGTCGCCTCCCTTCCCACTGTCCCATCTGCTCCTCGCTCTCTTTCAGCTTTTCACCCATGCTCCTGTTTTTTTGCTGTCCCATTATTTTTGGCAAATGGCTGCATTGCGGATGACCCAGATTCAGGGGATGGATTGGGGTGTTCGCTCTCGTGGTAACGTGGCGATCCCTGGGGTTCAGCACTAAGCATTGAAGATTTGGCTTGTCATTTACCTGAGCACATTTTCTAAAAGAAAGCACTCGAGGAGGGCTGGCACCTTTAAGATTGACTGGGTGGTGTCCTGTGCTTCTGTAGGAAAGTATGGAAATTGTGAGAGAGGCTTCTTCTTTAGCAGGGTTACAATGGAGGGTGAAAACTGAAGCTCAGAAAATTGAACTGGTAAAAGGAATTCCAGCAACTGAGGTTTTTTTCAAAGCACTTTGCTGATATGCATAAGAATAAATGCACCTGTACCCCTCCTGTACTGCACAATTTTACCCACAAACATTTTACCCATCCATCCCCTCTCCCCTAAAGTCCTTGTAAACCCTAAATAAAAGACTATTGCAAAGAATGTTTAGGTTAGTTTTTGTGGCGTAAAGATGAGTCAACGTTGCATCAGATTTTAAGCATTGTTTGTCTAATAAAAACCTTGAGGAAATTGAAAGGATGGAATCGTAGCAAGCACACTTAGTCTCCTCTCATACACTAGGATAGGCAATGAAAGGTGATGCAGGACTAGGTGTTATTTTCATGGTGGGTAATTTGCTTGACTTCTTCAACACAACAAATAGTGCAGTTTCTACATCTTATTTGGCTGATAGGTTTGAGTGGGAGACAGTGAAGCCTGTAGAACAGATTGTAATAAAATATTGTATGCTTTAAAAAAAGGGAAACTCTTCTAAAAGTTGTTCTATGTTATCCTGATCCTTAAAAATCAAAGGCAGATGAAAATAGAATAATGTAATCTCTAGTTCTGCAGTTCGTAGTATCAAGTATGTTTCATGTCACTCTGGTCATAGTATCTGACAGTCTTCTTCCACTGTGCCTATGTTCACATAAGAAATAATTCAGCTGCTTCTCCAGTTTTATTGTACGCTCTTGTTTTGCCATGTGCTTGGATCATCAGTTCTCTGGATGGGTAGTTCATGAAGACATAAATGTTGTGAATCTCTGTTTTACTCCATGAAGATAGACTCTTGCTTAAATTGCAGTAAATTTAGTTCCTTTACATGGGACTTGTTAAAGTATTTTTAGTATAAGCAAGCTCAACAACGTCACTGACTTTATGTGGAAGTTTTCTTTAATCTGTCCCAGAACAGCTCTGTAAATAAGATGTTTTGCAAATGCAGCACACGTAGATGTTTTCCATCTTATGAGTGTTTGCCAAGAAGTTACCAGCTAATGTCTGTCAGGGGAGACTTCCTGCCACTTGCTACTGTCATTAAGCTGGGTTTGCAGGATCATAGAAAACATGCACTCCTGTTCCTGGGCCCTCCCTGACCCAGCCTGATGCTTGGGACCTGCTCCCAGAACAAGCCATTGCAGCTGGATTCTGCAGCCCTCTCAATAATGAGCCATTGGGACATGCTAAGTCACCATGGTGCCATGACTGTTGCTAGAAAAAGTTTAAGAGTGGTTGATTCAGGAAAATGTAGGATTGCTTCCCTGATAAAATACTGAGGGATCTATTTCTGTGTAAAACTTCAGTGTGATAATGTGTATGGGACTGCCTAGTTTTGACTGCTGTACAGGATTCAGTCTTAGATGTCTCCTCAACTTCATAGGATCATAGAATAGTGTGAGTTGGAAGGGACCTTAGGGATCATCCAGTTCTGACCCCCTGCCGTGGGCAGGGACACTTTCTACCAGATCAGGCTGCTCAGAGATCCGTCCAACCTGACCTTGAACACTTCCAGGGATGCGACATCCACAGCTTTTCTGGGCAACCAGTGCCTCATGACCCTCACAGCAAAGAATGTTTTTCTAATACGTAATCTAAAGCTACGCTTTTTCTGTTTGAAGCCATTCTTTCTTGTCCTGTCACTACATGTGACTTGTCCTGTCACTACCAGCTTCCATCTGGAAGGCTGGATTACTTATTCTGGTCAGTCTTCCTCACAGTGTTTTCTTTGTTGTTGGCTAGCTCAGAGAAATAAATGCATTTGCCTGAACCCTCAATTTAATCATTCCATGCCATTCAGTGAAATCATTACTAACAGTCCCGTAAAAATGCGAATTTACTGTTGATAGCTCTAAGTGAAATTAGAGAGAAGTCCCTTTAAATTCTGCTCTGCTGCCTGAAGCCACTTCTCCTGCCATGTTTGTGTATTTTGCACTCATAGTGGTGTAATTACCTTGCATAGCAAATTAAGTGTTTTCTCTCCAGCTCAAAATTCCAGCATGTCCTTTACCTTGACTCTTAATTCTAATCTAAATGATCTATTCTGGTGTGTGTTGTCCTTCATCATCTTTCTTAAGAGACAACCATTATACAAGCTTCCCATGTCTGGCTTGGTTTTCTCTTCTAGGCTAAATGTCACGTGTAAGTGGAAATAGAGTTAGGAATGGAAATGTTTGGACCATGCAATTTCTTTTCACTCCTGTCTTCCTCCTCCACTCTTAAACACATCGATTGACTTGTCAAGGTACCCCACTACATGATGGTACCATTTTTTTTGGTAAGATATCTGCAAAGGCTGCAAAGCTGAGAGAGCTCTGATGGCAGCCAATTTTGTTTGACTAGACAATGTGCGGAGGGAAGTTTTTCCCGGCATCTGGCAAAAATATCTGAGGCTGATCTTCATTTACAGCAGGAATGGGTTTGGGATAATAACCCAAACTCCATTCAGTTCCAGGAAAGGTTGCCTAAGCCAATGTTTTATAAGTCACCTTCTGTGTCATGCTGCACGCATTTGGGCAGAGTATCTTGACAGTATATCTATTTTTTTTGTGTAGTTTAAGTGCTACAGTGCATTTATTTCACAATGTGTGGGGAGGTGGGGATGCTGGTGACTACTGAAAGTAAAGTATGGGAAAGTATTGATGTGAGATTACAAGATGGAGCAATGAGGAGGGATGCAAATCAGGGTTTCAGCCAGGCGGCCATGGTTTCATTGTCATTTTAACACGAGGTGCTCCTTTGCCACTCTGTCTTCTGGCTGTATTTCCAACAAAAAAGAGGAGAGAGAAAGAGATGGCAGTAAAATCCAGAGAAACACCACAAATCCATAGCAGTTGTTTATACTGCTGGAATGGAGCATAATGTTAACAGCGTTAAATGGCATAATGAAGAGTTGTAGGTGTGGAGGTTTTTTTAAATTTTGCTTTCATGTAAACTACTTGCTGTACATTCAGAAAATCTACAAGCTTGTAAATAGTTATATAAGAAATGTTGTTATGGGTTATCTAGACCAGCCTTACCCTTTTTTCATTGCTAAATAATGCTTCCAGTGTATTAATTTTAGCACAATACCTGCTCGAGTACTTTCACAGTTAGCTTATTCTAGATGCCTTGAGATGTTTAAAGAAAGTTTTCTTTTTTACTTTCATGGCAGCTGAGTAAAATCTGCATTGACATCAAAGACTGTCAGGAAAATGTGTACTGCTTTTTGGATCAATGCCTAGCAAAGTTAATGGAAATTAGCTACAGCAAAACCCAGTGAAGATTCAGTGATTGTCTAAACTGTGTGTGTCATAAACTGCTCCTTTATACCTTATAAATGGCTAAGGGCTTTTATGGTCCATACTACATTTAACTTGCTTGCTCAATGTGCACCACTTTTGTAAAAGGTGATGTACTGTATGTGACAGTTTAATTTATGTTTTTAGTAACTATTCATTAAAAAAAAAAGGTAGCAGAGCTTTTTTAGCTATTTATGTTATTTTAGTCATACTGCTCTGGGTTGTGAAACAGGCAAACTTTAGAAATTTACCAAGTCTGATCAGTACCTTGATGGAAAATGCAACTGTCTGATGGGTTGTCCATCTCCAACTCTTTCTACAGCTTTAGCAGAAGATTTTTTTTCCCCTTTCTTAATTAAAACTGTTTTTCCTTAGAGTTGACAAGTAAGTTAAATAGACAAAGGGAGAGTGAAAGGTAGATCTGATGGTAGACAATTCCCTATGTGAGCTGCAGGTTAATCAGAATTAATTAGTGTGGTGTAAGAAGAGCGTAAGTTGAGTGACTCAACAAAGAAATTCAAGCTAGCTTGATCATGATTTCTCCTTATTTAAACTTTGCTGTTAACATGGATTTCATAGCAAGATTTCAAATGTTTTCCCTGTGTGCACACACTTACACATTCTGAAAAGGCATACATTTTTCATGTGTGGGACCATACATTCCAACTATGCATTTCAGGAAGGGACAAACTTAAGCTGTCCTCTATGTATGTGTGAACAGAAGGAGAATGTATTGGAAATCCTTGGATAGCTTTGGAGATACAAAGTACTAGAAAAGGAAGATGTTCTTTCACTAACGTAGCTGTCTGTGTCTGTGAATATTTATATAATTGTTATATTCTCTACCTCTCTCCTATCATGCCCTAGTTTTCATCCAGAATTTTCAGAGAAAAATCTCAGTCTCTGTTTTCATTCATGGCTGTTTTTCATAGTGTTGTGTGGAAGACTGGTTATTGCTCTACAGTATGTACAGCCTGATACAGAGCACTTGTCCTTAAACCTTGTCTGTCCTCATTTTTGTGCCAACTCAGACTGACTCATATACTAGATGTAGTCCTGACCAGGGCTAACGTTCAATTTCCCAGAGATTACTTTGCAGTAATATGTTGAAATTGTATTTCTATGCCTGTAACTGTCATTTATTTGAAGATTTATCACTTGGTAAGCTAGCAGTTGAAACATTTGTTTTGATGCTTATGGAACGAGCAATTTAATTGTCTAGAAATGTATTTTTAGGTCTGTTTTGAGCACGTGTTTATGTTGTTTCAGGTATCTGAGCATGAATTCTGGTCTGCCTGTAGCTATTAAAGATTAATTACTACTCTTTTTTTGTTGTTTTGATGCTACAGTCACAAGACTTTGTTTCCTGCAATGTCACCATTTATGACATGAAGGCTAAGCAGCCCCTGATACTTTCCTTAGTTTCCATGCCCTGGAAAATGCTCATCACTTCACGCAAAGCATTCGATCTTCTGTAAATTCAAGCACTATGTACAGAGGCTTTCAGCCTCTGGGCACAACGTACAAGATATTTTTCCTTGTGTAGTAATGAGACAATAAGTCTTGGTGAAGTGCTGTAATGTTCTTTAAAATTTCTTCTAGCAGCTGCATAATGGAGGAATCTTAAATTTCCTCATCCTTTTGTTCCCATCTTCTTGCAGTCTCCGTGCTGCAAAATGTAGTTGATGCAAAATACAGATTCAGAAAAATGTAAAATAGTATATGGTTGAGACAGACCTACTTTATTTGTATCGTTAGGACAACAGTACCAAAATCTGGATAATTACACTTCTTGAACACGAGCAGTAACATTTGCACTGGAAAAAAAGTTTGGGATTGCATGTGTACATGAATCTTTTTTCAGAGTTATCTGTTTGTTAAGACTTATTGCTCTAATCAGTTCTGATTTGATTCTAGAATCTTTCATTAATGTCTTATTAATCCACAAAAGGATTAATGACTTCTGAAGTTTTGATATTGTTTGCTGTGTAGTGAAGTGCTTTACTCTATATTGGCACCTGCTGGAAGTATCACCCTACCCTAGAAGCACATTGCTACTGTTCACATCCACCAGCAAAAATTCGTCAAGGAGGATATGTTGTAAAATAATAATTAATCCATTGAATGTATAGAATTGTGTCCAGTTCTGGCTCCCCACAAAATGGACATGGGCATGCTGCTGGAGTGAGTCCAGCCAAGGGACTGATAATAAAGGGACTGAAGCCTCTGCTGTAAGAGGAGAAGCTGAGAGAGCTGGGACTGTTCAGCCTGGAAGAGAAAAGGCTCAGAGGAATCTTATCCATCTGTATAAATACCCAACTGTAGGGGGGAAGAAATCAAGGGCAGGCTTTTCACAGTGGTAGTCAGTGACAGGACAAAAGGCTGGGGCACAGGCTGAAATCCAATTTAAACAAAAAAAATACATTTAAACATGAAAAAATCTCTTTTATTGTGAGGGGTTGCCCAGCAAGGTTGGGCAGTCTTCATCATTGGAGATATTCAAAACCCAAACAGATAGTGTCCTGAGCAGCCTTCTCTCGCTGACCCTGCTTTGATCTTTCTAAGTAACCTCCAGAGGTCCCTTCCAGCCATAACTATGATTCAAGACTGCTTTTAATCAGAAAGTCATACTCCAACTTAAATGGCATTGGTGAGAGTTTCTATTAGGTATTTTAAAATCTTTGGGATCTGTTCTGTAAGGATTTGAACTTCTGTATGAAAGTTGTTTTTTGTAATGGCAATGCCTTTTTCTGATGCTGCTTGAAATTTTGCAGGGATTGTTAACTTCATCTGCACCTTTTGTTTTGCCCCTCAGGAACGTTTCTTCTCGCCAAGATTTCGTCGTCGACTTCATGCTGTCCTAGCATCTGTTAGCACTTCAATGCTGATTTTATCAAATCTAATATTTCTTGGAGGAAATCAAGTTGGAAAAATCTACTGGAACAGGATCTTTATGGAAGGCAAGTTTATTTTTATGTGCTTTCTAGATAACAGAACATTCCAAATGTTACCTTGGGTGGGCTGAGCCGGGTTTTTCTCTCAGTGCACTAACTGGGAGTCAATTTTTTTCTGGTGAAAACAATCAGAAATCTGAGAAAATTTAAATAACTATGCAGGCTATGTGACTACAAAGAAATGTTGCCTTTCTCCCATTCAAGTCTAGAAGGAGCCCTGTCAGGCTTCTCTGTCAAGTGAAATCACTGAAGATCAAGTAATAAATGTGTGACAAGTTACCAGGTTGTATTTTTTCCCCAACCTGCATTTCACGCACTTCAATAGGAATAGGCATACTAAAGCCAACCCTATAGATTCTGTGGAAGGTTAGGGAATAATATCTGCATAATACAGCATAATTGAGCAATTAATGGCTTTTTTTTTAAGTGGATCTGATTTTAGGTTGGGGATCTGCTGACTGTTGAAGACAAGTGTGGGGACAGGGGAGCTTGGGTGGCAGTATCAGCCTGTGGTGTTGCTGAATAAGCAGTACAGTATGTTGTGCTCTGAGCTGACTCAGGAGACAAATTGAGCTTTAATGTTTTTGCCAGAAGTCAGTGTAAATAGGACCAGTTTTCTTCTTAGGTTCTTACTGCTGCCAGTCAAATGAAGATCTTGTAGGGGAATATTTCTTCCTCATGATAGAATACTGTTATAGGTTTCTGTGCCTTGAAGTGTTCTCCTACAAAGACCACGACTGTCTATTGCAGTGTTTTCTCCTCTTGTTCCTTTCAATGGCTTAGAAATCAGCTCTGGAGTTCCAAGATCCTACTTAAGCATCCCAAAATAGTGTAACTCTTAGACTAAGTTATGTACATGAGTGGAACAATTTATCTTCTGAACTAAAGGAAAAAACCATTCAAAGAGCTTGAAGAGAGGAACATTTTTTGGCATGAAGTATAGTGAAGCTTTTTGTTAATATGGGGGGGGAAAGAGGGAGTACTAGTTTTTGCTCTTTAAAGCGTAAAATACTTGTTTGCTGGTTTTTTGAAAGGCTTTGTTTTCTCTTAAATTGTTTCCTTCCAGTTAGTTGGCTAATAGTAGAAAATAAGCTGAGAGAAAAAGGTTGAAAGTAAATTTACACATCTCTTCTTATTTATTAAAAGAAAACAAAGGACTGGAGAAATTGTCTATCTCAGGCTTATAGCTCCATACAAATAATTTTCATAATGCAATCTGTATATTATAAATGGAGAAAGTATGCCTTCCTTGTTGGAAAGGTTAGCAGTTATGCTGGGGTTTGCAACTGATGAAGGACAATGTTTTATCAGGTATAACAATATTTAATTAAACCAGATTAATTATTGATTTTTTTCTAGGTTTGTTTTTTTTGGGGGGGAGGAACTTTTAATAGGTCTTTGATCTATTCCTCCTGCACCTGAATACATAGAGTTACTTAAGGATTAGTTGTCTAAGACAGGAATAGGAAATTAGTTTAGTCGTTTGCATCTTTGTTTCCATGATGTTTTGATCAAATTAACTTTATTTTTAGAACATGAGAGCTTTTGCTTAGTGCAGCTCATACTCTAGTAGAAATCTCAGTGTTCAGCTTTACGAGCTTTATATGCCTGTATTATTCAATCACTCAGATGACTGTGAGCATATTCTTTAACTGCATTGTTGTTCTGGCAACTCTCATGTACAAACTGAAACATCCACTAAAATTTTATTGCATCTGCACACCTGATCCATTGTGGTTTTCTTACTGTGGAACAAATGGGGCGAACTCCAGTGTCAGTCCAGGCTGGGGGATGAACAGACCGAGAGCAGCTCTGCGGAGGGAGACTTGGGGGTGCTGGTGGATGAAAAGCTGGACATGACCCAGCAGTGTTCACTGGCAGCCCAGAAAGCCAAGTGTGTCCTGGGCTGCATCCAAAGCAGTGTGGGCAGCAGGTCAAGGAAGGGGATTCTGCTTTCTCTGGTGAGACCCCTCTTGCAGTGCTGCGTCCAGCTCTGGGGTCCCCAGCACAGGAAAGATGTGGACCTGTTGAAGCAGTTCCACAAAAATGAGCCTTACCTCTCCTTCAAGGAAAGTCTGAGGGAACTGGGATTGTTCCACCTGGGGAAGAGAAGTCCTTGGGGTAAGCTAATTGCAGCCTTCCAGTACCTGAAGGGACCCTACAAGAACAAAGGAGAGGGACTTTTTACAAAAGCGCAGAGAGACAGGACAAGGGGGAATGGATTCAAACTGAAAGAGAGTAGGTTTAGATTAGATACTAGGAAGAAATTCTTCCCTCTGAGGGTGGGGAGGCTCTGGAGTAGGGTGCCCGGAGAAGTTGTGGATGCTGCATCCCTGGAAGTGTCCAAGGTCAGGCTGGACACTTGCAGGGTTGAGCAACCTGGTCTAGTGGAAGGTGTTCCTGCCCATGGCAGGGGGTGGGAACGGGGTGTTCTTTAAGGTCCCTTCCAGCCCAAGGCATTCTATGGTTGAAGGTCAGTCAAATCCAGAAGGACTATCCAAAACTTAATCTTCAGTTTCAACTAAATTTAGGTGCTGGTCTGTAAGAGGGACAAAAAAAATCTACATTTGGAATGTGCAATGCTATAAGCTAAAGCTAAATACATTTGTTTGGAGTCTGCACTGTTCTGGCAAATCCAATTCATCAATATTTACAGACCAAACTAAACACTACAAATACATACTCTTTGATCTTTCCTTTCCCAAGAACAGATGAGATGATCTAGCTACTTGGCCTGAACTCAAGCTTTTGTCTTCACCTTTATAAAAAATTCAGTGGGAATATTCCTGACTTGTTTGAAGAACTAAGGGTGGCGGTAGCGGGTGGCTGTTCTGTGGGGCAGGAGCACGTTTGTTTGGGTTTTTATCTTTGTGCTTCGTTTCTGGTGTGATGCAAGCAATATAAAGTTCCCAGGAATGAAGATTTTCTCTTGTGCATTATGATTCTGGAGAGCGTTGATTAGAATACATGTTGACATTCTGTCATTGCCTTGTGGAGAATAGTCGAGAAGTCTGGCAAGGGACCCCCAGAACTCTTCTGTACATAGTACCCAAATCTGCATCCTTTCACTTGGTAGACAGAGCAATGTTACAATGTCCAGTACATTACTGAGATCTGCTAAATATGTATCTAGTTGCTTTGAGTCAGTAATTGTTAGCTTTGGGTCAAAAAGAAAGAAGATATTCTATGAATTTCAGGTTAAAATATTAGAAATTGTTCTCTATTTAAAAGCTTTTCAATCTCTTTGAATTTTGCCTTAGTTTAGGAAACCTAAGCAGGGTTTTGTACCACTCTAAAACCAGAAAGTAGACATTTGCATTGGGAGGGCATCTCTACGTTCTCAGGAACCCGGCCAGCAGGATTTGAGGTTGGTTGACTGAGGTGGCAGAAGGCTCTGCAGCACTAGTGTGACATAAAATCCCTCTGAGGTCAGGAATGGAGACATGTGGAAACAAAACTGACCACTTGTGTATCAGCTGCTAAGAGCAGTCAGTTCCTTTCCTTTGTTCAAATCCCACAGAATTATGTCTACAAAGATTTGTGCGTGTACGGGTAGGAAAAAAAATAGGAGAATAGATGTGTGTTTCACAGTTTGTAAATGTAATTGGCATTTGTAGATCACTAACAAAATTGGTCAAGAATATATATGCTAAACTCCAGCAATAAAATGCATCTCAGTGCAGAAATTAGATCTGCAGATTTAGGTGCAGCATAAGATGTGTGTGGCATTTTCAGGTCTGGCAAGTGGATGACCCTCAGAATACCAGTATTGTAAGGCCCTAAACGCCCAGCGTACTGCACTTCATAGTCAGAAATTAGAATTACAATTACAATAGAATTACAATTCTATTGTATAATACCTAAAAGGAGTGTTTGAAGAGCAGCTTCCCGTTAGCCCGTGTGTGACAGTGATGCAAATTTAAACCAACAAGCTCTTAAAAGAAAGTTTTACTGAAGCTTGAGATGTATGAAATCCACTTCTAGTTTTGCTCTTTGGTTACTGAAGAGGATCAACTCTATTCTTTTGCAAAGACTGAGTATTGTCAAAAAACATCTACAGTTTTCTGAGAGTGGGGAGGAAAAGATATGGATATGAAAGCACTTAAAGCTCAGGGCCAGCACAGTCAGTTCAAACAGAACCATACAAGTGGGATACCTTTGTTATCAAAGCTTTGTGAATTGCGTGGTAGGGACAGGATTTAGATTAAGTTTCTTGGGATTCTTATTTGACTGATACTTGAGCTGTTTTGAATTGCTTTGGCAGTGCTTTCCGCTTTTCCCATACCACAAACAAGGGGAGTTGATATCTGAGCATGTATTTTTTAGTATTTATTTGCTTTTCTCTTGTGAAAAATAGATTAAATTTATCTGGCTTTAAAATTAATTTTGTGCATCATTAAAATCACTTGTCAAAATTATGAGAGTAGAGGTCTGCGTGTCTTAAGAGTCTTTGTTCTTAATTTTGTTCTCAAAATTCTCTCTGTTCTTTCTGTTCAGACCAGCCTTAGTGCTTGTTTCTAAAACTTAATTTGGCCCTGTTATTTGCAAAGAAGTTCCTATGGCAAGCATTTACTTTGATCTTTCTTTAGTAAGAATTTTCTCATGAGAGACAGTGTCACAAATGTCTAATAAGAAAGTAGGAGAAGTATCTTATATGTAACAAACTGTTTTTAATCTGATCCTCTATTCTGTGTAATTAATTAATGCTTCACTTCAAAATGAGACGCTTCAAGAAGAAAGGTTCTCTTTGGAAGGGCTCACGCCTGCATCCAGCTCTGTGCAGTGCTTTTGGTTAAGAGACTGAAATATTTTATCTAGCATGGACAGAGGCATTAAGCTGGGAGAGGACATAAATATATTGGGTGATAAAAGTCTAAAATTCTTCCTGATCTTTCTCTGGTTTGCAAGGAACGGAGTCCAGGTCAGTGTGGAAGCACAGAGTATGTGTCGGGTGTATTTTAAGGCGAACAGCTGTCTGAAAATTGGACAGCCGTGATTTAACTGTAAACCAGTACTTTAACTATCCAATTTACCTTGCCAAATTGTGAGGAGTGCCTCTCTGGAGGGCAGTTCAGCCCATGTACATCTGTCTTAGCATGGGATGAGTTGCATTGTCACTCTTCACTGCGTTCAGAGGCATTTTGTACAGCCTAGTTTAGATTAGATTGGACACCCAACCTTTGAGGTGTCCTTTAGTCGACATCCAGCAAAGAGTGAATTTCACCCTCAGTTAGGAATGATTTACTGCAGGGGTGCAGAACGGGTGGCTGGGCAGAAGTCCTGTGATGAAAGATGTCTGACTGCTCTGCCAGATTGTGAACTTCGTGCATCAACAGTGTCATACCACCTACAGCAAAAATAGACCTTGTGCCAAGATGCATTGACAGCAGTGCAAAATGCGTAAATTAACCTCTTCTCCCATGTGATGGTCTGAAGGCTAAAGTTAAAAGATGTCCATTTTTGGCTACTGCAGTTTAAAAAAGCAATAAGCTGACAATTAGGGAGGAGGAAATACAACGTTGTAGTTGGAAGTCTAGAGCCATGGTCCTGAATAAATGGCATTGTGAAGTTTTGAGAGAAATGTATTGAGGGGAGAAATAGATACATAAAAGTTTCTGCAAATAAAGTTTTACCAAGATATTCTGATCACCAGTGGGGTCAGGAGAAGGGAAAAACCCCTGTAAAATGTAGCAAGGAGCTGCACTTCAGTGATCTTTGTGCATCCCTTCCAGCTCTGGGTATTCTACAATTCTGTGACAGTACCTAGGTAAGCTGTTGGATTGCCAGCTTTAGAGGACAGTGTCCAGGTAGACAAAAATCTGTCAAGCAATGTAGAAAATACTGACTTCGTCATGATGTAGGAAGAATCTCTAAATGGCCTCCAGACCCATTCCAAACCCTTTTTTCTCTAGGCCGTTCATCAGCAATTAGAGATGTTTAAAGCAAAACTAAAATTTATTTCCCAATGTCTAATATTTGTTCACTAATTGAAGATGATGAAGCCTTTATTTTGCTTCCAGTTTTCCCTTTTGGCTTTCTTTGAAGCAAAATCAGGTTGTATGCTAATCAGAATTTAGCTAATTGGTTAATTTATAGGGAAAAGATGTTCTCATCAGCACCTTACCTACTTCATAGAGGCAGAAAGCCTTTGGACTTGTTCCCAGCTGTGCAGCACAGCAGTCTGAGATTGTGTTTCACAGGGCATCTTAGGCACTGATTTGCAAGTGGGAATTTCCACAATCATGATGTACAAGATTCAGAGGTAAGAGTGAACCAAAGAGTTTGGTGTAACATGTTTGGTGTGACATGCCTAAATGTGGATTTTTTGGCTTGCTTTGGTAGAAAGGAGTAGAGCATTATCTTATGATTATGCCAATTGGTAATTACACAGTATCACAGGATTGAAGGTTATTCTTACAATCTGTATTTGTTTCATTTTATGTAAATCACTTAGTGCATGAGTTGAGAATTGCAGTGGTATCAGCATCTTTCAAGGCATTGTCCTGAACTACTGTTGCCTTTAGAAGTTTTGCCCTTGGTTTTGAAGACAATGAAATTAAGCTGTTGCTCTACAAAAAATCATTTCTATAGTAGTAGCTGAGATGCCTTTCTATGTCCAACAACTAAATCATTTAAAAACTATGAGTTATTGTGCCGCTCCACTGCTGTGTGAGATGTCAATAACAAAAAAAGATGAGAGATTCCTGTATTGCTTGTTGTATGGTCTTGTCTGGTTCATGCAATCTCGTGTCTTCCCATTAGATTAATTGGGGATTGTATGCCTCACGTGCTGCAATAAGAAGTGTAGGAAGAAGGCCTCAGGATAATCAGTTCATGTGACAGCATCTCATCCTTCAGAAGCTATCTGAGTACTGCTACCCAGCTTAGGTCATAGGTTTAGCACATTTTAATGGCTGAGGGAAGAGGTGGAGCAAAGTAGTTAGAACTTGTTATTCAGCCAGGGTCTGTTGGGCTTTTTAGCTCTGAGGTGTTGCCAGATAATATACAACGTGTTAGGAACCACATGGCACTTAACTTCTGAGGTGTTAATCATTACATGCAATGATACATGTAATTATCTAGCTATGAAGGGGTTTAAAGGTGCAGGAGGAATGAAATCATGTAGCAAAGGAACTCAAAGGAATCTGCAAATCAGCTGGGGCATCCCTGTGACTGTGTGATACTTTGCTGTCTATTCTACGCATCTCTTGCAAGGTCTTTGCTCAAATTTCTTTGCAGCTGAAAGAAAGAGGAGGGCTGCTTCTGTGATTGGCATTTCAGAGTTGTCATCGTTTGAGTTTTTGGATGGCCCTTGTTTTGGTTTGGAAGATTCTGTTTGTAGTGTGGGTGGCATATGGTCTTCCAGCAGTCTTGTTCCTCCAGATTTTCACTTTCACTGAGAAATCCCACTTGTTGCTGTTATGCAGAAACTTACTTAGGGTCATTTTTTCCAAAAATACATTTATGAACACTATATTGATGAATTGCATAGTTTAGAGAAATATTGCATAGTGGCAGAAGTATTACCGAAGATGTCACATTTTTCTAAATGATTTATTCTTCTTCATGCATAAAGGAAACTTGTTTCCGCAATCATTTATGTGACCTTGCTTAGTGGGTGCAGTTCATTGGGATTTGAACTGGCAAAATACCAAGAAAAAAGAATTTTGGTCTGCAGTAATAAGGAGGCAGTATTTGGGGTTTTTTTCTCTTCACCTTCCGAAGGATGGCAGCTGTGTAAAAGCAAATATTCACATGTTTTTGAGGGGAATTTTCTTTAGAGTTGAAACAGTAAAGTGTGTTCTGCCATTTTCTGTTGAATCATGTTGGTTTGAGCCTCTGTTCTATGTGAAAATTGTTGGAGCACTGCTATGTTTAAATTCAACTATTGCTGTTTAATCTCAATAGTTTGCCATTTGTCTTTAGAGTTTAGGACCTCATCATGCAACCATATCAATACAGAAAGCTCCTTCTGTCTGGAAAGCTCCAGAACATGTGCAGACATATCTGCTGGGAGCAATATGATTCCAAGGTCAGAATGGATCACAAAGAACCTGTATTTCATGCATCTTATTTTACATAGAGCATGTACCAGTGAAAAAAAAATGCAGGACAGCCCGCACTGTGACTGTACATAGAGTTCTCTGTTGTCCACTGTGCTGCATCTGACTGACAGTACTAGGTAAACTACTCTGCACACAGAGAACAGGGAGCTGTTCCTACATTGTGCTGCCTTCTTGTTAATTTGCAGCTCTTTTATAAAAATACCACTTTGCCACTTTGTTAGCTTTGCTGATCACAGGCAAAATGCCCCCAGATTTTCAATTACTTTGGCAAGGTTCCTACAACCTTTTTTGAATTGTAATTTTTGTTGTAATGTTGCTAGTGAAGTACAGTATGGTATGGTGAGCAATTGTTGTAGTTGAGTTGGCAAAGTCCATCTTACAGATGTAATCTTGCTGGTGGTGTGGAAGCTGGAATGAATGATGCCACCAAACACGCTTGTTCTTCTGGTGTGGCAGGTTAGTACGTGCTGTTTTAGCACAGTCTTTCAGAGGCTGAAGCAGTTTGAATGTGTGGGCTCTTAATGCCTTAAACATAGCATGAACATATAAAAATAAATCTAGTTTTTGTGTCAAAAAGCTTGAAATTGCCGTGACCTCATGGCTGCTCATCAGTGTGTAATTCAGCTTTGCCTTCTCGTTCCCCTGTATTTTTGCCGTAAACAGCAAAAGCCTCACAGTGGCTCAAAGTGACATAGCCTGGTATAGAAGCTTGAATTGCTGTTTTATTGGTCACTGTGCTTCGTGGGAAATTTATACATTAAATTAACTCATGGTTGTGGTGGCATGTGTGTAGCTGATTAGTAAGAGACATTATTTCAGCTCAGATGCACAGCCATCAAGAAAGGTTTTCCGAGGATTGATGTAATCTCTTTTCCTGTATTCGGAAATTTCCAGGAGTCTTGAAGGTGCTGCTTCTTTCTTGTCATTGAATCCTGTTTCTTTCGTCTGGCAGCTCCTTTCATTTTTCTTCAGATTTGAACTAGTCCTGACTTGCACTTTTTTTTTTTCCCAAATGCTTTTTGAGAGAACAGTTCCATATACAGAAAGTAACCTTCTCGCAGCAGGAACTGGAACACCAGCTGTATTTAGCTTTGCAATCATTGAGACTTTCATGACAACTTTCTAAGTTGTTTATTTTCTGAAAAGTAATGTTAAAACAGCATTGTGGTATTCCACAATTACTGCCACTTGGAGCCTGCTAGATCAGATTTTCTCAGCTTACAGGAAAAAAAGACACTTTTTTCCCCCCAAATGCCAGCCCTGCATATCAGCTTGAGATTGAGATTCCAGCAGTGTTCATTCTGGCTCTTGCACCTCTACCAGCGAAGTCAGAGGTGCTAACAATCCTCTTGTAAAAATGCATGGGCCACAGATGAGGCTGATCCTTTTCTAAAACTTGTGTTCCCTGTGCACAGGAATGAAAAGCAGTTAAGAGCTCATTTTTCTCACTGAGGAAGCCTGAGAGGATTTTTACTATTCTTTATCACAGTTCTGCTGCGTTTTTACACTAATAGGCTGTTTTTACACTATATAGGCTGTTTTGCCTATAATTTCAGTCTAGGTTCACAAGCAAAAATAGTTGTCTCAGACTATTTTAGCTTTTTTTTTTTTTAATCTCTGAATGAATTTATTTCAACCATCTTTAAATAGCTGCTGCTTTAAAGAAAAGAGAAACTAAAAGTACAAGAACCTTGGAAAAAATTAGCTAATTAGGCCTCTTTGTCTGGACTGTTGGGGTTTGGGGGAGGATTTTGGTTTGTTTCTTCGGGTTATTTTGAGAGGGAGAGAGCGCAGCATTGTGCCCATGTTCAATAAAATTTTTAGACTTACACCCTCGTAAGTCCTGGCAGTTCTGTAATATATGTTCTACCTGGCATCATTCGATTTGCTACTAAATTGCATGCAGGGGCATGTTTTCTTAGGGCACTTTGCACCATCCAAGGAAGACCCTCAACCCTGCAGAGCTGGGGTTTAAGTTCATGCTGAGCATGGAATGTAGCAAACTTTTATGTGGGCATTATCAAACCCTGTGAGAAACAGCACCATATGGTGGAGCAAACAGCTTCTTCCCTAAGGAAGCACTGTGAGGCAGAGGTGTGTCTCCCTCCTAAACGGCTGCATTTTTTTCCCCAGTGTTACACCAGTCATTGATATCCTTGCTGTTTAGTGTGTACCTGAAAAGGATGGATAAGCAGGGAAGCATGTGGCACTACTGCTTTTTTCATCACTTTGGGCGCTGTCTTCCCCCGAGAAAATGGAGAAATATCTTTTGTCTCCTAAAACCTTGGTTTTGTCTGCTGCAGAGACTGCACCCCTGGGACACCGTGCTCTCCAGCCGTGTGTGTCCACTCATGGGTGTGACTTGTGATGACCACTTGAATACATGGACTGCATGGTTCAGGTCTATCTAAGCTCTCTGAGATCAGATGGAATTAGAGTACTAAATGGCACAGTTCCCAGACCTAACTTAATAATCCTAGAAATATTACAATTTTCTGTTAGTGAATGTGCACGTCTTCGAGTGTACCTGAAGTATTAGGCTAAATACATGCAAGAAATATTAGTGCCCTAAAGCCAGTTGTAAAGTCAGAGATCGTCATAAGCATTCCCAGTTATTGTTACAAATTACATCTGATGCTTGCACTTCATTCTGTAGCGAAATAATTACAATTTTCAGAGCAGAGAAATTCCTCAAGAATGTTTCTTCCGAGAAAGTAATGGATTTCAAATACTAGGGTAGTTTTTATTTAACACACTCTCTTCCATTTTATCTTTCTCATTTCTCACTTATTACCTCTGAATTTCCTGATCTAGGGCGAGCGTGTGCTGAAGCCCGGTAGTGACCTGTCAGCTTGTGGCTGTCTTCGTAGGGGTTGAATTCTCACTGTTGGTAGGTTGGCTTAAAAGCCTGTTACAAATGTCTCGGCTGTCCGTGCTTTAACAAGATCCGTTTTATTTCTGACAGTTGTTGAGATACCTGACTGAGGTTTTCCACAAATCTCTGTCAAGCTGCCAGACCTGTGTATTCCTGTCCGTTCTGTGGGTGAGCAATAAACGCTGTGAGTCACTTGAAGCTACGGAGCAGCACGCCTGTGTTTAGGCATCTTAAGCAGAAAATATGCTCTGTTGTTAATAGCTGATTCATAATTGATTTTTCTTTTAAAGCTTCTTCCTTTTTTTTGCAGCTTGCATCAAAAGCTGGTAAATAACATGATAAGTTTTTTGTATTGTTAATATCCATCCTCCTAGCCATGTAAGAGCATTGGACTATTGATTTTTATCCCTTCTGCCCTCTTTTGTGTGGTTTTTATTAGACCCACAGCTAAGCCTTCTATCAAATATAATAATCCTTTTGCAAATTCTAACTTAGGCTTTGAAACAGTCCTTGGAGAAGAGTAACTTGTGTATTATACTACAAAGTATCTATAAAAATTCTCCCAAAGGTGGGACTTTTATGTCTGAATAAAGATTTATCTTGCATCTAGCTTGAACAAATCTCCAGTCTTTGTACTCATGTGGAGTACTGTTGTTGAAGAGGGTTTTTTCACTCCTCAGAAATAGTATTAAAGTGTTACTGAAGTAGTTGCATTGTTCAGAAGTAAAAACATCTTCTTTAGTAGTCCTTAACACTGAAAGAAAACTGTAGATACACTGTTCCGTTGCCTGCAGGTCAATATGTATCCTGCAGTGAGGAATGGTTTGCAAATAATTGAAAATGTTTTAAACTTGAATCTTCTGACTATAATGCTCTGCCAGTCCCTATGTCTATTATCTATGCTGAAGGTATCTTCTATTTAACAAGTAGTTTGCATGTAAATAGTTGAAAACCAGCTTATCAGAGAATCTTAATGTTGTCCCTGTTGCTATTACCTATGTTTTAAAACGGTTAAAACAGTGATCCTTTTTCTAGCATGTCTGTTGCACACAGCTTAGAATGTTACATACGTATACATATATATATATCTGTATATCTCCCTTCACTGCTATGTATAAAAACTGCTTCAGCTACATTTTTACTGCAGCAAAAAGGAAATCAAATCATATATCTGCAACAACATAATCTTTAAGACAGGGTCACTATTCATCACAGTTGAAGTCCAACTTGTGGATATCTTATTTTTCACCCAGCGTTGAGACAGGTGACGATTTGCACATTTCTGGCCAAATGGCATGTTTAAATGTTTTAAGAACTGTCAACCTGTTCAAATGTGGAAAATGAAATGCTGAAAAACTATAGAGAATTGCTAATGGCATGTACAGACTTTCATTTCAGCTTCAATTCAAATTTTTCCAGGTCAGGAGCAACTGAAACTTGTACCACCTGGATAGTTTTTTCTGTGCCTCTGATATACAACTGGGAAGAAGGGATTGGAGAAAGTTGCTGTTGTTAACATGAACTCAGCAATATCATGGTGGGTCTGCAGACTTCTCTAGGAGTGGAAAAAGCTTGGAGACTGAACTCCTGCTCTTGTCAGTAGTTTGGCCACCTGAGACCACAGCAGCTTTCATAAAAGCTATGAAAAATGTCCAGAAAAATGTCCGTCACACCCATCTGGATGTGCCAGGAGGAGTATTTGCATGGGAGTTTGTATATTAGTTAGAGTAGCAAAAGCAGTCTCACTCTAGCTTATTTTATTCCTAGTGTTACTAAATTTATCCTAGCAGAATGAGATTCACTTTTCCGTCATTTTTGTGCCCAGAGTGTCACCATTTCATCAGAAGTAACAGGAGATCTGCATGACTAATACAGGAAAGTGCCCAGTAAGTCAGCACATAGAGCCAAAACAAGGATCACCAAGACCCTCAGGGTAAAATCATCACTAGAGCCCTGATGGAAAACCATCAGTCATCCCCTAGAAAGCCTCTTAACTTTATTTGACTCAAAATTCTATGAGAGAAGATTGCTGTATTTAGTACCTTTTTGATGTCCACATGCCTAAAGCCCTCACAGTATTCACTGAGGTGTGTAAACACTGTTGTGACCAGTTTAATACTATCTTCACAATGTGATTTGGCCAGTGTTGCATATTAAATCAGTGACACACACAAGTAGATGGAGAAATCAGGAGTCCTGGGTCCTATTTATTAAATCCTCCTTCCATGAAGACTTAATGGTTATAGTTTGAGCTGTGTAATTAATATTTTGCAGCAGACCAGCCATGTGATACACTGATAGTGGCTAACCTTGCCAGTCAGGAGGAGGAGTTTCATGCTAAACATGGAGGGTCTGTGTTCATTTTTCTTGGGTGAGCATGCAGAGAAACAGAGAAAGCAGTAAGTTAGTTTGGACACATTCAGGTTTTACAAGCAAGCTGTCACTGAACACGCTCAGTAGTCTTTTAAAAAGTGTGAATATTCATTCACCATTGTGTCAGACCAAGTTTTAGTACATTGTCACACTTGAAGGTCAGTATTCTTGTGGTACCATGTATCATGGTAGCTTCCAGAACCAGATGCTCAAGGCAGAAATGCATAAGGAATGGTCCAGGTTTGGAGAGTTCAGGACAGCAAAAGCTTTCATTACAGTGAGAGCCATTGCAAATGAAGTCAGTGAGTGTGTTGCTGACAGTGACTGCGCTGAATGCCCTCATGCTTAGGGCAGGACGTAACTGCTGGACAGTACTTGGTGGTACATAATATTACACCTCTCTGAAACAGCAAGATTTAATTTCCCTTGTGGAACTGAGGAAGCAGTCTAGTCATTATTTCTTTATCTTACAAATATGTGTTAGGTCTCTGCACTCTTCTGCTGTTGACAAAGGACTCAGATATTTTGGCTTAACTACAACTAAAGTGTGAGAACAACAAGAGGCAAAAACTAATTACTTTTCTTTTGACTGCTGTTCTGAAGGAATGGAGCTGTATTCTCAGCTCCTTCTTAAGCTCCAGTGGAGATTAAAAGAAGTCAATGACTGTGAGGGAGGAGAGAAAAAAGAGAAATGCAAACAAGGCAGATCCAGACAACTTCTTCACAATGCAAATTTATGCAAAACAAACCTTGGAGAGAGACCTGCCTTGAAACTACTTCATCTTTGCAGGTTTCCTCCATGGCTTTTGCATGGGCTCTGACTCACTGCTTGGAGAAAAGCTGTTGTGCAGTTCCTTTTACAGGGCTGGTTTGTGGATCAGAAAGTCCCATTGCAAAGCAGCACAAGGAACATGGACAGCGTATGATGCAGTGCAAGATCCCAGTGGGATTAGCAACTTGCTGCAAGAGCACAATCTGTTGAATGAATAAGTTATACCTACTTAGAAATGTCATGCGACCAACACTTTTAATTTATAAAAGCAGGGTTCAGATTCACTGCTGGGTGTGGCTGCATTACCTTGTGTGGCTGGCACTGACACAACTGCTGAGCATGACCCCAGCAAGGTGCCTGACCTTGAAACTGGAGGGCAGCTCATACAAACTGTGGAGTTACTGGCTTTTCTCTTGGGGTTTTATGTTAAAGGGACTTAGCAATCAAAGCTCTCATGCCCATTACAGCTAGAAACAGAGTTTTTTCTTGTCCAAGTTGTTTCTCTTAAAAGAAGTTGGGTGGACAGGAGAGAAACAGCTCTTTGGACTCTCCAGTAATGAAGACAACTTTTTCCTTGCTGGTAGAGTTTATAGCAGCTGTAAAGCTTTTTTCAGTTTCTGCTGAAATTTGAACAAGTTACAACAGCTGTCATCAGGCTGAAGACTGCAGAATGCAATAGATTCTACCGTAGTTTAATGAAGTCCAGCTAAGGCCTAGGAAAGATGTAAAGTCCACCCATTCTGGCTGTGCTGCCTCAGACTGTTTGTTCTTGTACTTTATTTCTAAACCAAAAAATACTCATTCATCATGTGCAGGATGACTGCTACTCTGCTAGTCCACCATTTTGGACTGAAACATCGGAAAGTGTAACACCTTTTAGATGCATTTCTCTTTCATTTACCCTAAAAAGATTACAGAACCCTTAGAAGAAATCAAAAAGTCCTTGCCTACGAATAGTATCATCTGGGATAAAATCCACACGATATTCAGTCATCTAAAATTTTTACAAGCTTATACTATCCTTGACAATATTCCTTTCTGTATGTTCTTTCCCTAATTCCCTGAACAAATAAACCAGCCAAGCAACTGGTGGGTTGGGACTTTATTATCATTATAGTTAGGAGAGCTGATTCAAGAAAAAACATACATGAGTTTGACTTCATCAACACCAAGATTTTACTGAAATACTGCAAGACATTAGTGAAGCTTTGTGTTTAGCAGGCACTCTACTTGCAATGCTTGAAAGAGGCATGTTGCATTTATTTTGTTCTTTTGGTCATATTTTAATCCTTTGAAATCCTTTTCCTAAGTATTTTCCAGGGAAGAATTAAATGCTTGTCTATTTTGTGACTACTTTTATTTTTGTAAATTCTTTGGTGGATTACTCCTTTTGACAGGTATGGATTTTATTGGTGGTTGTTGAAAGGCATCAGGATTCACTCTGGGCTAGATGATGTGTGATGGGTGGCCCATCACTCTTGGCTGACTGGCAGACTGACAGTAATATTGCTCTGCAGTAGCTGTCACAGATCAGTTTAGGTTATCATGACTTTTGTGGGTCAGCCCCTCCCAGTCCCAATATCACCCTGAATATGTCCTTCATACAGAAGAATCAGAATAGTTTGAGGACATTAAAGAGCAAACTGCCTGAAGAGACTGAGTAGCACACAAATGATTAACGAAATTACGTATTTGGCACTACTGGCATTATTTTTTAGATAATGTATTCAGGAGGAAGTAAATCAGTAATGGGATTTAAGAAGCACAAAAGGAGATTTCAGTATAATGAATTACATTCAGAAAGGTGATACCAAATATCTATAGATATTACAGGGAGGATTTTTGTGTGAAGCAGAAATAGCATACTCAGATTTTTAACTCTGTTGAGCACTGGACTGGTGCAGTATCTGTTGAAGATGGCGTTAGTGCTTTGCATTACTCATTGTTTACCCTGTTTCTGCAAGGAACTGGGTAAGTTTCCCCACTGTGTAAGAAATAGAAGGACTTCATTAGTCCTTTGATGGCTGCTTGAAGAAGCTGATAATGTTATAGGACCTGAAATTTTAAATCTCATTCCTCATTGAATTTCCAGATTGTTTTATTGAAGCAAACAGCACCAATGGACAGTCTTCAGACTAGTATGCCCAGGTGTTCAGTGGTGCTGCAGAATGTACTCTTTATATTTCATTAAAAATCTCTGTGGCCTCATTTGCGATGGGGTGATTTGAAGTTTCAAAGTTTCCATTTTTTAAATTGAAATATCTACCCATGCAGAATTGGTTTGAGTATAACCGTCTTCCCATTGACTAGAGGAGAAGGGTAAAATGCTTGCCTGATATCATTTTACCATAATTTCAGGTAAGGAAGATAAACAAGTTTTATTTTATGAGAATAGTCCGGTGCTTGGTTTTGAAGAAGGTCTGGTGACAGTCCCAGTAAGAGAGACTGATTGACCATTTTGGTTTATGCTGAACAGTTTAGGAACAGGTTTGCTTATGCCATTGCTGGCATCATTTTTACTGAGCTAGAGTAGGAGTGTTCACATGGCCATTACTGCTTTTGTTTCATTGAAAGGAACGGAAAACATGCCTTTTCATTAGACCAATATTAAGCTACAGCTTTTTTTAAGAAGAAGAACATTAAATAGGCATTGAATATTAGCATTGATGTAACCATGATCCAAATAGATGCATATGTTTATAAACACACAAAACCTTAAACTGAAATCACTCTGCCATTTTTCCTTTTACTTACCATAAAATGAGGAAAAACTGGTGAGGTAACTACCACTCACTGATTTACACACAGCAGCTTTTAAGGGTTGATCAAGTGTCTGAAATTACTGATGTGTGCTTGAGTCAGGTAGAAGTTTCCCTTGAATATTGTCTGACAAATTTTGTAATGCTCAAGTTTTTAAAGAGATGAAAGGAGAGTTAAAAAGCTCAAAGTGTTTTATGCGATGCCCTGGGGAAACCTTCTTACACATAATTTTGCTTGAATTTGATGTGCTGGAGTTGATTTTTAAATTGTGTAGTTTTTGTGTTTGGTTCAGTTCTGGTAGCTGTAACCTCCTGCCTTAGCGGTGCTCTCTGTGTCTCATAGGAAATAGTGGCCAAAGGTGAGTTCACTGGGCATCTTGCTGTTTCCTGATAACTTATCTGAAATGTTATGGACATGTTCCAGGATTTCATCTTTTTCCTCTATGACTGTGATTAGTTTTCTGGATTTATCTCTTAATTTGTCGTGCTACCAATTTCTGTTTCTTAAAATAATCATTCTGTTGCAATGCTTCTAATTTCAGTGATTATTACAGCTCATCTGTGTAGAAAAGTAGTGGCAAAATTCCAAACTAAGGAGTCTTCAATTTAAAGTGCCAGAGTTAGCACAGAACAGCATATTCCTGGGCAATGTTACTGAGCAGACAGCCTCTCCATTTTGGCCTCCAGATCATGAATGTGCACTGCTTGTGTGGCAATTGAGCTGTGGTTTCTTTTAATCTAGTTCTGATAGCATGGCATTTTTCCCTTGAAAAAGGAGGAGAAAGCAGCTTGTTGGAGACATGGCATAGAGCTTTTTAGCCCAACAGAGAATCTTAACCCTGTGATACCGAAGGACACATGGAACTGTTATGTCTTAGATAGCCTGGATGCTTTAACAAGAGAAAAAAATAGCTTGACGATGTTAAATGTGAGTGAGGGGGGAATGAGTTACAATTTCTGGGGACTCTTGAGTGACTTCTACTAAAACACATGTATTTTAAAATATGTTTAATTATAAATAGTCATCTATGCCACTTAGACAGAGGACAAGTTCGTTTTTCTTGCAAAACAATATTCTGTGTTGACTTTTGGAGCAATATTGAAGCCCTGTTGCTAGCTACACAAATCAATGCCCATGGTAATACCGTAGGTTCATTTGGACTTTGGGTTTCCCCCTGCCTAGATTTACAACGTTGAGAACCTGTAGAAATCTGGGGCTTTTTTCCCCTGGCAACTCAAATTAAAATGCATAGATGAAACTGAATTGAAGCTAAAGTAGAATTTGCATCAAAGGACAAGATTTCATTCCATAACTTAAAAGAAGCAGCACAGAAGAATCAGCCATACAGTTTTGCGTAACAATATGATTATTACCACGTTAGAGTGCTCCAGAACGTTGCATTAGCATCTGAATTTTGGAGTGCCTGTCATTTATTTCCTTCAGTTAAAGGCAAAGTTTGAGAGGCAAAATTTGCTTTCCTGTTGCTCTTCCCACCATCCTGCTCTTTGGTGTAGTTTTGACCTGCAACAACTAATTATAGTTCTTTAAGGACGTTTAGGAATTCTTCTTCCAAGATTTTGTTGTTTGCATTTCCCTCAGAATGTCAAGTATAACCTTGTGAGGATAGTTTGACATTTCTGCAGCTGCACTCCATCCCAGTATGTTTTGCTCATGACTAGATTTAGTAAATTTCCTATGTTCTTTATCCAGAAAGAGAATAGATTTATTGGACATAATTAGTTTATTTTAAATCATGGCTGCTTATCACTCTTACCTTTGTCATCACAGAGGTTGTTTGTAGTTTTTGTTATCTAAATATTTGTGGCATTCCTTTAGTAATTATACATGCCAGCATTTACAGCTGCTCTCCATTAAAATGAGCCTAACTGCTCTGCAGCTACTTTTTCATCATTTAAGAAAAGTTGGCCTGTGATTTGGAAGGGGGCTGAACTCATTTGGCATCCTAGCAAGTGTGTCATGTAGCGCTGTGGGTACTCTGGGGTGTCAGTGGAGAGACATTCAGTGTGTTAGCAAGGATGTGCCTGCTGGATGGCAGGCTGGATCAAGCAGAGAAAGGAGGGCTGCCTTTCTACTGCTCACTGTCTTGCTAGTCATGAGTGCTAAGAAATGTGGGATCTCATGGGTGGTGGGATATATGTTGTCTGCATAACTAAAACATAAAGTCGAGCTGATTCAGACTTTATGACTTACAGGGGTTTTTTCCCCATATAGTTGTCTGCTCATTATCAATACAGAGTAAAGAATGCCCAGCAAATGCAGCCAGTTCTGTGAATCTCAGCTTTATTGAAGAAGTAGATCAGTCTGGGAGAGATATTGTAAAGGATTAGCAGTGGAGTGTATTGCAGTTATAGTCACCAGGGCTCATGATTGTGAGCTGCATTTACACACCTTTCTTCCCAGTGACAGAAATAAATTGAAAGGTGACAGGAAAGTGATGGATGAAGAATTGATGGGTGCAACTGTCCTCTCTTGGCTTCTTTAAAAAAAGGGAAAGCTCTGTTTTGTATTACTGTCATGCACAAAGCCAGTGCCTTTCCTGAGGACCATGGAAAAGGTAGCACAGAATTCAGCTTTGTATTTGCAGTTCTGGAGCTTGGGGGTCGGTCACTGCTTCATTAGTTCATGTGTAGGAGTGATAATTCAGGGCAGAAAGCAGATTAGCTTCTATTAATTACTGTAAATCCCTTACAGCATCTTCTCTGGTGGAATTAATAAGCAATTAGTTGCTGCTGGAAGCTACTGGGATTTCAAATATTTTAAAAAAAGTAGTGACGATTCAGAGCTGTATCATATAGAATTTGTGTGAATGTTGAGGTTGAGGATGACCATGAAATTGTGACAGTGACAGAATCCCACCGGCCATCTACAACAGCCGTTTCAGACTGGTGTTTGTAAGATCTGAAATGTTTTTAATTCTCCTTAATTCTTATTCAGAAGCAGTACTGAAGGGATGAGTTTGTATTCAAGGGTGTGCTTCCTGGCTGTCTGCTGGAACAGTTTTGCTGAATGACTTATTTGGGCTAATGTAATTAAGCTTCTATCTGAGCCAAGCCCATACCTGTGTAACTGTGCTGCAGTGCTCCTGGGCACGCTGTCCTTGCCCTCGGTGCACACAGATGGCAGGGCAGGGCTGGGGCTGCATCCCCAAGCAGCTTTGTGCAGCACGAGCAGGGCTCTACAAGCAGCAGTTGACGCCGAGGGTCTGCTGATTACAAAATGCTTTTGACAAGAAAATTGAAAATGTTAGCGTGGTGTAACACTCTGAAAGCAGATACTCCATCTTAGGTGCACATTCAAAATTTCAGGCTCAAGGAGGGAAGGCTGATGGGGATCTTTCTGCTCTCTCAGATATCTAAAGGGACGGAATGGATAAGACAGGACCAGTGTCATCTTAGAGGTGCATGATAGCAGGACAGGAGGCAGAAGTCACAAGTTGCAAAAAGGGAACATGCAATTAAATTTCGTGGAAAAAAGTTTCAGAGCAGATTGCCAGAGAGGTTGTGGAGCTCAGCTGGCAAAGCCCTGAGCAACCTAAACTGGTGGTGGTGGCACTGGGAGAAGATGAGAGACCCTTCTGACCTAAATTGTACTCTATAGTCCTAGGCCACTTTCACAAGTCATTGCATGGTGTGCTTCATGGAGAGGTTACTTCAGACTGGATTTGTTGGTTAGCATGGTAAGGTTTTAGTTTCAGCAGAGAGAAATCCAGTGCAGGCAGGCTGTGTTGCTCTGTGATGCAAATCGAAGTGAGCAGAGCAGGCAGAGGAGTCATTTCCAAAGCATATATTTTCATTTTTAAAGGGACTTTTTGTTTTTTGTAACTCTCCTTTATGCATTTTGTCAGGAACATCCAGCATGAATTGGATAAGTAACTCTTACACAGGCTCAGATCTATTGTTTAAAATGAATCACAGGTGAAAAACTGTTGTTGCAGAACCACTCTGTATAACATTCTGGAAGAGCCAGCAGTCTGCAGCAGATTGGATAAGCTCCAACTTGCTTCTCATACTCATATGTTTTCATGGTCTCTGGTGCTGTGATAGATTTTTGGTTTCTGAGATTTGAGTTTAGCTTTTAGATTTACTTGAACTGCTGGAACAGTGAAATGTGGTTGTGTGGTGAGGCTTGCAGCTGAGTATGGCAGATAAAAGGCTTATCTCTCTTCTAGTATGTTGTTCAAGAGTTTAAAAAGTTACTTCTAATTTCAAATAGAAACAATACAGAGAGGATTATCTTTGTCTTTAAAAATGCAACAAAACAGTACAAATTATATGCAAAGGCAACCAGGCTGAAACTCTTACTTGTACCTCAAAGGTGCGTGCAGTGTAAGGATGTTGACATACAGTTCAATTTTCTTCTTTATTCTGGCCCACGTGTGCTCTTTAGACTTTTAATTTCATCTGTCTCCTTTTGTGTTTTCATTTTCCTTTTTCCTTTGCACATACAATTTTCTTACACCCTGTCCCCAGCTATGTCCTTACCTGCCTGTCCTGCAGGTCTTTCCTCCCTTCCCTTCCTTATTTCTTTTTTGTAACCTTTTTTCTGTTATCTTCTCTGCCGTCCTCAGCATTAGTCATGCACAATCCCACTTTCATTTCTGAAAGTTTCCTTAATTGTTTCCTTCATTTCCCTAATTGTTGTTATACAATTGTGTATTCCCTTCTTTATTCCATTTTCAAGCGTGGAAGGACGTGATTTTGCTTCTGCAGAAAAGTCCCCAGCAGTTCACTGAAATGGCTCTTTGCCAACACTAATGATCACACAGACCCCAGGCCTCCCACCTCCAGGGTAGCACTGAAACAGGAACAAGCTCATAACTGGCTGCAGGTCCTGGGGATCTGCAGAGATTTAGGGATCTTTGGAGCAAACGGTGAAGTTTGTGTTGCTGGGCTTTCCTGAGCAAAGCACTGTGCTGATGCCTCTGTAGGCTTTCTCTTGTGCCTGTCAAGGATGACCTGTTCCAGGGGTCCTTTTCAAAGCAGGTTTCTCTTTCTTGTCACCTCCGATTAGTGTGATATGAAAAGTTGTTCCTTCAGTCTTCTGTCTGCCACTGATTGATTCTGGTGAATGGCAGCCTCTTGGAAGTTTCATTGCTCAGCTTCATTTTTGCATGTTAACTTAGTTCTGTAAATCACTGCTTCCCCTGCCCCCCCCAATTTTTCATTGTCTGATACTTTTTGCTTGGAGCAGTTATCTACATGACAGATCAGCAGTAGACCTTAAATGAGTTAAGACTTTGACTCCTGAACCTGGTGCTTAGAAATATGGAAGCAGAGAGGCACAGTGTGTTCAGCTCCTGGTTTTCTGGCTGGTGTTACAGCCATGGTGTGGGCTGAGTCGATGTTGGGTCCAGAGCCAATACATTGATGCTGAAAGGTGCTGGAATTCTATCATCAAAAGTACTTGTCATCTTCTTTGTGAGTTATATGGCTTTGTATGCTAGAAAACCTTCTAGCTTTTGACTTGAATTTCACATATTAAAAGGAGAAATTGAAGAAATGTTTTATTTCCCAAGTTGCCTTTCTTTTTTACAGTAAAATCAATGATGGAATGAATGCAATCTACCTGCCTTTTCCCTCTGCTGTCTGCCAATGATGCATCAAGTTACAGGGGATGAATTTAAGAGCAGCTCATGGTGGCATCCAGCCAACTGAGTGAGAGAGGCTGCCTGCAGAGTTCTGTTGCTGATGAAATGGCCCATTTCATTGATAGGTGTTGATCAGCATTGGTTTCTGGGGCTTATTGCACAGAAAGGGTCATAGAGAAGGAAACAAGCTGTACACTGTGGTGGATTGACCTTGGTGTCCACCAAAGCCACTCTGTTGCTTCCCCTCCTCAGCTGACAGGGAAGAAAATGTAACAAAGGGCTTGTGGGTTTGTCATGGGCAAAACAGACTTGACTAGGGGAAAAATTAATTCAATTTATTACCAAACAAAGCAGAGTAGGGTAATGAGAGATAAAGCTTAAAAACACCTTCTCCCCGTCTGTCTGTTCTACACTCCTGATTTTTCTACCTCATCCCACCCAGCAGTGCAGGGGGGTGGGGAATGGGAATTGTGATCAGTTCCTCACATGTGCCTGAGTGTCTCACAGGGAGTGCAGTCCTTCAGGAACAGGCTGCTCCAGTGTGGGTTCCCTGTGGTGTCACAAGTCCTGCCAGCAAACCTGCTCCAGCATGGGCTCCTCTCTCCATCAGGCCGTGGATCCTTTCAGGAGCTTGTTCCAGCATGGTCTTCCCATGGGGTCACAGCCTCCTTTGGGCATCTGCTTGCTCTGGCATGGGATTCCCCATGGGCTGCAGGTGGATCTCTTCATGCCTGTGAACCTCCATGGGCTGCAGGGGCACAGGTGCCTCACCATGGGCTGCAGGGGAAACTGCTCCAGTGTTTGGAGCACCTCCTGCCCCTTCTTCTGCCCTGACCTTGGGGTCTGCAGGGCTATTGTTCTCCTGTATTCTCACTCCTCTCTGTCAGCTGCAATTGTGCAGATTTTTTTCCCCCTTCTTAACTGTGTCATCCCAGAGGTGCAGCCACTGTTTTGGAGCTGGCTGGCATTGACTCCACTGGACACAAGGGAAGCTTCTCATAGAAGTCACCCCTGTAGACCACTGTTACCAAGACCTGGCCATGAATGCCACATGTACACCCAGTACATGTACACCACACACATGTACACCCAGTTCACTTTGGGTTTGCATCTTGGACTTTGCTCTGAGGGCTGAAGCAGTGTAAGGAGTTCTGAGACAGGAATGAACTAAATGCAGGTCTGTTACCACAGACAGTGTCGACTCCTAATGTTCGTATCAAGTCAAGTGCTGAGGACAATGAGAGAAATGGTGGCATAGATGAAGGTGCAGAGCAAGAAAGTGTCCCTCATGTGCTATAAAGGAAGCAGCTGAGGGAAAGCTGTGGCACCGAGTGTCTCAATACTGTTATGTCTGTATTGTTGTAAGTAACTGGTGGGAATGCTGCGTTTCTGTGCTTAGAATCAGTAGAACTGAAGCTCACTGCAGCACTGCAGTGCATGCCATCACCCTGGAAACATTTCTTTGAGAAGCCCTTTGTCCCTGTCTCAGTTGTGTCTTGCCCATGAGATACAAGAGCAAGGTCATAAGGGTTGTTCCATAGTCCTGTGCCTGATAGAGGAGATAAGCCTTGTAGAAATTGCTCCTTCTTTGTAGAAAAGCAGCTAAAAAATGTATTGACAGTGTGTAACAGCACATCAAGTGTCTTCCTAGACAGGGGACTGGGCATCTTCATCCTCGAATGAGACTCAAACTGCAGAAGCTACAGATGAGGAGAAATGGAATGCTTGGAAGCACTCATGACTGTTTTAGTGGCTGGTACCCAGGCAGAAGAGTTAGCTCTATAAACTCAGATTTCGAAGAGTTACTCATTTATTACAGAATTCAGCAGGTTATTGGGTAAAATAGAACAAGGCCACAGGATACTCAGGATATTGAATCCAATTTATACAGCTGATAAAAAGCAAGGAAAATAGGACCTCGCTGTAGGACCTAACTAATAAATCTATTCTGAGAGAAAGAGCAGGAGCCACAGGAGTTTTGTTGCTGAGAGTCACTGGATTTGGTACATGGAAATTAGTGGATTCTGCTCACGCTGCTATCGAGTGACAAAAATCTGTCTTTCATGTAGGTAAAATAAGGCCGTGCTTTGTAGTATTTCTGTGTAATGATGCTTCTCTTTACTCTCCTGTGTTTGAACTAGTTATAATTAGCAGTGACACACATTTGGCAGGCAGCGGTGGGCAGGTGGCCATGCCGCTTAGCAGAACTGGAGCTTAGGAAGCAGTGAGTGCTGGCCCAGCCCTTCTCTGCCAGCTCAGGTATAGCAGCTGACCCTGCTGAAACCCTCACTTCCCCAGCATCTGATTTTTGTGTGTGAATTGTACTGGTGAGCCAGACTTCGTATCTTTTTTTATAGTATTTGATGAAGGCTTTCCAATAACAGTCAGCACAGCTCTCTATTTGAGCAAAACCAGGCTTTGGGAAGACAATATCTGTGTCATGATGTACAGAGGAGTTTATCAGCTGCTCTAGTACTATTTTCATGATGTCCCTCATTGCCTCCATTGCTTCTTGTTGCCATGCAGTTTTATTAAAGGGCAGTAGGGAACTTTATAGTTTATTAAATCCAGTACTAGTCAAATTTGAATAAACTTTAGTTAATTATAAATTCACTTGGAAACCTGATGTGATGTAAAACAGAATTACACAATTCCCCTTCCTCTGTTGTTGTTGTTAAGTGTTTTTCCTACTAGTCTGGTTTTCCTGAAGAACAGCCTTTCCTTTTTCTGTTATTTTAACTTTCCAAAGTAGCACCCTTGTATTTTCAGAGTGGTGATTCAAAATAAAGACTAAAATTTCAGGAACTATTTCAAATATCTGAGGTAGTCCCTGTCTATCTTCCCCCCTTACTCGAGCAAGCACTAAATGTTAAATTATAATAATAAATGCTAAAGGGAAAAATGTCACAAAAGAACTAATTTGGTCACAAATTAAGACATCTCATGTTACAGTGAACTGCAAACTGGTTCCATTTGGATCTCCTCCTCAGCATTGCCAAATGTAAATATCAAAAGTCTGATTGCACAAGATGTGTTAATGTCTTGAAAATAAGTTTAGAGCTTTGTTTCATTTGCATTTACTATCATAATTTTGATTTCTTGGCCATTGGCTACAGTCCAATTGTGTTTCAGGTAGCTTTCAACAAGTATGACGGCTGAATGCAAACTCTAGTTTCAGTGAAAAGCTGAGTTTTTTATGCAACTCCAGCACCTGGGGCTTTTTTAGAATCTAGTTTGCCCAAGATAAGAATTTTGATTTCTTTAGCTTCAGCTAGAAGTTGAGCATTATTGGGTTTTTTGGTCTCTATAGTTGAGCTGATTTTCAGCACAAGAAGGAAAATAGAAGGTTGAAGGTGGGAATAATCATATTGGGAGCACTTAAATGGACTTGCAGAGGCCATAGGGGAAATGTATTCCTTTCTATGTGCCAGTGTTAAGTTCTCACTTTCCTAAGTACTTTTTTTTTTAATTTTAATTCTTAGTGCTATTTTGAGAGCAGTGGGGTTTCTTTGTTTTGGATTTGGTTTTGAGTCTTTTTTTATAGGACAATTATGACTGGCAAATTTTGCTTCTCCAAAAATGTTTTGGTTTTTTTAATCTAGTCATTTCATGATGTCCAGACAAATCACATCTGTAACTCTTCCCTTGTCCACTGCCATAGTCACTCTGCCACAGAGGGCCACTAGGCTGGTCAGGCAGGACTTGCCCTTGGTGAAGCCGTGCTGGCTGTCTCGAATCACCTCCCTGTCTTCCATGTGCCTTAGCAGAGCTTCTCAGAGGATCTGTTCCAGCATCTTCCCAGGCACAGAGGTGAGGCTGACAGGTCAGTAAGTTCCCAGGTTCCTCCTTTCTACCCATTTTAAATCTAGATACGGCGTTCCCCTTTTTCCGATCACCAAGGACATTAGCTGATTGCCATGACTTCTCAGTTACCATGGAGAGTGGCTTGGCAGCTACATCAACCAGTTCCCTAGGACTCTGGGATACATCTTGTCAGGTTCCATAGGCTTATGTACATTCAGGTTCCTCAAGTCAGCACAAACCTGATCTCCACTTACAGCGGGAAGGACTTTGCTCCCCCAGTCTTGTGGTCCTTAAACTGTAGGGAACTGTATAGAAACCTGGTAGAAAATATTCTCATACAGAACATCAGGAGCTCTTATTGTCACATGTAAAATGGAAACTAACCTGTATTTGTCCCTTGGCTTTGGCTGCATCTAAGAAAATGCCTCTGACGGTTGTGGCACAAGCCACAATCATTCTGAATAAAATGCTCTGGATAGGCTGTATAAAAAACCCTCACACATATTCTCATAGATGCATAACAAAGCTCACCTTCTGAGCCTGTGCTTTTTATATCTTGTGATGACCTGCTCTGTTGTCAAAGTAGCCTGTGTACAGTGCAGCAAATGTGACCATAGGGTTTATTGTTGGGTTCTAGTAAGGTTCTCCTTGAGATGAAGTTTTTTAAGCAGCAATAATGAATGATAGGAAGCAAATGCACTAAATAAATAAATGGGGTTGTAACAAAATTGCCTTCCACATCCATATGTGTGTATACATGTGAATTCAAAGGAAAGAAATAAGTAAACATGACATCCTAGCATCCAAAGCTTGTGCCAGATGTCTGTTCTTGGAGTGAAGTCCTACATGAATCAAGAAAAGCTGTTGAGTTTAATTAAAAGTTGATTATGATCTACTTAGCTTGATCTCATGCTCAGTAGAGAGCACATCAAGCAAAGACTACATCTGTGAAAGTAGGAAAACCTCTGTTGTGTTGTCTTCAGTGTGTAGTTCCCAGTATTTAATTCCCACTGCGCTTAATGAAGTAGAGGAAAGGAATAGGTCCAGTTTTAGTTTTCTCCAATTCCTCTTGGTATCCAAGGAATTCTCTGTGCTGCAGAATATAAATTCTCTAATCCCTAGAAATGCAAAGTTAGGAAGCCCTCACTGGAGCAGCGAGGGAGCTGTTGCATGCCTGATACCACACACTCAGCCTTTTTGGGTAGAAAAGGAAATTTCAGGACTGATCTACAGACTGGTGCTGCAAATGGGGCAAATCAGAATGCCAATGTGCTGCCATACAAATGAGAATGATAGTGAGGTCTGCTCTTCATGATTCACATTATCAGTGTTTTGTGATCATTACCATTCTTTCCTCTAGAGAGAGACTCCAAAAATCAGATTAGAGCTGTCAAAAGCGAATGGGAGTGATGGTAATTTCTCTTCCAGGAAGAGAAATCTGTATGGACCACAGCATATGGAACTTACTCTAGTGTTTACATCTTAAATTTCATAGAATCATAGAATGGTTTGGGTTGAAAGGGACATTAAAGACCATCTAGTTCCAGCCCCTCTGCCATGGGCAGGGACACTTTCCACTAGACCAGGTTCCTCAAAGCCCCATCAACTCTACATCGAGGATACAAAACTATCTGATGCAGAAGTTTTTACAATATATAGTGAAATGGAAAATTCTTATCTTTAATTTCACAGAAGAGGAAACAATGAGTTGTTGGAAGGTTTCTGCTCCTTGGTCTGACTGCTGCAGAGCGAGAAAGAAGGCATGGATTGCCTGTTCCGTTTTTCCTCTTTGAAGTACTCACATTCTGCAGGGCAACTTTGAAACAAAGCTAAGGGGGCAGTAGGTATTTGAGAGCAATTTTGTGTTGAGCAGGTGTAGTCTAGGTCAAGATACACCAGTATCTGACTGTTCACAGGTCAGGTGGGTAGATACCTAGTTTGTGGTACTGCGCTTAAAATTACAAGGTTGGGTAATGGGAATGAGAGAAATTTTCACGGTTTTCAGTGATGTCACTTAAAACAATGGTCTCCAAAGTAGATAGGCAAATGCTAAATTGGTTTAAAAAATTGCAAGATCAGTATCTCCACTATCAAATACAGCAACACCCACAGGAGTCAGTTCCCATTAAAAGGCAAAGTTATTTTTCTTTGATATCAGGGGCTCAGTTCCTGGAGACAGGGAGTTACTTTGGGGAGGGATGTACAGGTGTGGGAGGGTTTCTTTCAGTCACCTAAAACGACCTCCTTAGACAATCCCAGTTCCTGTGGTGAAAGTGCCCGGACAAATATGCCTAAATTAGATGCAGGGGTGTATTTCAAGCAATGCTCATTCAGAAATCCTGCCTGGTTTGTTTGATGTGCCATTTGTTACAGCAAATATGCAGGATGGCAGGAAACAGCTTGCTGTGTGTTTCTTCCCTGCTTCAATGTCTTGTTGAGCTGATAATTAATAAGCAACAGGACATTTGGTTTGTGGTAACTTTACTGGATGGATGGTTAATCACTGGAGGTAGTCAGTAAGTACAGGAAATGTGTTATCTCTCTCAAGATCTATAGGAATTGCAGCCACTGATACATGGAGTAGAGCGCTTCCTAAGGACTGTAATATGCACATGAATTTTTACTGTGTGGAAATTCTACATGGGGTTCCTAAGGTATTCTCATTTTCTTCAGCTGAACACCAGGTACGATAGTATAGTGTGGTCTTAAAATCAAAGTAAGAGAAATTTGGGCTAAATAGCAGTCATATGTGGTTTGTGTGGATTCATCTCCATTGACATGCACTTAAATGGAAACAACGGTTCAGGACTACACAGAGATTAAAGTATTGCCTGCTAAATCCTTAAAAACTAAAATCTTCTCAAATATCCTCAAAGTTTCCTTTACTAATTCTGCTCAAATCTGTTTCTGTTCAGACATGATGCTCCAGGGAGGTTCAGTGTCTCCTGCACATATGCCAAATGCACAGGGTAGGCAGTAGTACAAGGCAGGCTTGTGTTCAGCAGGACAGGAGGCTGACATGCAATGCATATCCTGTGGGCTAGGTCCTGCCACAAACAGCTGGGTGCTGGGGAGAGCTGCTGAGCACCGTGCTGCTGTGTACGTGTCCTCCAGGAAGATGATGGGGAGCAGGTGCTGCTGACTTACAAGCCGATGAGAGTGCGGATGCTCATCATAAGCAGCTGGCTATGAGTAACGCTGCTGCACAGGAAGCTTTTCTGTGCCTGTGGCTGTCTTTCTTAGCAGTTTCTTTTCTTGTTTTCTCTTAAGGCCAGCTCTTCTGTTAAGGTGATCAAAGTGCGTCTTCAAGACAGGAATGAGAAAAGCTCGGGGTGACGAGCGCGTTGATCGCGCACGCACGTCCCACTTGTGGATGGCAGCACTGGGCCTGTACATTAACAATGGGCTGCATCAGTGATTCCCTGAGGTGCTGATGAACCCATCTGCTCGTCAGAGCTCACTTCAGTGTGCACATGGGTGATTGTTCATACAGACAGCCTGTGCAGTGGGGCTGCCTTGCGTTCCGGAACTGAAGTAAAGCTGGGAGTCAGGGCATTGCTTTGTCCCTCTGTTTTTGCCACTGCACTGCAGCTTGTGGCAGCAAGTTCTAAGAGTTGTCCCCACTGAAAATACTGTCCTAGAGTCTAAAGGTGTGTAAATACAAAAGACCTGTTAAAGCTGCAACACACTACGCCTATTGCAAAGTTTCTTTTTGCTCATAGAGACGTGTAAAAGAACTTGAAAGATTTTCAGTCTTTATGAGCAGTACTCACTCCCAAGCTTCTGCTGGGGCATGTAGTAGAAAGGGCACAGCTGCATATTGAGGGCCTTTCTCAGTTCATGCTTACTTAATGTGCAGTGTTGTGAGCATCACTAAGCAGTAATGAAATTTTTGCATTTGAACTGTTTAGTTCTTTGAAGAGGCACTTTTTAGTTCATCTTTAAAAGCTTGAGGACATTTCTTCATGGTAGTCTGCTAATGCAAAGACAGTGCTAACAGGTTGCTTCTAAAAGCTTGTCACATTTATTTATGTACTTGATGGAAGGGAGCTCTGCAAAAGCTTCTCTACTGGGGCTGCAGTGTAGGAGGAGTGAGTAAGGAACAGCAGTGGAGCAGCTGCATGATCAATCAGGTAGGACAGTTGCAACACTTCATTCTCTCTGCTCTGGCGAGCACCAACTGCTTGGCTTTTTGGGAGTGCCTTCAGAGCAATGGCAGATGCTTTGGCCTGGATGCAAACAGCAAGGTTCGTAGCAGTTAGGAGGTAGCATCCTGGAATTTCCTTCCTCCTGTGAGGCAGTGGGCACTCTTTCACTTCAAATGGACAATTGTTGGTGTCCTGTGTTGGACTTGTCCTAATCCAGCAAAGTCTTTCTTGGAAACCAGAGAAGGACAGGAAGTGTTTTTCTTGTCTCAGGGAGGTATTGAGTCTCCAAAAAATTTTCTGTCATAATATGGGTTAAAACCAGTCAAAAAGCACTTAGTTTTTCTGACCTGTCAGATAGGGTCCAGGGAGGTGTGTTTGCCTTGGATTTAAATTTTGTTTAGATTTGAATTTTTTTAATTGAAAAATAAAATCTTAGCTTGCATTTCAAAACAAACATTTGTGAGCAGGGATTACTTTTTTATCCTGATGTAGGAAATGGTAAAAAATCACTGAGATTTTTTTAAAATGAGAGACCACACACAGAAGGTTTGTATAAATTCGGCTCTCCCTGTCTAGAGTTGCAGCCTCAGTGTGAGAGTATATTTTGGGTAGGGAAAGTTCTCAGTTGCTAGTAACTAAATACCTTGTGTAGAATACCAGGACATTTCAGTGATTGCCTACTGAAACATATTTGCACATTTTAAGTTTGAATGTTTCGTCCTGTAGTTCAGCATCAAATTCTTCAAAGGGAGAGAAGTTCAGCCAGGATTGGAAAAAATTAGAAGTCCTGGGTGGAGACAGTAGACTACAAAACCATCAGGTCACCTGCAGTTCTCCTCCGATTGCAGTTCTTCATCAATCTTTGCCTTTTTAACCACTGGCAACCAATTCAGTGTTTTACTCTTGGTTGTATTCAATCTGTAGCAAAATGTACCAATTTCTAGTAGCTCTATAGAAGACATAAGATTAGACATTAGTCCACTTACCGGTATATAGTATAATATAAACATGTCTGTTTATAGTTGGTTTCTTACTGTCTCATGTTTGGAAATGATGCACTTGGCTGATGAGTGTTTTCACTCTGTGCCTCCAGCTCTGACTCAAATAGCTGGATGGATTCTTACCTGCTTAATGCATTAAATGATCATCTGACAAGGAAGGATTTCAGCATGGCTGAAGCACACTGCACTCTTTCTGATTCTTACATCTTGTTATCCTCACTTTGCTAATTTTCTGGCAGACAGCTGTGTTCTTCTGTTGCTGTATGCATGCAAATATTTAATTAAAACAGGAAGTGGTAATGCTTCTCAGAGGCAGCTGTTGTCCTCATCTCCAAATGCAAAGTGTCAGTTTAATAATAGCTTCAAAATGCTGAAAACCAAGCTGTGACCTGGTCAGTAAGTCTATTCTGGCATCTGGTGCATGTGCAAGGAAAGACCACGAGCAGTGTCTGTCCATCAGTGCATTTGGCAGCGCGGCTGGCTGCAGCCTGCCTCTGGCCACAGCAGCAGCCAGAGCTGTGCCTGCTGGAGAGCACGATGTTCATGGAGGAGTCAGGCTTTCAGGGGAACAGAGAACTTGGGGATGCTGCAAAGCTGGCCAGACTTTTAAAAGCAGAGGGGCTGTGATCAGTCAGTAGTGAATATAGGGGACAAAATCAGTCTGATGGCTCTGCTGCAGCCCTCAGCTGCCCTCCAGGCCCCTTTGATGAATCATCACTCTCATCAGCATCGTGCTGCTGACTGGCATCAAAGTGCAGTTTTCCTTTACCAGAAAGCAGCACACTGAAAACTGTCGCTAAAAACCTTTTGTTTTTTTGGACGCAGCAGAAGCACTTTTGGTGTGTTAGGGCAACAGCACTATGCTGAGTGCTGCCTTTCTCATTAGAACGTCCTGGCAAAGGTTATTGAACAGCTTCCTTGGCTTGTCCATCCCACAAGCATGCAGGCAGGATATTCAGAAGTAGGATGTTATAAAAAAAGCCCTGCATAGTGGATTTCTAAAATAATGAGATCCATTTCTCTGAGTTATAATCAAAACTTGGTATATTTATATATGAAAAGGTTTTGTATAATTATCACAGAAAAGACTGAAAATATACAGATACAGAGAGGAAAGGCATTGAGGGAAAGAATTCCTTCAGCATTGTCTTTGTGCTTTGATCTTGGATTTTTTGATGTTGAGAAATGTCTCAGTTAAAAACAGGAATTCCCTAGAAAATGTATATATACATTTCATTAACTTGCCAGCAGGTGAACAAGAGCCATAGCTAGAGAATGAGTTGCCAGTTCACTGTATAATCTGTTGGTTTTACCAGAATACAAACAGTGATTAAGAGGAATGATAGTCCTTTTCAGGACAGTATGTTCCATGGTGCAGATTTAATAAAAAAATAAAACTGAAAGGAAAAAGAAAATGGAGTGAGAGGGGGGAAAATCCACAGTCATTGAGGACTAAGAGGCAAATATACGGAAATCAGTTTCATATTTCCTGTTTGTCATTTTCATACATAGTTTTGAAGGAAAAGTAATTAAAATAATTGAAGTTATTTCTCTTGGACTGGCATCTCTTAAAATCCCCTTGAATACGAAATGAATGTGGTTAATATAATAAAAAGATCTCTTTTATTCTGTCTCTCGCCTTACCACTTCACCCTGCTGTTGAGTGCTTGCAAATATATTTTTTTCTTAATGTTATAATGAATACACAAGGCATTTGTTACAGTTCTTCCTTTAAAATATAGAGAGCAAGAGAGAGCAAGACTATATCACTTTTCAGGTTTGCTGGGCGTGTTTTAAAATCTGTAAACATGGTCAAATGGTCCCTTATAACAGAGTGTTAAGCTGTTCAGGTTTAGAAGAAAATCTCCACTTGCAGGTGTGTGCATACACGTGCACACACTTGAATGAATCTGGTATTATGACAGATTAGATACAGCAGCTGATTTGGAGTCCACTAATGAGAAAGCACAGCTCTGTTTTATTCCTTCAGCTGCTGTTTGTGATGAGATCTCATTCCAGTAATACTGATTAGTATCAGGTAGACTTTTCCTTTAAGAACTGGAGAGCATCCCTGGCTTATTCCTTACAAAAATAGCCGGTAGTTGGTAATGAGCTTTTGCACAAGCTCATGAGAAAAAAAGAAAGAAAAATTCTTGATCCAGCTGCTTCTTTTTCTTTCTTCTCCTTTATCTGATTGAAATTCACAACACAATTTTGCCTGGAGAATGCACCTCTCTCACTTTTGCTCCCACCATTTTTTCAGTAGTTCATTTCTAATGGTGTTAATGAAACTCACAGTTTAAATAGATGAACTAAATTAATAACAACCTTAACATTGCAAGTGCATAATATCTAGTGATCAGTACAGTACCTTGCTCCTCAAACAAGACAGAAAATCTGTTATTCTATTTACGCAATAGATTTTAAAGAAATCAGCTCCAAGACAAGTAACCCCTTGATTTGATGCCAGAAAATTAATTAAAAATTCTAATACTGATTGTCTGTGTTTGCTGCCATTCTTAACAATTTCCATGCTATAAAAGCTCTGCTCTTACACATGGCTCTAAAGTGTCTGTGAAAATTAAGCATTAGTACAACCCTGCCTCCAGCAAATATTTTAATAAAAGTGCCTTAAGAGAATGAGAACAGCTGGGATATTTTATCCTTTTATAATTCTTTCAAATCCATGTAATTTCTCTTCAGTGAGGCAATTTAACTACCAGTGTTCTATGAAGTTTGACATTCCAGTCACAGAATTGACTGGTTGCAGTAGTATTTATTGGTTGCCTCCACTTATTATAAACAGAATTCTCCAGATTTGCTTCAGACTTTCTGTCTGACATGATAAATCATGATTTTGGAAATTAAATGCTAATACTCAGATTTTTAGCTAAACTTTTCTTAAAAGACAGTTTTCATGCAGAGACTGTTTAATTATATGAGTTTGGTCAAAGAAACATATGCAGTAAGCATTGATTGCAGAGATCCACTCATTATTGAAGCAAATAGTCTTAACTAGGTTTGATTAAAAATATTTTGAAGCTGTGTTCTTAGAAGTTATGAATGTCTGAGTGCTGTGTTTCAGTTCTTAGGCCGTTTAATCAAAATATAATCATGGGGTTTAAACAAGTTTAAACAGGACGTTTCTCTGCATAAGTGAATATCATGTATCACTTCCTAGAACACGGATAGGATAAACAGGCTGTATTTTGTCGTATTTACACATCACCACTGAAAAAGAACTTCTCTTTGAAATATTTTTATGAAAAAGCTTCAGCTGTTTTTATAAGAAAAATTGAGCAATCACACAAAAAAGGCAGAAAAAAATGATGATGATTATTATTGTTGTTGTACAGTGTGACAGTAGATGACTTGGGAATTTCCAATAGCACAGAAGAGCTTGACAGTACCTCTGGATATCTAAGACCTTCAGAAAGTCTGGCCCATGCTGAGCTCTTACACTCTGCCAGTTTTCCTTCCAAAGAATCATTGAATGGTTTGGGTTGGAAGGGACCTTAAAAACCATGTAGTTCCACTCCCTCTGCCATGGGCAGGGACACCTCCCACTAGACCAGGTTGCTCAGAGCTCCATCCAGCCTGGCCTTGAACAGCTCCAGGGATGGAGCATCCACAACTTCTCCAGGCAACCTGTTCCAGTGCCTCACCACCCCTAGAGGGAAGAATTTCTTCCTAATACCTAATCTGCACCTGCCCTCTTTCAGTTTAAAGGCATTCCCCCTTACCCTGTCACTCTGTCTGCCCTTGTAAATAGTCTCCTTCTTTCTTGCAGGCTCCCTTCAGGTACTGGAAGGCCACAGTTAGGTCACCCCAAAGCCTTCTGTTTTCCAGGCTGAGCAACCCCAATTCTCCCAGCCTTTCCTTGTATGAGAGGTGCTCTACTACATTGTAGTACCTACACTGTAGGTACTTTGTAAGTGGTAAGAGGAAGATGGAGAGTACTGATTTTAGATTCACATTGTGTTTCTAACTTTTAGCTACTTAAAAAAAAAAATCTTCCTGTATATTTTCTGAGAAAATAGAAACTGAAAATTAGTTAGGACAAAACATCTTCATTTTCATTATCAAAATAAAAAATACTTGCAATTCTTAATAGAAAAACACTTCAAACGGGGCATGAATTCACTTAGATACTTCTATCACATTTTTTACTGCGTTACTATAGAACTTGAATTGACATCCACAGCTACAGCTCTTACTTATTCCATTTCTACATTCATATAAAGTCATCACCTTTTAACTTATTAAACTTTACAGCATGATTCACTAATGCAGTATTTCTTATATAAATTACTTCAATAGATTACAAAAAAAATCAGGTGTTCAGTAAATTCACCAATGGTTCTTGTTAAATTTTAAATTAGTTTATTTAAAAGGCAAAATGCATTAAAACGTAATTTACGTGGTAAAAATTAATTTAAAATTAATTCCTTCATCTTCATGGATGCGGCTGTTAAAGGGAATATTTCTTTTAATGTATCTTTCCTCTGGCCAGCTGTGCCTCAGCTCCCGAGTCCAACGCTTCCTTGGGCTGCAGCATTTACATCAGCAGGTGCTGGTGTCCACTGGTTTTGCTCCATTGGCATCTCTGGCCCTAAGTCTGAACTGCTCCTCCTCTCGGTTTCCTTCCACTGCTCTGTATAAGTCTTCCACTCCATTACACCTTGTGCCTGCACCTCCTCTTTCTCCTTTTTAAGATCCTTCACATCTACCATGGAAGCAAATTCCAGTAAGATTCTCTGGCTGCCTTCTGCCAATGGATCTACATCTTATACATGTACATTGTCCATTTGGATGCTCTTTCTACGTCCACATGATGCTAAGTTTTACACACAGCAATTGCTCAATTAAGTACAGAGTCTGAAAGATTTGTACAGGGATATTGGTGAGATAAGGAGCAGGCCCTAAGAGAAGCTGGTGCAAGTCTCCTGACGGGGAGTACTTACACTGGAATTACTGACAGGTCATCCTGACAGAGGAGCATTTTATATTCCCTGAGTCTTTTATTGCAGTGTATGTGGGGTCTGTAAAGTTCTTTGATGTTGGAGCTGTATTTAAGTGCTGGGCATTTATTGTCTCGAATCTTTTGGGTTAAGAGTTGTGGTGGACGTGAGGAGGCTGGTTTTTGTTAAGCTTTCTGTTTTATCTTCTTCACACATGGTCTCCTGCTGCACAGACTTGGCTTAAAATTATAAAATGCAGAATTAAGTATTAAAGAGGATTTTGGAAAGGTCAGTGGGTGACTGATGAACAATCTGGACTTACCATGTAAAATCACATGGAGAAAAAAATCCTCCTAATGTGAAACTGGAAGGGCTCCTCTTCTTTGCCCTGCTCCAGTATGCCATGTGCCAGACTGAGGACTCTGCCTCCCAAGGTGGGGGCTGAGCTAATGCATACGTGAATTCACAAAACTAACAGAAAGAGTATGTTTAACCTAAATATTTCTATACATTTGAACCCTAAGCACTTACTCATGCTGAAATAAAACTGCATACTCTTTAGTTTTTTCCAAAAGCGATACTAGAAAACTGAAGAATAACATTAACATTTCTGTGTTATAATAGTCCTTAAAAATTTTTGAATTGATGTAGTAGTATGGGGTTTTTTGCTGTAATACCATTAATTGTTTATTTGCTTTTTGTTTTGTTTTTTTTTTTTAGTTTATATTTCTCTTTTCCCTCACACCAATTCCTAGAAGAAATTACTCAGACAAAACACTTCAGGCATCTCCAAGTGTGGGGCTGAAGTACATATAGCCAGGTTGGCAGGTTTTTTTGAAAGGCTGGAGGCAAAACTTGACATTTGGTTGGAGATGAGGAAAAGGAGAAGGGAAGTATGGGAGCACCTCAGATTTGTGCTCCGGAGGTGAGGAACAATTGCCTCTCTCAGCATTTGGCTTTTCGTCATATGGGAATTGACCACTCTTTTCTTACTCAGAAATTCCTACTGAAGTTAACAAGGACAGTTGTGTTCTTTTGATATGTAAATGTTGTTTAAGTTATTTATGGAGTCTGATCTGAAACTGTGTCAGGATGCAGGACAGAGCCTTAATGTTGGTGTATGCTGTGACTTCTCTGCACCCTTCTGTCTTGCTTATTCATGCTTGCAGGTCATGCGCTGTGGTCTAGGCAGAGATGCAGCCTGGAGCAGACACCACTGTGCTTCCTTGAGAGCTGAACTGGACTATAAAGGTGACCCTGACTTTGTCCTGTTCTCTCTCTGGTTTTGAGGAAGAAGAAATCTTTGGCTGGATGGCACATATTACTGGTCTGCTCACATCCTGTGCTTGGTGGTCAACTTTGCTCATGAGGGTGAGAATTAATGGTAAAAAAGCATGCAGCAGAGCTTGGCAGGTTTTGGAGAAGAGCAGTGGTGATGGTGAAAGGGTGAGATGGTTTCTGTTCACAGAATGATTCTGCAGATAGGTAGGTTTGTAGCTGAAAGGTAACCAAATGCTGCAATGAGAAAGTTGATAGATGGAGAAATTACAGCAAAATTTTTTCAAGTGAAATTTGCAGATTCAGAGCAGACACAAATGTCACCTTTTGTTTTCTAAATTCTTTTCATCAAAGTTAGGAGATCTAACACTTTCCAGAAGTCTGGTAGTTATTTGTTAAACAAATTCATTTGACAGAAATATTTTGATCTGTCTATGCAAAATTGAGTCTTCTTTTTTTCACTGAAGTCAACAAAAAACTTGTGTTTTGTCCTCTACGCCAACTGTTTTACTAGAGAGATACATAATTTTAATACTCAAGTGTTGCTATTTACTATAATATTGAATGTACTCCTTTTCTCCGATGGGATGGTATGGGGGATAGTTTGCAGGGTGGGGCAGGGGGGGACTGTGAGAGTAGGTCCTGCCATGTATTCATAAATGTGAAGTACCAGAATGACTGTTTCAAGCAAATAGTGTATTTCCAAGGTGAGGTAGGCATTGATATTTCAGCTACTTTCAAGCCAAGTCCCTCCAATTATTGAGTGCTCAGCTCCCAGCTGAGTTGCTAGGAGTGGTTGTCACTGTACAACAAAGAACACCATACCCGGGCAACCCAGTCCTACTTCCTTTAAAATTGGTAGCAAAATCACCACTGTTTTGTCCATACCAGATTTAAATGTCTGAATCTTCTTTTGTCAGGTAAACTCATTTTCTACAAAGACCAAAGGATTTAAATCTGAGCCTTATTATGTCATATGAAAATTTTAGTAGGAGCTTATCCTAGATACATTAAACCTTCCATTTACTGCAGTCGGCCTTGTTTCTTTCACATACGCTTTCATAGCCTTAGAAAGCACCATCAAGGTGCTGTTTTTAAGAAACCTTCTCCACGCTGTGAGGCTGTCTCACAAAAAGCTAATTTGGGTAAGCTGCATGCTGAATTTTACACAGCCTGCTTTCAATACACTCGCTGCTCTGTGCTGGCCTGAAGATCTGTCACCCGACTCCAAAAATGAGTCTAAGTTTTGTCACATCAACTCTCTGCAGGAAGTTGCTGTTTTCAGCTATTGAGCTGCTTCAGCTTGTGTAGTGGCAGTTGTGTCTTTTATCCCATAAACAGTTCAATGCCAACCTTTTATTCTGGGTCATGCTGTAAAACAAAGCAAACAAAGAACAAAAAATCTAAAGGAGCCCGAAGTTATTTTTTACTTGATAGCAGCGTGACAGTGCTTCTGGGGGGACATTACTGATGGCTCCCCTTGGTGTAAGGGACAGAGGCCCTGGTTAGAGAGAGAGCCATTGTATTTAATTATGTGTGTAATTAAGCTCTGGTCCATGCGTTTAGGAGAGGTTATCCCTGAGGGATGCAAAGTAACCTAAAGATGCCAAATATTTCAAGGACTAATGGTTTCCTAAAGAATATCTTGAGTGGGTCTGGGATTCCTTTGGAGGACCACTTTTCAAAGAGGCTAAAACCATGAAGGGATTTCTGCCAGAACCTAGCTGATGCTTGGTTCTGTGTTCTCAGTTCATATGCTTGAGGCCATACCTATGCAGAGGGCACCTTTGCAAGTACAGGAATGCCCACAGGCCGTACCACCAGGACACCTCACGTAAATCCATGCCTTGTACTATTTCAGTAAAGCTCTTCCTTGGGTTGAAACAGCATATAATGGCATGAATACGCTGGTAACTTTTACCAGCAAAATTATGTCAAACAGAGATTGAACCTTTTTATGCTGTTATCTGTGTGCTGCCTAGTCATAAGGGACACAGAGTTTTGCTAGGGCATTTGATGCCATGTTTCTGCTTTATGCTGAAAATAAATTCTGTCCCAGTCACAGCAACCACAGTTAAAGGCCTTTCCTAGTAGCAGCAAGACGATTCTGGTGTTTCTGAGACATCCTTTCCAATGAGCCTGATGGTGACACTATCATGGAACTCTGTGCACATCTCTGTATGAGATAACCTTTTAATGATGCATTAAACGTTAAATTTGCATTAATCTGATAATGCAAATTTTACATCATGGTGCTGTTTCTGAAAAGAAAAAAAATAAATAACACCTGTCTTTATTTCAGTAAAACCTCCATTGCACTTAGCAACATGTTAGACAAAATTGCTCAAAAGTGTCCCAAAACACCTGTCTTTATAAACCTGGTTTGTCAAAAGTTGTCACGCCTGAAGAGAGAGCAAGCAAGCATGGTTTCTTCTCCTAACTTCATTTGAGTCTGCTTTGGTCACTTTAAGGTTACAGTGGATTGCCAGGTTTCTGAGCAGAAAAATATGGCAATAAATGTGGGTATCCTCTTGTTGACCTGGATTGTATTTTTGACCTAAACATTTGAAGAATTTTGTGATTCCAGTTGCTTTACAAGCCGCAAAGGGATAGGGAGAAGTAGTAAGTCAGTAGCACAACTGGGAGTATATCTTGGCTCTTGTGCCTGATGTCAGTCAGTAGTAATTCCCGTTCGTTCCTCCTTGTGGTGTGCTTTTCCACAACCCTGCTGTGAAACCAAATTCTTTGGAGTTTGTGAATGGAACTCAATGAGCACAGAATGATGAGCAAGAAGTGGTCATGAAGCAGAAACAGTAGTGTTAGAAGATCTTTCAGTGCATTGTTTTTTGTGCTTCTTGAGCTGACAGTAAAGTCTTCTGTGGCAACAGTGCATGAAAAATCCACTGTATTGTATATAAAAGGGAACTAGTGATGTCTCAACTTGTTTGACCTATGCCAGGTTTAGAAAAGTCAATTCCTTGTTAAAAAGATCCTGATCAGTCACTAATGTGAAGGTGTCTCCTTTTCATTGGGATAAGCATTGCTGATCTGTCTCTCACTGAAGCTGGCTCCTGCAGTGCAGTCAAACACACAAGGTTTGTCTCGTACTTCTTTTTTAAGTAACAGTATTGCTGATGAAAGGTTATGAGATGAGGACAGGAGAAGCTAGGAGACAGAGTCAGCATTTACTTGCTTTGACAGTCTAGAAGAATTGTCGAAATGTATCTTGTGAGATGAAACAGTTCTTTTGGTTCCATCCCCCTTTCTTCCCTCCAGGATTGTCTGTCTTAGTGTGTCTGTCATGCATAGGTTAGGGGTCCTTTATGAGGCTCTTGTTTTCATTTGTGTGGTTTTTTTTCTTCCTCTGAAAATCTGCCCTCACCTTTACTGCCCACTGCTCAGGTAATGTGAAATAGTGAGATCTCTTTCCCATGGTCTGGGCTCTTGATGCCTCCCGGGGAATGCTAAAGACAATCTGGAAGCATCTGCAAGGATGTAGGTTCTGCCAGTTCTGGGCCATACTGGAAAGTCTGATTTATTTCAGGCAGATACTGGATAGAAACCAAATGTAGTCTGTGGAGCAGGGAGAGGACCTCTCTCTTCCATTGTGCTGCAGGAGAGTGTGCAAGCTGTGAGGTTACAGAAAAGCCTGGGGTGTTTATGTAGTGACTCTAACTGAGCCACAGAGCAGCTTCCAAAAGAGGCAAAGACCTGGGCATCAGGGCAGCTCCAGAGGGAGCCTCCAGCTGAAGCTCCCTGGGGAGAAGCACGTTTCCCTTTGGGAATCTAGTCCAGTATAATTACTACCCCATCAAATGCAATATGCATTGTTGCTACAACATGGTGTGCAGGTCCTGCTATGAGCATGGCTACTAGCAAAATAAAAAAACAAAGGAGACACGCCACAGGCCCAGATGTCACATCTTAGAATGCTGAGTCTTCAGCATGATTCTGAAAACATAAGGAGCGTTTTAGGATTTTTTTTTTTGGTCTTGCTTGCACTTGGTACTTTCTGTATCTTCCCACTGTCTGTGGTGTTACATAAAGTACGTATGGTTTCATCTCAGTGTAGGCACAGTGGTGTAACCAACTGCATGGGTCTGCCTGCAGTAACCTTCCTGTGCTTGTGTTACAAGAGTAAGTGCTGACCCATCAGCTCTCTTGAAACTGAGACCATGGCAGTGCTGTGCTTGGCCAAGGACACACAGTTTATGAGCTTTTTAATTGCTGAAGTTAATTACATTAAGACCTTGTATTACATGTAGTACTTTGACAAATTTGTACTGGGTTTGAGATGACACAAATTACTTCCGTGACAGTTCATAGATGATTCCAAATTAATGTATAGTCTGATTGGATCTCCATTAATCAAAGACAGTGGTTATTTTGTTGAAAATGTTAACATTTACTTAAGACATTTTACAGAACTTTTCTACCATCGTGTGAGTTCTGCAGGAGTAATTTAATTAATAATTCAATTCAGCTTTATGTACTGCTGCCTTCATCAAAGAAGTTGGCTACTGACAGCACTTGTACTTAATTTTCTGTTAAGCCTGATTGAGATACAAGATTAAGTCCACTTATATCTCCAAGAGGAAGGCAATAAAATTTTTCTGCATTAGTGAGATGACAGCTATAATTAAGCTGCTGGTCAACCTGTGCCAAGCCTACAGCTCCTCACTGTAGTCTATCTTACGTCTTCAGACTGAAACAAAACTGGCATCATTAGCTCTGAAAGAAGGCTCAAAAGACTGGACTTGTTTTTGTCTGGTAAAGGCCACCCTAGTTAGTCCTAACTTGATATTACAAATTGGCCATTTTTGGGGGTCTCTTTTGCCACATGACCTTTGGTATCCATTCTGCACATATGGGATGCGTGTATGCACCAAAGGCACGAGGCAAGCTGAGCTGGCTGTTGTCTCTGCTGAGGCACGCTCAAGTTCTTGTGTTGACATACAAGCTTTCTTTGCTTTTGTGACTAAAAATAACCAATTTAGATTTGAAAAAAATATATTGTTATTGCATCTTTCCTACAGTCTACTTTTCTAAAAAAAAGTGTTTTTTTCAACAAGAGTACTTGAATGTTTTAGTCTCTCATAACGTACTTGATTAAGATCATTTATCATCTAAGGTAGCATATAGTGCCCTTTCTTTGCCCAAATTCTAAATGAACTGTTAGATCAGTATTGATGAGCTGAGGAAGCCTCTTATGTCTTCTTTTTTAGTGAAGAGATGTATTTTTTTTTTAAATCTGTGAGTTTGATTCTTGCTTCCCATCTTTTCTGTTGCTGTTTCCCTAGCTGGGTTCTCAGTTCACCTGTGACATCTCTTCCTTTTTACTGGAGATTGACTTGATCCCTTAAACACTTTGGTTTTTCGTAGTCTTTGTCTAGAGTGATGCCAGTGCATTTGAGTCACCCTTCTGCTTTTGTCCTTCTTTGTGCTTCCATTTATTGTGTTATAAGGCCTCCAGTAGCAGATCAAAACGGAGACAGAAATGGTGCCACAGCTTCTCAAGTATTCTACCCAACAATTATAACGTCTGTTGTAGTTTGGGTTAGGTTTTAAAAAAAATTAGGCTACATCACTCTCTGCAGATATTATATTTATTATATAAGCCGTAGAAGTTACAGGGACTTCAGCAAAAGGGAAGGTAGAGATGTTTCTAAATTGGTAATGACCTTGGTCCATCTGCCAGGGTAATTTTTCTGACTTGGTAATTGAAATGTATTCACATGTGATTGAAAGGTCATCAAGGATGCAAGTCAAGGACTTAAGCACAGCTTCTGATCAAAATATTAGGTATTGTCTTTGACTTTTATGAACAGCTGAACGACTCTGCCAAATTGTAAATTTCGCTTATTTAATCAGGCTTCTTTGTTACAACAAACTTTGACTGCAGCTGAGCTCTTCACTTGAGGCCAGTACTCACTGAAACACTGAAGGACGGACGAAGGTCTTTTATCCACAGCTATCTTGCCGTTCTGCAGAAAAGTGAACACTGAGGCAAATCCCAATGCAAAGTAATTCTTCAAAGGGGAAAAAGGGCTTATCAAGAGCAATTTTGACCCATATGATGAATACAGTATGAGCAGATGTGAAGGGTGCTAAAACTTGTGTTGGAAAATTTGATCCAAAAACCAGAACTTTCAAAATCTATCCTGGATGTGCTAGTATCTATTCAAAAGATTTTTTGAAAGAAGTTAGTAAGGTGATATGTGGTGGCTGGGCAACCAGATTGTGCATTTAAGATTTTCTGATAGGGAAAAGAACCAGTAAAACAAACTGATACTTTTCTTTTTAAATGTCCATTTCCTGGTCAAAAATCAGCTTCATTCAGTGACCATGCATAAAATTTGAGAAGCTCTTCCGTTTCATCCAGAATATTTACTTCAGCATGAGGCATTGATTTTTAGTAATAATTCATGTAGAACCAGTAGAAGAGCCAACTGAAAATAAAGGAGAAGGGAAGAAAATGAACCCTCTGTCCTCTCTGTTAGCTATGCTAATTATTGCCAAAGAAATTGGCATTACTCTCCTTGTCTCAAGATCAGGAGTGATACTGCCTTGAGAAGAAAAACAGCCTATTTCAGCAGGGTGAGCCGTATACCCTGTCCCTCTGTCCCCACCTCTGCAAAAAAAAAGGGCAATCTTTTGGTTCTTCTGCAGATAATTGGGGTAAATTATGGACACCCTGTACTCCATCCTTACTCAATGCTGGCTTTGCCCGTGCCTAGCCAGCCTCTGTAGCCACCATGCTCTCTTGATTGGGCATCTTGGTATTTTAGTTTAAAAATGAGGATGTGGGGAAGTGTTGTTTTGACATGTAGTGATTGTAAGCAAAGATATTTGATCTGGGCCTGCTTGAGATGCAGCATTCATTAATTAGCCCAAGTGCATCTGTAAAATGACTAATATGTGTAGCCACACCATTGCCCATGAACTGTGGTCTGAAATCAGATCAGATCCAGTCCTGTTGTATTGGATCCTCTGAGCTGATGTGAGGGTGCCTGGATTAATTAATTATTCTGGTTGTGTGGCTGATCCCGTAAAGGCAGCGCGCACCCAACACGCTGGGGAGAGATTTGCAGAGATGATTGTTTAGCAGAGACTGTACATATGGAAATTTGTTCTCATTTCTTCCTTTGTGCTATCCCATTTACAAATGGAAATGACTGCTTCGTAGCCAGTTCTCATTATATTTCTCTCCCATGAGATGTGAAATTAGCACTAGGAGAAATCCCACGGTGGTTGGGAGTGCAGCCCGATCTCTGCCGTCGAGGCTGCCCCGCCAGGAGGGGGGAGCAGGGAGTCACTGAGGCTGGCAGGATCCTGCCCTCTCCATCATGTCTCAGCCAGGGACAGAAGAAGAAGAAGAGGAAACTAGTTGAACAGTACAGAGTTCTGCCCACTCTCACCTTCAGAGAGGTGTAGGTATAGGCTGGTTTTGAGCTAGATGTGTATATTGGCATTGTTAACAGCCATGGTTAAAGATTTGCAGCACTGCTTTTATTACACTGAATAGCAGAGCCCAGGTAGGACAGAGGGTGTAACAGCCGTGCATCATGTCATCCTCCTTCCTAATTTTAGTGGGCTAAAGAAGCACATGAAAAGATGATATCTCATTGCACTAAACTGCACTTTGTTAATTAAGGCAGTTTAAATATAGGCAAAAACTTTCTGGCAAGGCATAGTAATTCTATAACTTTGTTATAGTTTTGTGTAATGGAAAGGCTGTGAGGGGTTTTTTCCTTATAGAAAAGGGAATATGCTGGTAAAGATATAACAATTTTAAAAGATGGGGGTTTATGAGATGTTTTTGCAGTTCCAGCCTTGTTTCTGTATGTGCTTTGCTATGCCAGTGCAGCCATCTTACCTGAAAGGAACATTATGAGTGATCCCCTTCAGCAGCTGTTCAGGAAGCTTTCTTAAAACAGGGAAGCAAGGAGAACAGCTAGGCTGTTACAAGATTGTATCTTTCCATGTACATTCCCCTCAGCCAGCAAGGCAAAGAAGGGTTGTATCCCTCAGTGTCAGCTTGGGTTGATGGAATGATTTTGATCTCTGTGACCACACTGGTAGGTAACTCACTCATATTTGTGTTGATCAGACTTCCACCCCTTGGGTGGCTCCTTACTGGCCTGAGACCAGATCCCAGGAAAGCAGAGCAGGGCTTAGGAGATGAGATCCCTGTCCTTGGAAGTGCTGGCAGATTTTGCATGTTGATATAGCTGCCTGGGTATTTCTAATCTGTGTTTTCTGACACAAGTGATGAATGGGTTACCAGCTTTTGGTTCAGATGACCTCTGTGCTTACACAGCTCACCCAGGTAGGCCTGTATTTTCTTGTACTCTCTGGGGTCTGTGTTGCCCAGTTCACACAGAAAGCAGAGAATAAGGTATTCCCTCCCCAAACTCAAAAGTAGGTGTGCTCTTGAAATCTAGAATGTGTTTTCTGAGAATATACAAGAAAATTGCCTAATTTTGTCCTTGAAGTCAATTAAATATTGACAGCATTCAAGGAATTTTAAAATTGTTTTTTTCCTTTGTTTCAAGTGGTCTTGATGATGGACTAACACAGACTTGTTTTCCCCCCAAAATTAAAACGAACTTACTCTTATCCACAAACTATCTTCAGTTGAACTATTTTACTGATAATTCTTCTATTTAGTTGCTATGCTTTTATGGGCTGAAGCAGGGTCAGGTCAGCTTGTGCAGGTGAGAAGTGAAATGATTGTTCTATCAAAAACTGGTCAACTGAGGTCAATCCTATATGGCCCTTTTGCTTCAGATAACTTGTGTGCAACAATTCCATTTCATGGGATGTGCCACCAGTGGGATGGGGATTGTTTGTTGTCAAGGTTTTCTGCTGGCTAATGGCCACCTTCAGGCACCACTGTCTTTCCAGGGCTGCCTCCCTAAATCTGCATCAGCCCTTTTCTTTGCCCTTTGGTGACACAGTGAAAACAAGATGCAGGCAGTAGGAGAGTAACTTCATACAGCCTGACACCAGCAGTGTTCAAAATCCCTTAGTCCTGCATCGATTGCTACGGCTCAGTAAACGACTGCAAGATTGCCTGGTTACCTTATCTGGGCACTTCCATCCCTCAAGATATTTGTATTTCTGTTAAGTGAGAGCCCAGCTCAATGACCCCACTTGTAGTGTTAGCTTTACACTGATATAGCAATTATCAAAATGCAGTGTTCATGTAAATTAACATTGTGCTCTCAGCCCTTCTCTTACTGCATTAAGCTCTAGCGGTTAATATAATTTTTATCCACGGAGCATTTCAGGTACGAGAGCTCTATGATAAGGAGTTGTCATTTGTTTGTTGCTGGCGTAGCTGTTTGTAAATACTTGTTAAATTTGTCATAGTGTCTGCTTTTTTTCTTATTCTTAATGCTGTGAAGAGACAGCACAGCGCAATGGAATAGCTACAATGGTCTTGGAATATGAGTGGTTTTGAGGATGACAAGGAAAAATGGCAGATTAAGAAATGGGTTGCAGGTAGGAAGGGGACTGTGAATAATTAATCCTTAAATCATTCTTCATATTTAAAAATTAATTATTTTACAGTCATTTAGTCATCTTATATTCATGATCATTTCAGAATACCTTAGCCACCGATCACATTGGGGAAATAAAGTATAGTGCTTCACCTTTTTACCCAAATGTTTGCTTGCTGGTGATTGATGGTATGTGTCTGAACCCCTGGTTTAAATCCTCTTCTTTTGCAAGTATATAGCCTTGATTTCTCAAGAGCTCCCAAGCACGAAAAGGCAAGAGAAGGAGCTTCATTGTATGTGAAAAGCTTGACACACAAACCTAAATCCAAGATCCCCAGTTAGGCTGGTACAGACATCTTCCTGAAATTTGAAGCTCTAGTAGAGGGGAAGTTAATTCACCTTTCTGCTCAGCATGTCTTTCTATATGTAACGTGGGCATGTCTCTGCTCAGTGAGAGGCAGATGCTCACCTCAGGATCCTGCTAGGCAGCAGCAGCGTTCCCAGCTCTGCCTTTGGGACATTCATGTTCTCCTGGGGAGTTAACTCTTCATTCTCCTGTTTCATCTTAGCACTGTAACAAAAGGAGGCTCCTGGCTCTGGTGTTTTCATTGGTATATGTAACACTCAGCAGATAATTACAACTGAAAACTGCCCTAAAATCTTTGCAAGTCTTGTCTTTAGGTACTTTTTCACACCATATTTAAGGTGGTTCTGTTGGGAATACCTGAGTAGACATTTAATGATAAATACAGTGCTGTCCTAAGCCAGATACATTACTCTAAAATGTTTTCTTTGCAGAACACTTCACAGAGGTAGCTTTTTTGCCTTGCTTCTGGGTGAAGATGCATCTTTGTTTGCAATAATACTTTTAGAAGCTTTTGTCTCTGTTCTAAAAATAAATGAGCATTAAGATTTCATATTTTGTGGGCTTTGATTTCATATTAGCTATGAGTAGCTCTCAATTTAAGACATGGGAGGAGAGGGGAGGTTGATTTACAGATTCACCCCTTCATAATCTGAAAACTAAAGCTGGTTGGTTGGAGTTTTTTTCCTTTCCCATTAGCAATTTCGGCAGGAAGATTCCTACAGGCAGTTTTCATCAGTCTTCCTTACTGTTAATTCAAATTCAGCAGCAGCACGAATGTGGTTCTTTTGATTTTAGTTGAATTACTCCAGAGTCAACTTGATATGCATGAGACCACAATTACTGCCTAAAATACCAGGCTTTTTTCCACTGACTAGCTCTGCTGGGAGAACTAGTAGAGGGTGAAGATTTATTTTAAAACATGAAGCAGAAGGCATAACTCCTGTGAAATTTTTTTGTGCTTTTCACGAGGGTTAGAAGTAAAAGTGCTTGAGGTAGGATAATACCACCAAAACATGTCAGGAAGTACAGAGTGAAGTTATCCTGCTCCTATCATGTGATGCATACAGGGGAAATAATTCTTCTTGTCTACATTGTGTGGCATCTGGAGAGCTGGTAGTGGTCATGGTTAGTTAGCATTAAATGAGGTTCTAGCTCCAAAGACAGAACAGAGGATCCATGCAGGCAGGCATATCCTGTATGGATACCTGCATCCACAGAGTATTTACCAGCAAACAGCACAGCATGGTGGTTGTGGGGTTCTTTTGTTTTGTTTTTGTTGTTTTCTTTCATATACATACTTAGTGCAATTAAAATAGTGTTGGCATAATCACTGAATTGTGTTGAGGGGTGCTTTATAAAAGCTATAGGATAGACCAATCTTTTGAGCTCCATCTGTGAATTTGTTTATTTGCAGCTTGTCTAATTAATGAGAAAAAATGTGGTCAGCAGCCTTAGCCCTGACATGGGTTGAATTGATATCTTGTTGCTTAAGAAAGTGTTCGTCAGGACACAACTTTCTTCAGTGCCATCAAGCATAAAACTGAAATAAATTCTGCCAGCAAACACACAGCCTTCCAAGTCCCAGCTAGGCAACTCCCAACAGGCAATATATTGCCTGTCCTTTGACACCTGTGCAATGTGGAGGCTGAAAGCAGCAGCAAAAAAACCTGCTCTGAATCAGGCTAGAGCTTTGCTACAACGCAGCTGAAAAGAGATAGAGCTTCCTTTTCCAAATATGTGAGGACTAATTGGGTATCAAACTTTACTATGTTTGTAAAACATGCTGTGTGACATTCCCTGCTGTAATGGTCAGACTGGTCCACTTGGAAGTGACAAAAAGACATTAAATTAAAATTTAAAAATGCAGAGTTTATCTAGCGCAGCTTTTGAAGATGCTTCAAATGTTGGGCTACATAATAGGCTTCTTTCAAGAGATCTTTAGTTTGGAATGTGTTCTTTTTTATGAAAAAGTGGAAGTTTTACTGATCCTCTAAGTATGTTAGTATTTGTAGGTAAGAGACGTCTTGGCCTCAAATACTGGTTTGCTTTGCCTTTTTATTTTGCTTGACAGACTGGTGCCTGTTCCTTTTCCTTCCCACCATTGTGTCTCTTTAATTCCACTTCACAGAGGAGCTGCTTCAGTGTCTTGTCACATTTGAACTTTTGTTTAAGAATAAATTTTCCTGAGTGCTAAGCCTTACAGCAACTTAGGTACTTCCAAATCAAAGTCAGAGTAGATGCATGCTCCTGAAGCCAAGCTTTTCAGGGAGATTACTTCTTCTGACTTCAATTGATTTAATAACTACTCTGCACTTGAAGACTTCTGAGGACCGTGCAGCCAAGGCACAGCTAAAAATAACATTTAGGTCCAAGAGCCACTAAGGCAGTTTTGGAAAATGCAAAATGTTACTACAGCCCCTTTCTCTTACACCTCACAGGTTGGAAGGAACAAAGAACTGTTTCCTAGTGTTCTGATGGTGATTGAAACCTGCACAAAGCATTGCCAGTGTGATTCTTTTTCATTACTGTGGGTGATGAGGAAATTTGATAGAGCTTCCTTCTGGATACATGATTAAATGTTGGTTCAAATGATTTGAACTGAGGTAATAAGGATATAACTGGTCTTTTGAGAGCTGTGATCCAGACTGTTACTTTGGAATTGAAACCTCAGTTTTACATCACTCCTATCAAAATCCAGAGTATGTTAGAAACATGACCTTTTCTAGTCATTTGCAAAGTATCCAGAAATACTTTGGAATGAGGGATAGGAAGTTGGAAGGAAGGAGTAACTCCGAAAGCTGTTCCTGTAGCAGCAAGTTTGTATCAATTCTGTCTTGATCATGTTATGAAGACGAGTCTCCTGCTCATTAGGCTGAAAGCTGAGTACATAATATACCAAAATGTGGTTTTAACCAGCCAGACTCCTGGAAAGTCCATGAGCTGTGTTGGACAGAGCAGTCCCTCAAACCTAGCTGGGACTGAAGACTTCTCTGGGAGGAGGTTGTGTGGTAGATGGATTAAGTGCTGCTGCTACCTCTCTACAAAATTTGCACTCCTCCTCACAAAGGAACTTGTGTTTGATGTTTTGTGGAGCAGCATACCTCACCATAAACAGAGAATTTGGTTGTGATTCTCACCCAGTGTTCCTTTGTTAAAAGTGGTATCCAGCTGTCTTGACATTTGTGCAGGTAAAGCTCACAAATATTGCTGGATTTTCGAAGAGCACATGAATCCATCCTTGTATCTACAAATAGCATATGCTAATGAACACATTCATCTTTCTGTGAAAAAAAAAAATTATGGAAATCTGAGTAGTCCCATGAAAATTGGCCTTCAAGCCTGAAATCAAATTACTGAAACCAGTCAAGAAACTGTCAAGATTTAAGGTGGTATGTGACATGGTTTTGAATAGACAGACTTAACTCAGTAATTTCCTAACAGCCTAGTGCTTGATCTGAAACCAATAATGTTTTGAAGAGTACATTCTATGTAAGACTTTATAGAGAGAAACTGATCTAGAATGCAGGCATGTACCCTTCCAAGCAGAGTTTGGAGAGTGGTACAGCATAGGTGAGAGTGCAGTGGTTAAGGGGATAAGGTAAAGCTGAGGAGTCACCAAAAAGAAAACCTCCCAAATGGTGTCTGAGAATGAGGAGCAGAATGAGAGTCAGCAAAAGGCCTGAGGGACGAACATATCTTACAGTGCTGGCCCAGGGTAAAAGGAGGAAATTTCCTTGGAACCGTGGATCTGAGGCCATCAGTACTGTTTGGTTGCTTGGGTTTACAAGGAGAAACTATGGAAGCCAGAAAAAAGCTCCTGTGACCTTACCTTGCAAGAGAGCAGCTCATGCTGCTGTTTGGTTATGGAGGTCACCTACAAGGAAAACACATGCTGGGCAGAATTTGAAATTGCACCCTTACTGGATTAGCATTACTTCAGGTGTCCTTCCCTACATCATCACCTTCTGGACACCAAGTTCTTCAGACTTTTTAATAACTTTATTGTATATCCAGTCCTAAAATGGGAGAAATTAGTGAAAACAGTAAAGCTCCCCTGCTTGCTTTAGGCTGTCCTTGGGCTGCTTCTCAGGTTTGGATGCGCCTATGCAAATCTACCTTGAGTGGGCTGGAGCTAATCTGGGATTGCCAAGGAGCAGAACATGATGCCTTTGCTTCACACACATGCATTTCCCCACTCCCACCAGCACTGCACATGGTTCCAGTATGGCAAGAAAGGGCAAGGCAGAGGTGCCCCCTTACCCCTGCTTGGAGCTGCCTCCTACCTGTGCAGCAAGAAATGCTTTGGGATTTGTGCAGCACCTCCTAGAAGAACTGTAGCAAGACTGAATTTTTAAAAATCCGCTTTTCCTTTGCCCATATTTGGGTCACTTTGTCTTCCCCCTTCCTTCTCACCTTTGTTAGGTCAGGAGGAGATGATGTGCTGAATGCCACCCCTCACACCCTTTACTGTACAGGATAGACTCCCTGCATTCCAGGAGGATTACCCCAAGCCTGATTATAGTGGCTAAAAAACCTGTGAACACAGGTTCTGGGCATTACGGAGGAATCTTGTCAGAAATCTGTCATCTGGAAAAGATGTCCAGTGCATAGCTATGTATTCTGACAGGATCTCTAGTGCACTGGTTGCGGAGAGCAAGCAAGTCAGACTATGGTTGGCACATTTTCTGTGTGCCAGAGCTTTACACTATTTACAAATGCAAAACATGTAACTAGCAAATTTCCAAAGTGCCCCTGTAACAGAAGAACAATTCTAGACTCAGTCCTTTTTTAATTTTCTGGCTCTGTCTGTATAAAGCAGCCGCCACAATATTGCTGCCAGAAGAGGTATGTTTTTATTACATCTATTGACATACTTTCACATGCAGTTTTAGCAGAGACAAAGCACAGCTGGGCTTTAGCTTGCTATTGAAGGTGAAACCAAATCTGCAGTAGCCTAATTTCACTGAAATAAAAACAAGACTTTTATGGTTAAAATTCCCTTTGGAGATACCTCAGCAAATTTGTTTTGTGAAACAAATAATTAAACAAAAGTATAATTTCGCTTCAGGGTGTTGTGAAGACAAGGGATTAATATTTGTAAATGTCTCCATGAAAATCAGTCAGGTTACAGGACTGTATTTCACCACAAAGCAAGGCCAGAATAATTAGACGTTCATGAAACAGTCACAGCTATTCATAGCAGGGGGAAGCAACTTTTTCTGAACCTCTCCCAGGATGAAGTGTGACAGTGCCCAGCTCTTGGAGCACAGAGGAAGGGTCCCAGCACATGCCATCCCCAGAAGTGCAGGACTGAGTCTGGGGCTGTGAGTTCTGCTGGGGGCAGGGTATTGATCCAAGGCTCAGCTGGATGTGCACAGAATTAAACTGTCCCCTGACTGGAATTAGCTGGACAAAGCCAGCCTGCAAAGCACCTTGTAAATGTACCTTCAGAAAGAGCTCTTCCTGGAGAGTATCACGTTGTGCAGAGGTTACAGCTTCTCTCCATTCCTTCGTCCAGGCCAAAGGGGAATCTCATGTCTGCCAGCAGGTTCCTTTAGATCAGAGCTTTCCCCAAGAGGGGCAGCTTTTCTTTCAGAAGCAGGTGTTGGTAGTTCAAGGACAGCATGCAGAAAACCAGTCATGCACATAACCAAAATTTTTATGTCAACAGTGGCAACAAAAAAAGCCACTGAAAAAACCCTCAAACATCTTTTTCTCTGTCCCCTTTCCCCAGGCAACACACACTGAAAAACATCAGGGCCTAGCACTGAGGATTTCAACCTGTAAGATCTGAATTTCATAAATCCTAAAGAAGGGAGGAGAATGGACAAAGGGAACAGATGTGTCAGGAAGGGTATCAAGGAAAGCAAAATCATTTACTTGATTACAGATTTTTCAAATTACTTACAACTCCACTGGAAAGCAATAGACCTTTTGGCTTGTGATCTCCTGCTTACTGCTGTTTGCTGTGATAAGTTCAAGTGAAAAGATGGTGACTTTTGCTTAAAAGAAATTGTAATATTAATGGAACATCATTTTCCCAGCTTAGTTTTTCTATATTGGCAGAGTCGTTTTAGTTAAAAAATAACCTGGGCATCAGGCAAGTCAGGCAGAGAGGTCTATCTGTGATGTGTGTCTGTTCTTCATTGACACACATTAGCTGTTAGTGGGCTGTAGAGGGGTGCATCAGGCTTTACACCCAGGTGCAGGATATCCAAAACAACCTTAATCAGAGATTACCCCAGACTCTTTTTGCAGAACAGGTAACTGGACTTGTTCCAATTTTTAATAATCTTCATTGTGGCCATGCATCCCTTTGTGCCTAGGAAGCACTATAGCCAGCCTAATGCATCAGGGTTCATTGGGGCAATCTGCTTGATAGACAAACCCACTCCAAAGGGGAGGATCAAAATAGACCTTTGTAATTCGATAGGAATAAGTCTGGTCCAATTCCCTGAAAATGAGAAAGACAAGGACTGCCGGGGGTCAGGCAACCCTGAAGCTTAGACAGTTTTCTTTTTCAAATTTTGTGGGTTGACTCCATTTACTTATGAGACTGAATTGCTAATAAAATTAATTAGAAGCATCATAAGTTGGTCATCCCGAGAGTATTTCTACTTGCAGTCATTAATTATTCTGACTAGGATTGTCTGTCTTTCCTATTTATAGGCTGGCCATGGGCGACACTGACTGTTCTCGGGTTCCTGTACTGCTATTCTCAGGTTGGAATTGAATGGGAGCAGAAGTATGCTGCGCATTAGGAATGATGCAAGCAATTATTCCTAAGGCAGGTTGGTGGTTTTTCTACACTGGATATTCTGTCTGCACAAGGGTGAGCCAGACCAAGTCTTCAGTCCATGTATTAAAACCATGTATTAAAACCAAAAGCTCATTTAATTGATTCTGGATTGCAAATGCAGGAATTGAACTGCAGAGACACTGATGGGCTACAGCCAGGGGTGGGGAGAAATTACAAAGCATTTTGAATTGCATTATTTTTGTAAAACAGCAGCTCTGTGATTCTATGTACATTAGAAGAGTGCATCTCAGAACATGTATTTTATATCTGTTGAGGATTGTTTTCATGTTTTGCTGCCTATTTTGAGATATTGAAGAAAAAAAAATTTCTACCTTGGAGAATTCAAAAAGCCCAGTCTCTCACAGATGGTGTCCAGGGCCATGTAGGGCTGTGCCCTGCACTTACACTGCTCCGTGAAGGGCATGATGCTCATCAGTTCTTCTTGATTGCTTTCTGATATAAGCTAGAACATTTTGTATTCTCACTGACTGGAGTAGTTCTGCCTTAAGCTACTTTTCCACCTACTGTAGTAAAGCCTGATTTTTCTTTTTAATATCTTAATTTAAAAATTTGTCTTTAAAATAACACGTTTTTGGTAACCTTAGAAATGGTTTTGTTTCTTTAAAAAGAGAGAGTTAGGAGGCAGGTCTTTTCTTAAGGAACAGCTTTCCTTTTCAATCAAATATGCTTTTAAAGCTCCTTGGGTTTTAAGCACTCTTTGCCTTGTCTTAGAGTTAAAGCATATAATACTACCTTTATTTTGGGGCTAATACCACCTTCAGACTGTTCAGTCTGCCTCTTGTATTGTTCTGTTACAAAAGGAGATAGCCCCAGTCTGGGTGAATGGTAAATCTGTTCAGTCTGCTTCATTCTCTGGTGTCCAAGCCATCAGCTCCTGCAATGTATTGCAGACACCCTCGGAAGAACTTTTTAACACCTTTAAAAAAAATCAGAATGGTCCAATACAGTGGCACCAAATTAGCTGGAGCTCCATGTCCTTTGCCCACAGCCAGACCTGTTACAGCGGCATCTTTGCCCAAAGATTGTGTTGTCCAGAGCTGGGAAGGTCATGCCTGCAGGTGTCCAGGTTGCAGGAGTGCTTCAGCACACGCTGCTTTCTCAGGGAAGGGGAGACCCTTCCCCTGTCTGGTACTGTGAGTGTCTCCTAAACTGTTCTGTTTTAAACTGATATTGAAGAGCAGCCAGAAGACCTTTAGTCTTTCTAAAGTTAGACATTCCCCCTAGGCATGGTCAAAAGGCCATGAGTTCTAGAGAAGACTTCTTCCAAAAGCAGCTTCCTCCACCCAAAGCATGTCAAAACTTGTTCCATGCTCCTGGCAGACATTTCGGCCTGTTGGGAGTTAGTATCCTACTGTCCATCACGCCTGCAGCTTCAGCCAAGTCTGATACAACTTATCCCTTCATCAAGAAATTCAGTTCCTGAGACAGGTTTCTGCTTATTGCCTGCATTTCTGATGTCTCTGCTGCTCACAACTATGGCAGCCTTCTTGTTAGCCTCCATTTATTTCTGAAGAAGTGAGGGCAGAGAAAAGTCCATCTCTTGCTGTTTCAATGCAGAAGCTCCAGCCTTTTATGTTGAGTCCTCCGGCTCCCCCACCTTGAGAATGTCGTGATTTTCCCTGGAAGCCATTTCTAGGAGACACCATGGCCTGTTGAAAATAACTTACCTTGAATGCTGCCTGGCTGGAACCATGGCCCTCCTGACTGACTGAATGATGATTGAAGGGATTCTCTCAGCCACAGAGTATATGGCTTTAAGCCTCTGAATTTACTAAAGGGATCCAAGGTTGTCCTCTGTTTTGGGACAGCACTGAGCCAAGGGCAAGAATTTCTCAAACTTTGCAATTGAGTGGAATTAGCATTAGAGCAGAAAGTCATGAATCTGTTCTTCAGTCTTATCGATTACCATTATTACATGAACTGAGGAGCTACTGAGTGATTGGATTCCAATTTGTATGCATGCAGAACTTCCGGCTCCAATATGGAAATGACCCTGAAGGTCATACAGAGCAAGGTTATTTCTGAACTAAAATTGTTTTCTGTTTTTTGTTTTTTTTTAGTGCTTTATATATCTTTTATAATTTTGTATCTTTTTCTGTTTCTATAAATAAAGCTGAAATGGACTGTTGGCTTGAGAATTGTGTCTTGGAAAACTATGGCCTTGTGTAAGAAGAATAAGTGCTCCGCTGTGGTGGAGAAACACTAAATATGCACTGGAAGCCTGCAGGATGGGTGCAATGCAGACTGGTCACTTTTGTCCCTGTTGTGCACTGCATGGAACATGCCTTCCCTAATGGTGTGAGTTTTAAAAGAAAATAAGCCTTTTGTAGCTGGGTTAAGGAGAGACTTCGGCATGTGAAGCTTCTAAGAGCAGCATGCACATAAAATGATGCTTCCCACTCACAAAGTTCCTTCTCAGTCCTGCTTGTACCGCAGCTGTCAGCATGGGGCATGTTCAGTCAGACAACACACAGCTCCATGCCTGAAGCACTTCAAACTTGCTACTGAGTTACGCCTCCAGCTTGGAGACGCATTCCTCAGCATGGCCTGAGAAGTGACTCTTCATGTGGCACCTGATGTAACTGTGTGGTAGCCCAAAGTGCCATCCTCCCAGCAAGGCCTCTGTGACAGTCCTAGAGAGGTGGGAGTTTGCAGAGACCTGGAAGAGACTGGAGTAGCCATGCCACTTGCCAAAGGAAAAAAAATTGGTGAGGGGTGTGTGAGAGACTTCCAAACACTGACAAAAAGCTAGCTAAGGTGTGTTGGAAACAAGTGACAAAGACAGACATATCCAAAGTAAGTAAAAGTAAAGACTGGCCATTTTGAACCAAAGGGGAGCACTTCTAGTAGGGGGCAGGGGGGACAGCAGACAACAACTAGTACTGGTCAGAGACCCTAAAAGTCACAAAACTGCAATGACAAAAAAAACCAAAAAATGAGGTGGTGGCTCTGAAAACAAGCTGGCCGGCTACATGGTGACTACTGACAACAAGAGTTCAAAAGTGATTTTGATAAGCTGCCTAAGTGACTAGCAAGCACAGTGTATAGTGATATATGGCTTCAATGGCTACCACAGAGCTGTAGTAAAGTCTCTTGTGCACACACACACACACACACACACACACACACACATCCTTCCTCTAGCCCCTCCTTGGCTAGCAGAGCCATTGTCATTACTGGGTAAGATTATGCTAAGTGGCTCTTTCTTTAATTCTGCATTGATTAGAGGGTGAGCAAGGCTTTGCTCACCTATCTCTTTCACATCTGAGAGCTAAAAGCAGCTTAGTTGGAATAGCCAGCTTACCACATGTCAAAAGAAAACCAGCTTAACTGTGAAAACCTGCAGCAATTTTGTTATTAGTCACAGCAATAACGCAGGGCCTGTCCTTTCTCTTGCACACCCACCTAATTTCCTTCGTCACCACTAACCCTTGAGCTGGTCACAGTTTGCACTGGCTGAGGGGGGAGGCTTTCCTTCCTCTGGTTTGGCAGCAGGATTGTCCTCAAGAGCTGTGAAGAGCGAGGAGATTGCTATGCTTGGTGTGTCACAACTTCTCCTCACAGTGCTTTATCGTTTCCTCCCCTTCCACGAGTAGTGCAGCCCATTATTGCTTTCCAAAATAACTCCCCACGCACAGCCACTTGTTAATCAAGGCATATATTTTAATCCAGCAGGGACAGCTGAAATACTGCTCAATGCAAAGCCTGTGTGAAGAATGCTGTTCCTGTTACACCTTTGAGGAAGAGGGGAAATCTGCATTACAATAGAACATTTCTTGTATTATGGGACCTCAGAGAGCGACCCTCTCTGGTGGGTCCCCATGGATGCCCAGGGGTGTTCTGTGCACATGCACTGAATTCAACAGTCCAGCCAGGAGCTGCTTGTGGAGCAGCTCCTCCATTAGCTGTGTGTAAAAGGAAGAAAAAAGGAAGGCAACTTTGGGTTTTTTTTAATTTTCTGCTTCATGCAAATGCAATCACATCCAACACAGGTCATGCCAGAGCATCTGAGTCCCAGCTGCCTGTGGCACCAGTCACCTATGCCTGACCTACGGATGGACAGTGTAGCTCAGACATCCCCAGCCTGGGGGACAAGCACTAGCAGCTCCAAGCTTGAGAGGCTTTCACAGATGCCACCAATGCCCGGGAGGACAGGAAAAGGAAAATTCTAATGGATATGACACACTTTAGACACTGCCCAAGAGACGGAGCTGAAGGGTGCCAAGGCTCAACTTTGAGGCAGCCTCAGCGCCACTCCATTTAGTTCCCACAAGCTTTAGCAACATAAGTGAACTGCTCCAAGAGGAAAAAGGTGTGTGCACTCTGTACCCAGTAGAGATAATGCCAGGATTAAAACTGTGTTGAAAAATCTCCTCATTCCTTATGCTGGGAATCACAAAGATCTGGGTGACAACAAGTTAAGCTAACATCAGGATCTAGCAGACAAACTAGGCTGCATCACCTTTCTTAACATCCAGGGGCAGCTCAGTGTGTAAATAGCCTTAGGCAGCTGCATATCGGCACCTTTCAGGAATAGAACAAATTAAATGGGCTACCTGTGGCCTGTGCCTTCCCCAGCAATGGTCAGCCTGCAGGTAACAGAAATGCATTCTATCCACAGGGATTTAAGAAAAGCTTTATATATGGTTGGGTAGCTGAAGGGAATCATTGCAGACAGGTGCATCAGCCAGCCACTGAAAAATTAAAGTTTACTGAAGAAGTAGCACAGAAATATAACTTCAGTTATGACCTGTGACATTTAAATTGTATTGGCACTCCCTCTAAAGCTGATCTTTCTTGACAAAATTAATTAATTTTTATGGACCATAGCATTTTCATCTCTGCACTAGCACATTTGAGTTTCCAAAATTAGGTGGCAAAAATAGAAGAACTGGAAATGATACTAGAGGGCCAGAAACAGCTACACTGTTCGTAAGTTAATTAAAAGGCAAGTCAGGGAAAAAATTAAGGTCCAGTTGATTTTTTTTTTTTACAGACTGCTGCTGGAAGGGTTAAGGTTGCTTTAGGGGCTCAGGTATGTGGGAGGATTACCTTATAGTAAGCCACAACTCAGAGATAAAAATAAGCATTTATGAGACAGTTCTTGAAGTGATGTTACTGCTAATTTATAGTTACGTGTTTCTTTATTCTTGTGGTAATAGTTTTGTGCTGAGGTGGTAATTCATGATGAAATTCCAGGCTAATAACTTGCATTTGATCATATATTTGCTCCAGGCCACTTCTGTGACCTCTCCACTGCCTTTCCCCAGCTCCTGGCATCCTGTCTCAAGGCTACCCTTGGATCTAACTCTGTTGACCCACACTTCACACACCACTGCTGGTGCCATCTGCCCAGCCTTCACTCAGGTTATTCTTCTCAGAGTTCCTCAATTTGATCAAATCCTGCCAAACGTCACTTGGTAAAAATGAGACACCTACAAAGGGTCTGAAGACGTCCTGCTTGCCTTGAACAGTTATGCCAACAACCACTGACACCATGAACAGCTGCAAGTTGGGTATGAGGCCTGACATAGGTGTGAGGCTTCAAAAAGCATCACAGCCATTCAAAATAAAATAGCACACTGCTTTTGGAGTACTGGAGGCTCTGAACTTGGGGGCTCTTAGTTCATGCTGGTTGAGGAAACTTCTATTTAAAAAAAAAAGACATTTTCATAATAATAATATTTCCAAGCTAAATCTTTAAAACTTTAAGGCTGCTGGCAGTGACACAAGGGCACTCTCTGACACTGGCAGAGACAGCTGAGGCAGGGTAAAGTATCTCACAGCTCCTTCCAGCAGGCAAATGGTGACTCAGAGGGCTACAGCCCTTTAGAAACTCCAGCCAGAGGAGCCTCCTGGGCAGTCAGTCCCATTTGCCCTTGTGCCAGTGTTGTGGTTCCCCTTCCTGCTCCCTACTGTCTACCCCCTTGGTGAGCGCAACTCCCAAACCCACCCTCTTGCACTTCATTTTCCAAGGCTTTCCTCAGATGCTTACCTGAGACACAGACAGGTTTCCTCCATAACTGATTTTCCCAGGCAAAGGAAATGCAGCTGATTCGAGCCACAGAGGCAGGCACCCAGGGCTCTACTTTGGCTACATTATATGCTGCTTCTATTTGCTGCTGTGACCTTAGACTTCTCCCTGGTCTACACTGGGGTCAGAGCAACCAGCCTGCAGCCTTTCAGAACACCTGGCCATAGCTGCTCTATTTGCTGCTCACAAATGAGAGGTGCCCACCCCCATTTTACAGAGCTATTTACAATTTTTGTTGGCAGAATTGTAATTTCATGCAGTATTTCATGCACAGCTCCTGTACATTTCCCTAAAGGATGCTTTTTCCAACTTAGCTTTCAGCTGAGCAGCTTTACTTTAAATTTTTGTCTCTCCACTTCCACCTAGCCAGGTTCAACATGGTTGTATGTGCAGTATTATCATTCTAAAGGAAAACAAAAAGAAATACTTTATTTTGACTTGGGGCTCCATACGGATTAGCTTAGCTTTCTTTCCAGTCCTCACGCTGAGAGTGTTCAATACATTTTCCTGTTATCGTTACTTCTTCTAAAATACCTTCTGCTTAACCGTAAAACTCACCAAAAAAGATTGCTGGAGAGCTTTGAAAGCAATCTATTTCTCCTCTCTAAGCCCTGCTTGCAGGGAGCCATTTCTTGTTGAGCTGCCTTGGTCCCATTGCTGAGCACACAGTAGCCCCCAGGCTTAATAGCACGCTCTGTGTGCTACTGCTGCTTAGCATTTCCCCCCAGTGGCAGCCCCTGATGAAGAAGAGGCCATAATCTTCCTTTTACAGAAAATCCACGTGTAATAGATACTCCAGCAGAGTTTCTTTCTCCTCCCAGTTGCGTAAGCTGGGAGATTGGGAACGTGGAAAGAAATTCCAGTGGAAAAGCACAGCCCCCTTTGATTTGGACATAGAAACTGCAGTGACATTTGCAGGGGCTCTGTGTCCACCCCCCCCAAGTAGGAATCAACAGCAAAACCCATACTTTCTTCTCATTCCTCATCCACCTGAACAGAGACATCTTCAAGAAAATCTCTACAAGTGAGCAAAGCTTAAAAAACCCAAAACCTCTTCAAGGTTTCTCAGACACTCTTGCCTCCATAAGTACTTCAAGCGGGGCTGCAGGGAGAAGGCTTCGGAATTGGCTTGCTGATGGATGGAGCTGCCACAGTTAAGCTTGTTTTAAACCTACACCTGTGCCACGGGGCAGCTTAAATTTGAATTTGGCTGTGCTACATAAGGACTTGAACTTAATTAGGAAAGGGGGAGCAGGAATGGAAAAGGAAAGGGAAAAAAAAAGCAAAAAGACAAGGCTTGAGCACATGTATTTTACAGATACAGCTGTGCACAAGCGTCTTGGTGTCTACTTCTGACAGACTTCAGGAGTTCACTTTCCCTAATGCCTTCTTTGGATTTCTCACAGGTTTTTAGTCATCCTGTCTTTCAAGAACAGGACAAGCTATTTCCCCCAGCTGCCACATACCAACATGGAAGTTGTGGTGAATTAGAACGAAAGAAGCACAGACTTGATCTTCTAGGTGAAAAATACTTGTATTGGCTGAGATTCTTTATATGTGTGTTGCAATTAAACCCCTGACACCACTGGCAGCAATAAATACCATAGCAACACGGCATCCTTCCCAGCATTTTCTGGTTGGATACACAGCCTTACTAACCAGCCTAACTCCTGGAGCAGAAGGCAAGCACAGAGAGCAGCTCATCAGCCAAGGTCTCAGCCTCAGTGCTGGGGGCGCAGCTTCTCGCTGGGTGAGGGGCGCAGTGCTCTCCTCGAGCTTTGCGGGGGTCTCCTGAGCATTACCCTGCACCAGGCACGCACACTGCTGGGACACGCTGAACAGGAATAGTTTTGATGTTTCCTTAGTGCTGGGGGAGCAGATAAAACCCATTGCTATTGCACACATATGTGAGGGGGAGGGATTTGCTGCAGTTCAGTCCCACTGGCTCTCACAGCACAGAAGAGCTGGTTTATGCTGGTTGTCTTTACTCCACTGCAAAAAAGCACCAGAGACAGAGTGCTTCTGACTTTAACACAGATACTAAAATGCACCACAGGGCAACGAAAGAACCTCCATTACCAAATGCAGAATTTAAAGCTGTGTAGGCAGCACTCACCTTCCCACAAGCTGATGTACTGCTGACTGCCCCTGGGAGTCACTGCTGCTGCCCCAGGGCCGCACACCCAGCTGGGTAAAGACCCCCCTGCCTGGCAGGGGTCCCCAGCAGCTGCACACTAATTCATAACCAAACAGAAGAACAATACCTGCAGCCATTTCTGAGAAAAATCAGAAGCCACAGCACACTCCCTGTGCTCTAGAAACCTTCTGTCCCTGCTCTGAATGGGCTCCCAGGTGCAGGGAATTAGGAGCAGGGGCTGGTGCAGGTGGGCCTGAGGCTGCTCACAGCTGCTGGGGCTGCTGCTGCCCAGCTGAGCCCAGGCCTGACGGGCAGCATGCAGAACATGAACCTTTACAATCTGGCATGCAAATCTGGGCAAAAAGTGCTGTAGTTAATTACCTTTGGTTTGAAATGCTGTGGGGCTGCTGAGGGGAGAGAAAATCAGATGGGGAACATTGAGGGGAGAGTGCTAACCCTCCTGCTGTCACGAAAGCTTGAAGAACTGCTAGGGAGGCTGCACAGAATGCAGGAGCAAAGAAAATAATGAAGAATTCAGAAAATGAGCACAACAGCCTCTAGAGACTTCAAAAGAAAAACAAAACCCAAAACCCAGGTAAAAGTACATGCCTTCACTATGGTAATTTTCCTTTTGCTAGTAGGTATAAGGACACTGTATAACATCACGGAAAAGAAAGCTGGATTTTCACGCTGGCCAGAGAAACAATGTGAGTGACGAGAGATCCTGTCACACCACATACAGCAGTGGATGCAGAAATGGTGTTAAAAATAGCTCCTCATTGTGCTCCTTGGCTGCTCTCCGTACAGTTCCGCCCCAGCTCGGCAGTCTGAAAGCTTATGCTTTATTGCTGTTCTTTCGGAGATGAGACTGACAATCCCATGGAGTGTCTTAATACAGGTGACAGCCACGTTCACCAGACCCTTGAGTGAGAGGATGGAGAATGAACCACAGAAATGGCTGCAAAGCTCACAGGGTCCAGGCTGACATCCTAAAGACTAAAACTTCGTATAAACTTCCAGCGTGGCTTCTGGCCTGCAGGAATGATTGCTGGCTGTGATCCTGTCACATAATGTCTGTCCTGACCTGAAAGGATCACCCATTCCCATGACCTTTGGTTATTGATTCCTTTGCTGAGGTAGCCAACAAATTAATATTCATTGCTGCCTGTTGTGGCAGTGTCACTGCCAGGTGACACACTGCTAGGGGCTTCCTCTGTGGGGTTTGTCTTTATGTAAGTCCATGGTGGGGTCACTTTCTTCTGCAGCAGATGACAGGACAGCAGAAGCTTCTCTGATCTCTGGTTTCCACGAGTTCTGTAAAAGTTCTCAGATACTGGAGTAGTGGACACATAAAACACAGACCAACTACAGACAAGTGCACCCTCAGGACATGGGATGATCATTTCAGGCAGGTCACAGCCAGTCCTCTGGTGATCTCTTTTTGCTCAGCAGATACCTGGGCTAGAGTGAGGTCCACAGCACAGAACACTGCCTGGGGTGTCAGGATATTCACTTTACAGAGCACCTGAGTTCAGTTTATAGTGAGCCTGGAAATGTGAATCCCTTTGCACTGATACACAGCAGAAAGAAATCCCAAAAATCAACCTGAATCATTTACAATCAAGGCAATAATATCCCACTGCTCGACGGATAACACTTAAAATACAAACTAACAGCAACAAAACTGCTAGCCAGAAGTTCCAGAGAGTAATTTAAAACCACCCTGTTGATCTTATGAGCACATATTCAACACAGAGAAAAGCACACCAAAGCAACTGTAATGTATAAAATAGTTTATTACTATAATAAATAAAATTAAACTTTTTTTTACAAATATTATTTGTGCTTGTTTAAAAATGTTGACTAGGGATATCATTAATGGAGGTGGCTGCATTTGTATCTGAAACATTCCCAGACAGTGCGTATACATACATACATACATACATACACACACTGTCTATCTACTGGCAGCTGCTTTGCTGACCACAAAAATAGTATCTACTCATTCTCTGTTTCTAGTCATGCTTCATTGAACAAAGTGACAAATGCAAAGAAAAAGAACTGAGAGTATGTGGTGGATTTCTGAAAGGATAAAAACAAGTGAAGTACACTGAAAAGCGCCAAAGCAACTGCATTAACTGCATATCAATCAAGTGTCCATGCAGTGGTGGCTAAATACTGAAACGCAGACAGGTCTCCAACAGATGTACAAATATTGATTGTATGTAGGTACAGTAATATAACACATTCATTAGAAAAGTTGGTATTTCTTTATATAGGAGTTCATCCTGATACAAGATTATTGAACTTCTTTCATCTACAGCTAAAATGATTCTTTTTCTATGTTAGTGGTCACAGATTTAGTGGGAAGAAGAAAAAAACCTATGAGCCTTTCAGAACAGTTAGTGAAAACCCCGAACTGTTTTGCTAATATTAGGCATTTGGATCCAGTTACAGAGATGTTCTGGGATTATACATCAAATGTGTTTACACAACACTTAACAATCAGCTTGAAACAAATTACAGTTGCAGGTAATTCACATTAGCTTTGTCGATCTGTAAAAATAAGTCTGGAAACAAACACTTTTGCAATATGACGGGCTGGCTCCCTGATACACAAAAGTGTTTAGACAATAGCTATGTCTCTTTGTTTTATGAGGGGAGAGGGCAATTGGAGTAATTCATTATCCTAATAAGAAGGCAATAAGTGGAGAAAGAAATGTGATTACCAGCAAGTGATTTCCATTAGATTTAGAAAGCTAATCAAAGTGCTTCATCTTTAGGCAACACTGTAAGTACTACAGAACATTAAGGAGGAAGAAGAATGGAATCACAGTTTGAATTATATCACTTATGAAAGGGTCTTAAGGCTAAATGCTGGATACATCTTATTGCAAAAAAAGCTTTATTTTTATTTAATTGGATCAATGCTTCCCACAACAATGTGGTCAAAATGATGTCAGATTGGAGGATACAGTATCCTACTGTGCCTCACCTCAAACTTCTGGAGCTTCCCCTGCACAGGACTCTCTCTAAAAGGTTTGTCTTGATGTATCATAAGTGCGGCTAAAACACAGACTTTGTTATTGCCAATACACCCACAGAAGACTACGTGGAAATGAAAAATTCAGTAGAAGATGCTTTTTACCACCTAACACCAGGACAAGAAAGCAGAGGTGCAGCAACCATGTGTTATGCTGCCCATGAGAAGAAGGCTCAGCACCTTTGAGACAACCCCTGGTACCAGAAAAAAATAAATCCATCTATTTACCATCTCTCTTGCAGAAAAAGCCATGAGCAACACTACCAGGGCAGCCTGGCTTCAGAGATACTGTGAGCAACAAACACCAGCTTATGAGCCTTATCCCCACCAACTAGGATCCAGCATTTTTCCAATTTCACATGGATTTCTCTTTCCTGACTATCATGACCCTCAGCAGATCTTCTCTCAGCCACACAATATACCTGGCTCACAGTAAGAAGTTGAAGCCAGCTACAAAAGTCAAAAATCATGGCCTTAAACCTTCAACAGTTAACAAACAAGACACTAACAGGACACTCAGTGGATGTCTACTGGGAAGATTTAAGCTCCCTTCTTGGACTGGAATCAATGAGGAAGGTGCTTTTACTTAACAGAAATGCAATCCATAGACTTATCTATACATAGATATTATATATATGTGTGTGTGTATGTACACGCATCTGCACAAGCGTAATCATACACATTGTTGTTTATATAGTAAAGACAAATTATGCAGTAGTTTTTTTTCACAGATTGGTTAAGAGTGATTGAAAATATATCACCAGATAGTCACAGTAAGTATCTTGTTCAGTTCATTAAAGGGAAGTACTGTAGAAATAGAACATCGCCTTCGAAGCTGTTAAACAGGGTGTTCGCTGGGATTCAGGGCAGAACTGTGGAAGAGATTTAAAGGAAGAATGGTGTTTTCAAAAGTATACTTGTAATACCAGACAGAAGTAAATGTATCTGAACAAGGCAGGGGTGAGGGCTGGGGTTTGCTTTTTTAATCCTTTTTTATGTGCTGCATATTTGTATTCTTTCTAACCATTTAAGCATGAACTTTCAGAAGTTCCCATTTGACCAAATCATAATACAGGCTCCTTCTCTCAACTGCCTTCTTTTGGCTGAAATTTAATTACACCATATAGTCAAAATGGAACACATCATCTCTTTTAGAATGATGCAGGTCATTTAGCAGGTTGTTAAATGGCAGAAGCACTATGCCAGAACAGAGCTAAAACTGAGGCTTTGGGTTTTGTTTGGGTTTTTTCTTTATACTATTTACAAGCATTTACTTGTGAAGGGGCAGAGTTTTATTTTCAGAGATCCTTCATTTCTAAGCTGGAAAATAATTTAGGTGAAAAGGCTTAACCAACATGTAGGGAGGAACAAGAGAAAAAGGAAAAGCTGACAAATAAAGAACAAATAACAGTTATGGTGGGTCCACATGCCATCCAGCCATGGGCATCTGTCTGAGTGTAAGGCTCAGTGGAGAAAGATGGATTTGTAACACAGGGGCTTTCAGCCACTCCTTAAAGGAAAAGTGCTGCATTGGCAGAGCCTGGGCACCACAGCACAGGTCCAGATTAGTCCAGGGTTCAAAGGAGTGGGCATGGATTTGTTCATTTTTTAACCACTCAGTAGTCCAGGGAATCCAAACACCAAAGCTCATCCTAGATAGTAATTTTTTTTTCAAATTCTCTTACAACAAATACAGGTTGCTGAGGGATGATGCACTCTCCTACAGCCAGTTTTAGTGCCTGACAGTTCATAAAAATGGGCCTAATCTCAGTTATGGCTGTACAGGTCTGAGTGATGCTGACTGCTGTCAGGGCTCATCTGGAGCAGACACCCCGAAGGTGTCATTTTAAGGAGCAGAGTTTCTCTGCCATTTCATGACCATAACAAAATCAAATTTGGCCACAATCTTCAAAGACATTAAATTTTAAGTGGAATTCAGGAGTGTGTTACAATCTTTGAAGGCTTTACAAATAATAAATGCCTTTATAGGCCATTGTAAGAGCCTGAGAAAAGCCTTAGAAAAGGACTGGGCGCTGCAGCCACCCACTGTTATACAGGGTGGGGAGGGGTTTGGTACCATTCTGAGCATCAGGATACACAAGGAGCATCCCCAGAAAATGGGGACTTGTCTGCCTTTGTTCACAGGCCTGGGTTATTATTACAGTTAGGGGGCTTCTAGGGCTGGTCCTGCTGGGATTCCAGGCTGGGCAATCAGCAACAGCGGAATAACCTCTAACATATCCCTGAGGGCACACAAAAATATCACTGAGAAACATCAATTCAGTATCAGCAACAAAGGGCCAGGTAACCTGCAACTGCACATTTAATTCTAGGTCTGCACTGCAGTTCTGGAGATACTAGGCACATACTTGGGAGGTTGTAAACATTTCCTCCCTTGTCCACCTGGGATTAGCTCATGTCCATGTTTTTCCAACTGCAAATGGGTGACACTTTCACAAAAGACTTGCCAGGACTTTTGGCCTTCCAAAAATTTTATGAAGAAAAGTGTCGTGAACGTCATGCTGGTGAAGAATTGGCCTGGATCAGGAAACTGACTCCAAGACAGTCTCTAAAAACTTGCTGGAACTCTGAGAAAGCAATTACAAATCCATGTGTATCAGTACACCTGGGGTTTACTTTGGTGGTAGTTACTGTCTAAGAAGTAACTAAGAAAGAAAAAAAAAATCATGACAGAGTTTCTCACAGGAGCTGTGGATGGATGGGTTTCTGTGGCAGCCATGCCACTGCTGTTGCAGGTAACTGCTGCCACTTACAGTGATTAAAGCACCAAACACAAACAGCGTGGCTTTGGTCAGAGAGAGCCTTCCTCAGCACTGCAGGTCTGCAGTGAGCAACTGGAAAAGACACAGAGTACCACTGGAAAAACCTAAACATGGAGCCAGAAATAAGTTAAGGAAGTGGCTTCTTGTTTTCAGAGCAACTCACCTCCCTGCTTGCCTTTTCTTGTGGGAGCGAAGAAGGTAACCTACAGATCTGAACCTGAGAGTTGTTTCTCAGGAGTATTTCAGTCCTTGGGTGTGAATTCACAATCTGTGGGCACCTCCATACCAAACCAAGGAGTAAGACTATGAAAGCCAATCCCAAACCACCTGCCTCTGGACTTGGAAACGGTGGTGCTGTGCTTGGAATAATCGTTATCTTTGAGAGCAAGGGCAGTTACTGCAGGAACAGGTACAAACAAACACACTGCCAGCAGGACCTGAGCTGGGAGCTTTGCACAGCATGGCCTCACCACTGTGCCACTCATCAGGGGACCTCCTGCCTCCCCAGGGATGTCTGACACAGTTCTGCATTGCACTGTGCAAGCATCATGCCAGCAGAAATCCTTGAAACTGATCGTGTTCCTTGCCCCTTCTGTACTTAACATGAACAAAAATATTCCCCAGAAAAATGCTGTGTTTCTTTGTAAATGACTTAGGACCAAGGAAAAAGAATGAGACTTAACACACACAGCATTAAGACCTAATGCCATTAAAAATGAAAACCCCTTAACATGTGGTATGGTACCATACTTCTGAGCTCTAAGCTACTGTTAAGCAGTGAACATACCAGATCAGTGGAATGAATAAATTGTGAATATACACCTATATCCCAAGGTGAGAACCCAAGTCATGATACCAGCTATGCTACCCTATATGAATAATCAAGAGTAGTTTTGGTAAAGTGCTTCAATCTTCCTCCGAAAAAAAGTTATGAAAATATAAGTTTTGGAAACATCTCCTTCTTTAAGAAGCAGATCTCTTTGTTTCCTTGCTACAATAGCACTTGCATACAGTAAGCACTGTATCTCTACCTCTACTATCCATTTGCTTCCAAGCTAGATTAGACCAGGAACAATACATCTGGACGTAGAGGAAAATGCCACAATCTAAAATTGTTAAAAATTCTGCGAAAGCCTTTGGCTACAAATAAACATTATCAAAACAGAAACTTCTGAATAATAATTTAACAAGAATTAAAAGAGCAGATTCATAGCAGAACAGGACATAAATGCCACAGTATATTTTCATCAGGAGGCAAATCTGCAGGACCTGTTAGTGATGTTCCAAATACGTTGTGCCGTGGGCTACTCTCAGGTACACTGCACACCCAACCCTGTGGCCCCCAGCAGCTGGAGTTGAAAGCAAAAGCATCAAATGTTGAAAGACATCTGAGACAGAAGTTAAGTTTTTGAAAAAACAAAAATTTTTGAAAGAAACATGTCCTTGATTCAGTGAATGACAGTATGGAAGATCCCACTTATTAACAGATCTGGAATACTGTGGCTATTTTTGAAGATGTTGCTAAATGTAATTGTTTTAGCAATATGTCAGTTTGAAATTAAAAAGTACAATTTTTTTTTCATCTTATTAGCCCTTCCTTGACTACCCAAAAGAAACTTCAGCACACAATGAAATGCATGTCTCCTACTGCTCTTTGCATTATTATAGGTATATGAAAATATACTGTGACATCCAACATGCTGTAGAGGTGACTGAACAGTGACAGCAGCAACAAAACAAAAAAAAACAAACAACCCACCAAACACTGAAAATATAAGCACCCTGGCAAGTGCTTATTCATATCGGCATAACCCGAGCTAAGGACATAAGGCATGCTCCAAAAACCTCAGAGGTCACCAGGGGCTCACAGGGATGGCTGCTGCTGTCAGAATTCTTATTCCAGCATCCCGAGGGAGAGAGGGGGACTGGGGGGGAATGAGGACAAAGGGAGAAAATAAAAGCTTTAGAAACTGTACCCTTGCTGTCAAAAAGGCTTCAAAGTCAGCTGCCATCTTGACATGAGGTTGCAATTCCTGTTACCATACCTTTTTAGACAGAGGGAACATGCTTAGTGAATGGGTCCCTCACTCGTTTTCAAGAAAGATTACATGTAAAGTGTTAGGGGGCTGTTTCTTTGTTGGTAGGTTTGTTTTTAAAAAGAAACACCTCAGCTAGCTCCAAACACGTCTTTTTCTGATTCTGGAGACTGGGGCCTTGATATTTCAAACAACTCCTGTGGCGACTGGGAGCTTCTTCTTGAGGTTAATATCCTAAGTATCTCAGCAAGCTGATTTTCTATATTGGTCATTTTTGTGTTTAAAGCCTTGATGTCCTCTTTCAACTCATGTTTCACTTCTAGCATGGTGGCCTGAAGAGTCTGTTCTGGGATGGGATAAAAGGAATGCTTGACCTCGGTGAGGACCGGGCTGTGGTCCTGCGGGCTTCTCGTCTCCCCAGCGTTATCCAAGCGCAAGTCACTTTTTGTAATGCCACTGTCACAAGAGTCTGTCTTCTTCAGGGTAGCTTCTCCCGAAGCTTTAGTTCTCTCAGGTAAAGTCTCCATGGACTCTGCTTTGGAGACCTTGTTCCAGTCTTCACCTTTCCCACAGGCTTCCTTGAACTTGGCCCAGCCTTTCCGCCGGGGGTAGTCCCCCGCTGCCTTACACGCGGCGTGCTCCGACGGCGGGGCCTGCAGCTTGGCCTGGTCGGAGGCCCCGGAGGTGGAGGCGGGCTGGTACGACACGGGGGTCGCCGGGCTCTCCCGAACAGTCACAACGCTGGCCTTGACCACTGCGCGAGCAGAGGATTGCTCCCCGACAGCACTGCCCTTCTCCACATCCAGGTCGTCCGGATCTCGGCCCCTCTCCGCTGCAAGCCGCGCTTCCTTCTGCTGCCTGAACCTCTGGAACAGCCGCCGGACCGGGTGGTCCGGGGGTAAGATCAGAGGCGCTTCGTTCTTCCTCTTCATTCTCTCCTCTTCTTCCCGCTTGACGTCGCTGATTTTCCGGAACACGATCTACGGGGGGAAAGAGATTTCACTCTGTGATTAACTGCACATTTGTTAAGGGGGAAAAGTTGGAGAAAGAATTATTTGAAAGAATCTATTTTAAGTGAGAAGTGCACAACCTCTGCACATTTATAGCAACATTTTCAAATGTCTTATGTTGTGTGGAACATGGCTTATTTCATTATTTAAGAGCAGACACCATCTGTCTTATAACACCAGAAAGAAAAAAAAAAAAACAGAAGAAAAATACTTCTCCAGCTCTGAGAGGTCAGCAAGGCAGTGCCATTGTAAATATAATGATCCCAGGAAGACACTTGTTCTATTTTGTGTTAAAAGTGACTTCTTGTATTTGTTTTCCTGACTCTGTGGTTTAGCACCAAGTTTCTAATGTTACAGAGCCATTCCCATCATTCTCATCTCAGAGCTCACTCACTGCAAATGATCTGATATTGTTTTAGTGCAGCTTGGCCACTCGTGGTGCCAGTACAGCAGAGGCTACCCTTGGACAGCAGTTTGCAAAGTGCTTCTTGCCCTCCCTTCCTCCCACATATTCTTCTAGAAGCAACATGCAGTTTAAGGATGCAAAGTTTGAGTCAGTCCCAAAGCCAGGGGCACAAGGACCATGGGAGAGGGGCAAGACATGGGGCAAGCTGCTCATGGCTTGATTACCTCAGAAGCTTGTTGAGCTTCATGTCTTGATTTATCTCTTTATTTCTATGCAAAAGAGAACATTTTTGCACAAAGAAACATTAATTTTCCATCTACCCTCCTAATTATATCTTCCTGAGCCTCTAGGCTAAGTGATCTCTATAGGAGCAGCCCAAGGATCCCACAGTACTGATAAAAGCCTCACAGTGTCCTGACCTGTAGCCAAGCAATGTTTCTTCCTTGTATGTGATGCAAACACATTCTCTTAAAAAACTCTGTGCATTTTACATAAATATTGGTATTTTCCAAGCAAACCCAAAAATTCCAGTCTGGCACTAAAGGAGAACCAGGAAGTAGTCTTGCTTGAAAATGAGAGGTTCCCAAAGCTGAAGTTTGCAATACAGAAGGTAAAAGATGCAGCCCCCAGCTTCTACTGAACACTGATACCTAATCCTTTTAGCTGCTTTTGGGAAAATCCACTCACAGACCGTACACTTCAATGCAGAAATAACTTTCAGATTCAAATCGTTATTAGGAAATGTGTAAATAAACCCATCCCTCTGTTGCAGACAAATTTAAATTAAACTAAAGTTAATAAGCACTTCTTCACTGGCACACACAAAATGAATGTTTCTCCAGACTCCAATGCTTCTTGACAGTTTTGTCATTGTGGAGCAGGAAAAAAAAAATCTTAACAGCGTGTCTTTGGAAGGAAGAAGTTGTCAGACTTGGCAGCATTTCCTAAATACAAAAGAATAAAATTAGCAGGAAGGATATTTTATTTCCAAGCTGCAATTAGGAAACTAAATATGAGATAAGAATAAGACAACAGGGTACTTGACAGTCCTTTTTTTTCTTCCCTCCAGGAACTCACCCTGCAGCGAGCTCAGTGGAAAGTGGACAAAGCAGCATAATCCTTAGAAGTGAATGAACAGCACTCACAGGGAAGGGAATTCAGTGCAGTCCTGCAGGCTAATGGCTTCCCACAGACTGGCAGTTTCCCACTTTACCTGAGGGATGAGTGTCAGCCCAGCATTAGGGCAACTGCCCTGCTCACTCTGCTGGAGCCAAGTGATGCCAAGCAGGGTCTCAGGGGGTCACTCCAGCAGCATCCTGAGGCTGGCTCTGGGGGCACAAAGCCCCAGCAAACCAAGCCAGCTACAAGCCAGGGCAAATTGTCCCTGAAAAATTTTTGTGCCCCAAGCCTTCTCTCTCCTGAAGTTTGTATGTTTGGTGTGGACATCCACATCTGTGCCACATGCAGCTAACAGGGCTCACTTGGTACGTGAGCATGTTGTCTTGCTTTGACCTATGGATCAGGACTTCCCTTAAATGCTCAGAAGGGATGGATGACTGGCTAGTGCAGTGGTCACCCTCAGAGGGGTCACCAGGGAAGGCTTTTTACACCCAGAGGCCAGGATGCTTCGCAGAGCCCATGTCTGTGCCAACCCCTGCTCCACATAGCCCAAACAGCACTTGTCTGGAAAGCACTGGAGAACCTCTCATTATTTACTGACTGTTTTTTGCAACATAAATGGGTAAGTTGTGTGACAGAAGCTGCCTTTAATACAGCACCATGCAGGAGAGAGAGCATTGAGCAAGTGTCAAGCAATCAATCCTGTATTAACAGCCTGACTCAACCCACATTAGCCCTAGCCACTGCACTTCAGGCAGCTGGTAGCATGATCCCCGTGCTGGAGGACACAATAAATCTACCAGCAAATGCAGAAAGGTAAGCACTGGATGGACAAGCTGTTGGCAGCCCTTATCCACCCACAGCCCCCACCGCTCTCCATGGCACTGCCAAGGTGAATCCTCCCTGTGGATTCCAGGCACACGTGGCCATGGAGGAGCTGCCATCAGCGTTCCCTCTGTGTGGTGGTCAGCCATGAACACACCTTCACTGCTTTGCCTTCGGGACATCCGACTGCAGCAGGGACAGGAATGTATGTGGAGAGAGCTGTACATAAATACTGCCTTTGCCATGGGTACTGCTGCCATGCTAACAAGACCCCCAACTTCCACTTACCACCAGCTCCGAGGGAAGTACCCCATGGCAGCAGCCACTGCATGAATGCAGAAATACAGCCCTTGGCTCTCCCACCCTGCTTGACATTTCCTACAAGTAAGCATTTACATGACAAGCTGTGCTCACGTGGTGCAAGTCAAACCTACGCACATTTGCCAGGGGACATCACCTCCAACTCTTGGGTTGGCTCCTTTTAACTAACTCCTGAGACACTGGAGAAACAGCTGTCAGAGAGCAACTTCTCTTTGGGAAGCTCAGGCAAAGCTGTCACTTGTCTCCTTTTTTGCAAGTTCCCCAATGCCGTATTTTCTCCAGACAGCTCCATATTTACGTATCAAGCAAAAATGTTATAGCTATGCAAACTTCAGCAGTAATTGAAAATACTTTAATTAACTCCATTTTGGATTTTTTTTTCTGCTTTTTTAGAAGATTAAATGCAAGTCCTTATAAATAAAAATAATAACTTTAAAATGGACTCTCTTCTTACAAATGCTAAGGAAAATGGAGTTTTTAAGTGATTAAACATCTTCAGCAGCAGCCAAGTTATCCAGAAAATCTGGTTGTACAACGGATGTACCTGCTCCCACAAGCAGTAAGAGTACAAAGGAAAAGAAAATAGATTTCATTTGTTGTAAGGAAGAAAAGTCTGGACCTAGATAGAAATTTTCATGTGGAATTTGATAGGGCTACAAATACGGACCTTAATCAAAATTAAAACCCAGAATATTGTGGCAAAGAGCCTAAGACAGGTTTTAGAACAGTCCTTCTTTATCTCTTTCTCCAAGCACTCATGTCTGTCTGGTAAGGGACAGCACTTTGTACCCTCAAAATCTCCTAGCCTGTGCATCGTACACTGCTCAAACACAGGGGACTTCACAAGTTATGCAGTTCTCCATAACATCGCACTCCTCAAGACCTAACAACACAGAAAAGACCTAGTGGGAGCATTTTAACAGTATGTCAAGACCAAAAGATGGACAAAGAACCTGAATTGAGGTGAAATAATAAAAAATAGTGAAATTTAAACACCAAGCCTAAAGCTGCATATTTCACACATCCAACCTCATATCTCATTTCATAATTCTGTTTTTATTACAAAGGTGCTGAATCTTGTACCTCAACAGGGAAGCTGCCCAAGCTGCCAGAAATGGAAGTATTGTGGAGCCTAGATTTGCCAAAAACTTGAAGAATAGCCCTGTTAGGCACAGATCCTTGCAAATGTATAAACATTTAACCAAGCCATGCAGTTGTGATGACTCGGTAACAATTTAATTTTTTGGAAAATGCCCTCAGAGACAAGTGGAGAAAGGTGCTAATATGTCCTGGGGCACTCCTGCTCCCCTGTGTCCCCACAGACCTATGACAGCATGCTCTCTGTGACCATATTCCTGCCTGTGCATGAGCCCTGTCCAAGAAAGAAAGATGAGATTACACCAAGCACTTTTCCCTTTCCTTGGTATTAGCAAGTTGTGAAGTCTTAAATGATTTTGGGTAAAGACTTTGCCTTTTTGAATCATCACAGAATTTTCAAGTTATATTTGCAGAATCAATGGGTTTGCAGATTAAGGCCAAAGCATTAAAAAATTGAGGTGGACATAAATGAATACTTGGTTGTCAAATGTGGAGTGCCCAGCAGCTGTTATATGGATTTTACTGTGCTCAGAACTGAAACCCAAGCATCATTTAAATAACAGGGCATGGACATTATCTGTGAATATGACTTTCATAATTTCTTTATGGTAAGACCAGGAGAACAGATGGCAATGTGACCCCCAGCATAAGGCAGGCCATAGGATTGCTCTGAAGGGGCATTCCCTGGGAGGAATCTTGTTGCCACTAGATTGCATCTTTTAGAAAAACACCCAGTTTGATGGTAATAAAGAATTCATCACCACATCTTGATGAAAGATTGCTTCAATTTTTGATTCAAGATTAAGTTTCATGGAATAATAGAACCATAGAAGCACAGAATGGTTTGGGTTGGAAGGAACCTTAAAGATCATCCAGTTCCAACCCCCCTGCCATGGGCAGGGACACCTTCCATTAGACCAGGTTGCTCAGAGCTCCATCCGACCTGGTCTTGAATACTTCCAGGAATGAGACATCCACAACTTGTTTGGGCAACCTGTTCCAGTGCCTCACTACCCTCACAATAAAGATTTTTTTCCCAATATCTAATCTAAACCTACTCTCTTTCAGCTTGAATCCATTCCCCCTTGTCCTGTCACTACATGCTCTTGTAAAAAGTCCCTCTCCGTTGTTCTTGTAGGATTCCTTCAGGTACTGGAAGGCCACAGTTAGGTCACCCCAAGCCTTCTCTTCTCCAGGCTGAACAATCCCACTTCTCTCAGCCTTTCCTCACAGGAGAGGTGCTGTATGTTGCCCACTGTCTGTAGTTATTCTTGTCATGAAGAGCCCATGGTTGGTTGTTCACAAACCCCACCAGAACGCTGCTGCCTGCCAAGTCACGTTCTTTGCCTCTCCTCACACTGCCACAAAGGTAATCAACAGCAGGGCAAGGCAGAAATGATGTATTAGCAACCAGATTTTGGTCTTGCGTGCCAACACTGCATGAGACAGACTTAAAGATCAGGGGATGCTACATTTAGACATACTGTGAATATATTGAAATTACCTGAAATTACCCTGACAGATGCTAGAAGAGATCTGCCTGCACCTGCAGTGGAAAGGATCTTTTGGTCTTGTGCAAAAACATCCAAGTGTTTTTTCAACTCTGATTTGTAAGGACTGATCCAAGACTCACAGGAATAGATAGAAATATGGATTTCATCATGTTTTGAATCAGACTGTCATCACGGAGTTACAATTATGAGGCTCCTAGCCACAAAGCTGCTGCTATTATTAGCCCTGCAAGCTTCCCTTCTTTCCACTTCCATAGCATGCACAAATACTGCAAGATTTGGCAGGTCTTCCTCAGCATTACAGCAAGTAGCATGGCATTTTTCTCTGGTGCTTAATAATTCTCTTTCACAGATACAGAAACATTCCCAGAGTCTGGAAGCGCCAGATATCATAAACAATTAAAAGCTTAAAATTACTTCATACAGTGCTCACAGAAAATGAACTTAAGCGTGAGGAAAACAATCACGAAAAGGCATTCATTATTACACAGTCCATCTAGGATCTGCCAAGAACTGATGAAAATATCTTCAGGCTGATGTTAGTCCGATGAAAATTGGATCCAATCTTTCTTCCTTTTTTATTTAATTTTTTTAAGAAGCAAAAGGGGGATTGGAAATGGAAAGAGACAGAAGGCTGGACAATAAAAATGATTTTGACACTGATGTTAAAGAAATCAAAACTGCATGTGATCAACGTAGAGTGTGATGATGAAGAATCCCTACAGCAGTGTCTTAGCAGGTGTCAGGGAAAAAGGAGCCTGTTCTGCAATTATATGGGATGGCTTGTGAGAAAGGAGGGAATAACTGGTCCTACCTTCTCATGAAATACAGGATCAAGAGAATGCAATAATGTTGCAGATGTCATTAAGTTCTCTCTAGTTTTACTGTCTGTAACAGCAGAATTTAGTTTCTGCTTCTGAAGAGGAACGAGCTTCTCTCCAGTTAAGGCCACATCCCTTCTGGGCACTCTCAAATATTTCTAGTTTTGATTAAATATATGAAAATTCAAAGCAAACTAAGATTCAGAAGCTCCTGGCAGTGGGGCTGTAAAGGAGTGCTGGTACCAGGAGTTCTGGTGTCAGCAAACCTCAGGGATCCCTGGGAGACACAATGCCCGAGAGCCACCATGTGGACGGGCAGAGCCCTTTGTGCTGTGGGGAGCCATCACCCTGCCCTTCAGACAGAGCAGGACCCACTTACTTTCCGAAAACCAGACTTCTGTGCACTTCATTAATAGACAAGTGCTCGAAGAGACACGACTACATCATTTCATGAGCATCCAGGCTATCCAGATGAATAGAGGAAACAAGGGTTTCAGTCTCTACACAACAACATCCGGGCTAAATGTACTGTCATGAACACTGTCAGCTTCAACAGTGCTGAAGCTCTTCTCTGTGACAGCTTGCTTTGTAGCCTGATTACAAAGTCTAGAAACACCAACTCAAATATTAGTGTTTAATCGTGTCACTATTACTCATTTACAAGTTTTGTACAACTCAAGGCTCTACTCCTCTACGTCAAATTCCTCATTCTAATTCATGTTTACAGGCTCTGCTAGTGTTGAGTGAAAAGGGAAAAGCTTTTACAAAAATACTACTGATAATAAGACAGTTATGTCTAAAGCAATTAGTGGAAATAATAAAAAAACCCTGCCTGATCTGCAACAGACTCCCTAGCAGGTTTTGAGGCATTAAGAGATGTCTCTTCCCCAAAACAGACTCTAAAACACTCTTAACAGTAAACTTAGACAACTGCACAACTAAAATCTAAAACCCACACTGGTTTGGATAGACACAATTACAGCACATTATAGCTCATTTAGCAACCTCCTCCACTAACATAGAAAGAATACAAGAGAAACAGGGAAAAAGAAACTACTGAAATACATATATTGCTAAAGATCTACTAGAACTTCATTATTTTGAGATGAAAAGTAGCTGTTACAAGCAAATACCTAATGTGCAGACAAGAGCTTTAGGGAAGTTACGCCAGATCTGAGTGGTGGAAGGTTATACCCCCTGAGAACTACTATGTCCATCAAAATGTGAAATGCTCTGTAGGAACTTCTTGTTTCTAGTAAAAGAGGAAAAAAGAATCCTTATGGGTTTTGACAGCCAAGTGTCAGCAGTTTCCAGCAGCAACTCCTATAAAATACTATTTTCATGTTTGTTTGGGGGCTTTTTTTGCAGGTTTTTTTCTTGTCTTTTTTAGCACATGGGGTGCTTTTCTAGCTGTGGGCAGACATCAGACACACTAACAGTTCATGCAGCGTCACCTTTTATTCCAGTTCAACACACTACCTGCATTCTTGGGCGGACAACACTGCCTCGAAAACTGCTTTAAGGAGAGCCCAAGGCACAGCAGGAACTTACCTCTCTGTCACCTAAATTACAACTACACAAAACGTCATATAATCTGTACAACGTGCCTTCTCGGGACTCAGAGTCTGTTTCTCCAAGCTCCCTGTGGCTTGCTGCCATTTACTAAGTGTTTCCTGGAAGAAACCAGGCAATTTGTGAGAGTCAAGAATTTGGGATTTTTTTTTCCCACCTCTAAATGAGACACAACTTCACTTGAGATCTGAAATGGATGCAGAGGTTGTAGAGCTGAGAAAAGCAATGATGTGTTGAGGGAATAGCTAAATTGTATAGTTTGCCTTCTGTGATTACATTTTAGACACCAGCTTGCCATTAAGATAATTTCCTCTTAGCCAGTGTCTTCTTTTCATTCATTTGTTTTTCCTTCTGCTTTCACTTATCTGCTTTCTGTCATTAGGCTTACAGTGATTGACAGGTATTTTACTTTCCAAGAGAGTAATCAAATGTATTTTCAAATGTATTCAAATTAATCTGAGCTTACCAAGAGCTTACCAGTCATTCAGCTACCTTCGAATGCCCACTCACAAACCAATCCACACAAACACAATGCTCCGTGTTCCCAATGCACAAGGTTTGTGCAGCTCTTGAAAGTATAAATTGAGAATTACATCCAGATGAAAGTTCCCTGAATAAATTGCCTAAGATAACATGAACTCTCCTTTATGTGTCTCTCTCTGAGTTAACAGGCTTAAAGTTCAGCTATAATATCGAAGAAAAGCAAACTAACCTGCAGCCTGCATAAAAAGAGAATAAATCTTCTATCCAATTTGGTGGCTCACGGCCATGCACAGTGAAGCACCCAGTGCCACTCAACTCGTCTGTCCTTTCCCTGTTCAAGAGCTTGGATAACATTATGTGAGAAGGAAACAAACTACTTATAACTGAGTGAGAATCAGCAACAGAAAAAGTGCATTGCTTACCATTTCCCAAAGGAGCTGTCAAACCCCTTCAGCCCTAACTAACAGCCAGGAGCTTAAAACACTGGAGAGAAGACAAGAGTTGACTGTAGAGAGGTGTTTCAGACCTTCTCATTACAAGAGCTCCTCTAAACTCACAGTTCCCAGCAACACACTCTGCCAGTTTCCCACGGTCCAGTTGCAGCTGGTGATGGTAAGTGACAGCCTCATCTTCCTTATCAGTTGTCAAAAGTGATAGCTGTCTCCCATCTGCTAAATCCGCAGGTGAGCTAATTAAAATAGCCAAGGACTGACTGATCCCTCCAAGTAACTTTACAGAGAATCCTTTAGAGCTGAATTTCTTGATTTTGTTTCAGGTATTTTAGTTCTGTGAAAGCAGTCACTGAAGTCCCAAGGTGAATTTAGATTCAAATACTGGCAGAGGTAGGTGCTCTCTCTCTCTTATCAGTATATTTCATTCACACATCTCCAAGAGTTTTACAACAATTTCTCAATCCTCCTAATATGACCAACGCCATTATTTTTATTACTTAAATAGCAGCAATGCTTAGCGTTGTATTGGGCTTCCAGTTTATATATACATGGAGCAAAATGCCATTATTCAATGAGGTAAAATGGCCTGTTTCATGGGAAGACATCACAGGCCCAGCACGTATTGCAGTGTCTCATGTCAGCCACACAAGTATTTATCAGCAGTTGAATTGTTACATGTGCAAGACATCCCTTTCTGATACAATTGGTGAGAGCTCACCCTTACAAGTTTCAGGTAAGAGATCCTCAATACAATTTGTCAAGTGATTTCAGACACGCTTAACTTAAACATTCATGAATTTCTCCTGAAGAAAACCTGCTCTAGAAGAGGAAAACCAGGATAATTCAGCAGGAGAGCATTGTTTCTTCACAAGCAGACTAAAACTCTAGGTTTTAAAATATTTTCCATCATCTATATTCAAACAGTGACAAAGTTAGATCTGAATATTGAAAACCTCTACACACCTTTTACCAGGAGCAGTAGGAACCACAAACTCCAGACTCCCTGAGACCATCAAATGGGAATCTAAAAGCTGTGTTTGACCCCACCTTTGTTTGTATCACGTATCCTCTTTGTATCCTCTCCCTCTTACACAGATACGGGCAGATACACATTCACAGTGGTTCATTCATCCCCAAACGCCTTTTCAATCATATTTCAGGCTGCATTTGCAACCAGTTTTGTTAAAAGATTTTGTTCAGAAAAAGCGTGTGCTTGCATCTGACTCTTGGACACCACGGTCATGGTTTTGTCTACCTTTCTTTTCCTGAGTAGTTGAGAGTACTCATAGACAGCAGAAAGCAAATTCCCTTTTCCCCTCTGCCAAAAGGATTTGAACGCCCCTTTCAGGAGCACGTCTCTTGTCACCACATTATGGGGACAAAAACTCAGTTCAAACTCCGATGTGCACAGAGACACTGTGAGGGAAGCTCTCCTCCCCTTCCCTCCCCTGCCAGAGCTTTGCCCTGTGACGAGGTTACCGTGATGAAATGCCTGCCCACCCCAAGTGAGACATGGGCCAGGATGGCTGAGGTTATCTCAGAGACGGCTGTTCCAAGTCTCTCCTGAGCTTTCACTTCGGGAACACACACAACAAGGCATCCTGCCTTCCATGCTACAGAGACCTTCAGAGCCGGTGTTCCCAACAAGATGAGCTGAAGGAAGTTCTGCTTTTAAAAGCACGAATGAGGTCCCCCAGCTTCCCCCAGGCAGGTGACAGGACTGGTGCTCCAGCCTGGAGACACAGGCCCTCACCTGTGTGTGATCCCACTCAGGAGGTGGGATCCCCACATTCTGGCTCCTGCTTCAGCAAACGCCCTCACCACTGATTCAAAACAGAAAATCTCAGCTGAGGAGACAATGACACCTAATCCCAGAACCCCTCCTGGACAGCAGTCTCACCATTCTCTTCATCTTCTCAAATCAGGAAGAAAAATTAACTTCCTGAACCTGAAAACTATCCCAGTTTTATTGAACAGTGCCCTCCTCTGCTCTGCAACTCTAACCCTTCATTTCCCTGAACTAAAATGTTTCATTTCATCTTACAGACAGCTTTTCATTTAAGCTTTCTCTTCTTCTCCTATTTTTCCACTTCACTGAGACAATGCAAAACATTTAATTTTCATTTGATAGGCAGGCAGGTTTGAAGAGTTCAGCTTCAGTAGCTTAAGTGAGAGAGAGAGCACAGAGTGTACGCTGACGTGGTTACATGCTTTTAAATGATCAATAAAATATTGATTGTTTAACTATCGTGCTTTGCCATCTCTACCTCTTCCATGTTCTAATGTCACATTGGGCTAAACTTAAATACCTCAGGTGACATCTCCTTGCTTCCTCCTAAGGAGCACTGTAAAATCAGTTTCCTCCTTGATCCCCTGTTCTGAGATGAGACAGATGTGACACAGAGCTCACCACTGAGCAAACTGCTTCTCTTCCACTGGTAGTACTGGGACATTAAGCCTTAACCTCTAAGCATCCTCTTATGTGATATAACCTCTAAATGTGATATATTTTAGTTTCAGAGTTGTACTAGTATCCAGGAGAAACCACCACCAAAAACATCTCTCAGATTAGGAATGCAGTGAAGCTCTGTAATCTCTGCTTCACTCCTCCTCACACTGCACCACAGGCTCTTTAGTTGCCCATGTGCATTTATGGTTTATATTTACATAGCATAATCTTCTTATTTTTAAAAGAAGAGAGGCAACTTTCAAGGAGCTTTTCATATTATGGTTTGTTACCCATTTTCTAGTCTCATCTTTCACATGAACTGATTCTTATCCCAAGTGTAGGAATGTAAAGCACCATCATCCTGATCAGAAATTAAGTCTGTGAGCAGCATGCTATACTCTTATTTTCCTGAAAAAGGGAAGAACAGCAGCCACGGAGATGCTGGAGAAGCTGCTGGAAGTCAGGTGGGTTTCATGTTGCCACAGACCCATGGCAGGTGCTGTGACATTCTGCTTTGTCACCACCACATGGTGAAGTTGTGCATGAGGAGAGGAAGTAAAGGTTTTCCATGTCCCTCATACAACTTGGGGGACATAACCAGGGCCTCAGGCACTTGAGATCCAGTTGGGAACAGTTCCCAATGCAAAGCATACCCTAAGAGCAGACATTTCAATGGTGCTGTAAAGTTTTTCTGTTATGACAAAGATTGTACTTGACTACAGTGTACAAATTTGTTTAATTGCTCAGAATTAAGCAAACAAAGGCAAAAATCCCTCTCTTCCTGCCTCTATGAGAGCTCTTCACTCCTTTCTGCTCTCTCTTATGCCTTTGTAAGGCATCTAGTCTGCAAGAATTACCAGTCCCAAAATTCACTTAGATTTGTCCAGGTGAAAAGATGGACGGTCCTATACCACAGGCATAGGCTGACACATTAAAAATTTATACCAAGAAAAGGAAACTATCTCCTTAGCAACTGAAGAGTGCAGCAGACACTTCAGCAGTTAAGTACATGTAGAAATAATACCAGACTCCACAAAGAGAGTATTTCAATATAGTGGAAACAGTTATTTAATGGAAAACGCTATTTTGAGATTGAAAAAAAAGAGAGTGTTACCAAAATAATGTTAGTCATGGATCTAAACTCAAGGAAAGACAACACCAGATATGGCCCAGTGCATCCCCCTGAATCCGAGTAAACAATGCTTAGATCGATCTGTTATGTGTGCTTACCTGACAAAGACACAGCTGGACAATCTAACAGAGAGCTCAGAGAAAACAAAAAGTGTTTGCACAAACAGCAAACCATGCCGAAGAATCTCTTCCCGACGTTGTTTTCAACTAAGAGGTTACAATCCTTGGAAACACAAAGCAGTCATCATTATATAACCAGCACCAGCAACTGAAAGCTGGAGTTTGGCAATAGCTTCATCATCCCACAGAAGTGAAAAGTGCTCTTAATTTTTCACATAATGACATCCTAATCAAATGAACTGCTTTAAAGACCATCTCCCTTATTGCATAATAACCCTATTCCTCACAGGAACTCTTCCACCAGTTTGAATTTGCCACCTAGCTTCTGAGCACCCACTTCCCTGCTGCAGTCACAACTCCAGAGCAGGTGGACCCGAGCCATCGTTGTGTCATTCCAATCACAGACTATCCGTGGGCTGGGAAGGACTAACAGATTTTAGAGGGCTCAGAAGCTTGTCAAAAATACATCTCATCCTCCACCCCTGACGTCCTCTCAAATGCCCCTGAACTCTCCCAACGTGCATCTTTATCACCACTCTGCCCAGAGCATAGGTTTATATCGCGCTTTATCTGGCTCTGCTACTGATTGCACAGGGGTCTTGCAGCAGAGGTTTTGGCACCAGATTCATAAAAAGAAGCTACAGTGCTTTCAGACCTCCAGCAGGTTTTTCAAAAGTCCACAGGACAAAACATTTTATCTTGAGATGAAACAGCACAATTCCTACAACTTCTGGCATGAGGACTCCACACTGACCCTGCTGGAGCAAGCCTGCAGCACATACGTACACCTGGGCTACTCTGCACAAAGCAGTTTGCATGCTTTTAATTTATCCACTTTCCAGCACTTGGAGCTACTATTATACACCAAGTAAAATTGAGAGAAACTTTAAAGATGTGACTTCCAACCTTTCCTTCATGATTTTCATCTAATGCTGCACTTTCCAGCAAACCCTTGACTGCAAAGGCACAGAAGGGGCAAAGAGATGGTGCATTCATTACACCAGCACAGTGGCAAATTTGTTTCACATTCAGATGGAAACCATTTGGCTCAGAAGCATCATTGCATAGTAAATCAGCTGTAATTTCCATTATTCTCATTGTGCTATAGGGGCATCCAGCCCAAAACGCCTGTTTGGCTGAAGTGGATGGAACCACCAGGCAACTGCTGGATCCAGCTTTTGTTCTTCAGTGACAGAAGGCTCTAGAAAATGCTGTCAAGGAGGGCATGGCAGTGCTGGCAGAGATCATTTAATCTCTCTAAACTCCAAAACCTGCTCACTTATAACTTGGATCTGATGCCAGCTCTCAGGACGAGAGTCCTCCTGGCAGGATGCCAGTACTGGAGCATCTCTTGATGTGCTGCACATTTTCACTACATGGAAAAGCTGTCCTCCAGCTCAGTGGTGGGGAATGAGCTGCCACTGTGCTCCTTGCCTGGGTGCCTGTGCCCATCCTCAGAGCAGAGCCCTCTCGGCCACCAGCCCCACAAGCAGAAGGTGACACATCAACACGCAGGGCAAGTGTGGCGTCCTTGCTGCAGGGCAACATAGAAAAGGGGATGCAACAGGCTCAAGGGCTCTCATGGCCTCCAGAAAGTGTCTGAGAACAGTAAATACACTGCCTGCCTTTGCCCTTTTAAAGCCAGGTCTTACACTAAAGCAGGTCAAGAATTACAATACTTGCCAACAGCCCTCTTCTCTCTCTGTCTGCTCCCCAAAGCCCAGCAGCAGAACAGGCAGGGCACAAAAATCTTTTTCCAGCACACAGAGTTGAACCCATAAGGCCCCTCTCTCATGCACTGACAGTAGGGAGTGCTGGAAATCACCAATTTCACCTGCAGCCCGTTTATCTCTAACACAGTGCCAGGCCTGAAACTTCTTAGAAGAATTTTAAAAAAAAAAAGTGTTGAAAACTAAAATACTTAAAATAAATATATTTGACCTCTGAGATCCTAGAAGGCCCTTGGGAAGATTTGTCAGCAATGGCCTATGCTGCTGAACAAGGGCACTGGGAGGAGCAGGAGCTGCCTGCATGGGTGTGATGAGCAGGATGGTGGGAGGTCTGCAGGCAGATGTGCAGACCTTGGCAGCACGTGAGCTCAGCTGCTAACAGGCATTCCCCTGCAGACAGATGCAATAACTTCCCCAGCAGCTCCGAGCTATAAAGTATGGTTCACTCGTGATGTTGGACTAAATGAAAACACCCTTTGAACAAGTGGTGCTCAGGAATCTTTTATATTTTATTTGCAAATTCACCTTCTCCCCCCCTCAAACAATCTGTCTTACCCAGTTAGAAAAAGCCCAATCCAGCTGCTATTAGATATTTTTCCAGCAGGAGAGTTTGCCAGATCTGGCATTTGAAACAGATTTTGTCTTTAATATTCCTTTTACTTAGCATTTGCTGTTTCATACATGACTTCTTAGGAAATGTGGTTTATTAATAAAGAGGATTATTTCTAGAACATTAGTTTGCATTAAACCAGCTAAAATTCAAAATGCTGCTCTTCAAAATCACCATCCTCAGAATACTATAAATTGAAAAGCTGTTGCTTCAGTAAGTCATGCAATTTTTTTGCATTTATCTTAAATATGACTATGTATCATCACCTGTTCTGCAGCCCAGCTACCCCCAGCACACTGTCTGGAACTCAGTTTGCTAAAAATAACAGTTACAGCAGCATCTTCTGATTTTTCTTGCTTTGCCTTTTTTTTTTTTTTAATACATTTATAGCATCTGCATCCAACCTTCCAATCTTGTTCAGGTGCAGTGGTGATTAAAAGAAGATCCTTTTAACTTTGTTATTAGAACTTCTCCCCTGTGAGAGGCCCAAGTTTGCTGCTTCAAGGATACAGAGCTGCCCGTGCACAGCTGGCTGCCTGCTGCTGTTCTGATGTGCAGACCCAGAAGGACTCAGCAGAGGCACAGGATGCTGCCATCACTCCCTGTTAGCTGAGTCAAATTACTTCACAGGGCATATTGTAAATAATCAGCACAAGAACTTCATCTTTGCCCAGCTCAAGAGAAGAGGATTCCCCAGAGGGAAGGCAGAAGTTCTTCTGTCTTAATAGATGTTTGGCATATCATATTGCATTTGATTATCTTCTTAAATACATCATTTGCTGGATACATCTACCATATCAGAGCTTTGAAGAAGCAGTCATCAGGCAGACAATACAATCCAGATAAAGAGGAGAATACTTTTAGCCTGCGCCTTAGGGGCAGGGAGAATCTAGGCTCATCTCTGCAATCACATCCATCTCTGAAAACACTTGGTCCTTGTGCCTGCATTGGTTATTGAAACTGCATCTTGCCAAATGATCTCCAGCACTGGTGCTAAAGCACTGAGTCACTCTCGACTGCCTGAGATTTTCCAAGGCATTTACATGCCTCAATACAACATTCTGTGCCTGTTCTCAGAGAGGCTTCTTCACATTCAGACCCGTTCAAGGACAAACCTACAGCAAGCTACTACTGACAGCAAAGCAGTGCTGAGACACCCCAGAATTTGTTGTTGCTGTTGGCTTTTTGGTTGGCTCTATTTTTCACAATGTCAGAGGCTGAGCACTACCCTGTTAGTGCTGCATCCAGGACTGGGCTGGGCTCACAACCCTGAACGGGAGACAGGGCGAGGAAGCAGTGCAGGGACTCTGCTGCCAGGTTCATGCAGCAACTCACTGACCAATCACTACATCTCAGATGTGAACCTCTACTCAAGCCCAATGAAGTGAGAGTACGATGGCAAGGCTGCTCAGTATGATGGCAAGGGCATCTCAGGAGACACAAAGAAGCCTCCTGAACTGCATGAAAACATTTTGATGGCAGTGGTGACACCTGCCAAAGAGATGAAATCACACTCCAAACAGACCACATTATCCCTTCTCTACACACAGACCATTAATTCTCCTAGCTGCAATCTGGCATGATGATGACGTATCTATTTTATGGATAGGGAACAAAAGACAGAAGAAAATAAATTATTTCTTAAAGGCTGCCAGAGATCTTTTTGCAGAGATGTGGACTAGTATCTCCCAAGTCTCATATTAATACACTACACAAAGGTTGCTCTTCCTCTCGTAGGCTTGGAGTAAGTGATGAGAAGTTTTCTATGATAGCAGGCACTCACTGATACCAGGCACTGCAGAGGTCCTGCAGGACCCAAGTGCTGCATAGTGTCCACAGACTGAGGCACTGACAGGGCAATCCAGCTACGCCTCGCTGGGTTTGTACATAGCCACGCACACAGGAGGTAAACTCAGAAGGCTTCTGGCTGACCAAAATGCCTCCAAACACAGCCACAATTCACAGACCAAACACCCAAGTGGCCTAAGTTCTCACTTTGACTGCAGGAACAAATCAGGAAACAAATATGCCAATGAAACATACACTGCATTGAGATGTGTTTTGCATTTAAGGGAACCAGGACTGGGATACTTCAGACTCCCTGTGGCTGATCTTCAGACTCCCTGTGACAGCATCTCATCTATTTTTGGTTTTTGCTGATTTGCCCTGACCAAAGGCATGAGGGTCAGGAGTCAGGACTGAGCTGTGCTCTCTACTGGGAAGGTCAAGCACTCCTGGGCAGTGCAGGAATCAATGGAAAAATTCATCACCTCTGATGAGGCCATTGCTCCAGTGAGGTCTTTTAAACTCAGATGGTTATAAAAGGAGACCTAAATGCCTGAGCAGGTGAGGGTGACAGTTCTACTTTCTCCTTTATGGTCTCAAAGCTGAGATAGGGTCTGCACTCCACTGCATGTCTTCCCTCTTCCCACACTTCACTGCCAGATTGAGCCCTAAATTTTGTGTCTATCTATAGCTGATGGCACCCTCGTAGCACTGGCAGTTTTAGGTAACAAGCAGATGTCACCATGCCTCTTAACACGTTGGTGGACATAGCTTTAGAGCATCATGATTTTGTTGAAAACATTTCCAGTTTGTATTAGTATTACAAAACCAAACGAGAAGAATAGAGATGAAGTCCAAAGTGTTTAACAGATAACAAATTCTGCTTCACAACACCCAGGAAATATGTGTCACAAGCAAAAGGCTCAGAAAATCAAAGTCTGGCCTCAGCTGAAGAACCATCCGTACCATTTCATTTCCTGGCCACTTTCTATCAATTCCATAAATACCCTGTCTCCTGCGCTCTGTCATATATAGGAACTGGTCCCAAAATTAACACAAAAATAGCAGTCAGAAGAAAGAAAAAAACAAACCCACAAATAATTCAATTAAAGTGTCAAATTTTTACAGGAGTTTTGCTACTGAGATGAATCACCATACTTAAACCCCTCCACAGGACAATTACAGAATATCTCATAACTTTTTCGGTCTTCCCTCCCTATCTAAAAAGATCCTTTTTAAAGATTAGATCTAGATTTAAGTCCAGCTATAGTGTCTAGGTCACTAAAGATGTTTGGGTATGCTCTGGGAGCTCCAGTAGTCACTGTCCTCCTCACAAAAGGCTCCAAGACAAGAGCATTCCAAAGTTCCCACTGATGTAATGACAGTGAGGAGGAAGACAGAAGGTGTATGTGAAGCCCTTCATTCCAACTGGAAAACTAAGCACTGTCAAAAAAGCAATCTTCCTGCACACATGAGAATCAATAAAAAATCCCAGAAAAATACATACTTTAGGATTTGATGAAAAATTTATAAGCAACAGCAGTGAGTTTCACCTTTTTTGCAGCTTTTAAAAAAAAATTTTTTTACTACTGATCTAGGCTGTGAAATAAGCCTCAGTCTCTCAAACACGTTTTACCTGGGAATCTTAAGTAGATTCAACTTTAACAGCTTCTGAGGCAAGGAAAATACTGCTTTTGCTGCCTGACTGGAGAGTAAGGAGAGTGAATAATCAGCCTAGCCTTTAAACTAGATGCCTGCAGTAGAAAGAAAAGCAATCCTTGTTTTCCCAGCAATGCAGGCTGTTCATTGTAAGAACAAATGTTCAAAGGAGTCATATATGCTTGCAGAACAGTTACAGATAGTGCATTGAACTACCACTGCAGTAAATAAATTACTTTGACTTGTGTAACACAACAGGAACAAGAGATCCCTACTTTTAGTTCACTGTGATGGGCTGCTTCCAGGCAAAAACAAAGACATGGTGGTAAAGCATCAAACTGCTACCATCATAATGGAAAAGTTAGGGCATTAATTTGACCATGCTTTACCAGACCTATGCACACATAAAATAATTCGCTTCAGGTAAATGCAAATGGATTTCACTCCCACAATGGTGTGCAGGTCCCACGAATTTTCATTACTGTAAAGAAGCTCATATTGCAAGGTTAAATTCCTCACGTAGAAAATACTGCACCTATAAGGGATGCAGTTTCAGAGATCATAGAATGGTTTGGTTTGGAAGGGGCCTTTCAAGGTCATCTAGTTCCAAAGCCCTTACCATGGGCAAGAACATCTTCCACTACACCAGGTTACTCAGAGCCCCATCCAACCTGACCTTGAAAATTCTGGGGATGGGGCATCTACAACTTCTCTGGGCAATCTGTTCCAGTGTCTCATCACTCCCACAGTGAAGGATTTCTTCCTAATGTCTAATCTAAACCTACCACCTTTCAGTTTGAAGCCATTGCCCCTTGTCCTACCACTACCTGCCCTTTCCAAAAGTCCCTTTCTAGCTCCTGGAAGGTGCTCAAAGGTCTCTCAGAGCCTTCTCATCTCAGACTGAACAATCCCATCTCAGCCCATCTGCACAGAAGAGGTGCTTCAGCACCCTGATTATCTTTGTGGCCTCTCTGGACTCATTCCAGCAGGTCCAAGTCCTTCCCTTTTTGGAGGCCCCAGAACTGCAAGCACTGTCTTTTGATCACCAGAAGATGATACTTCAGCTTCTGAGTGGTGGGCCATCCCAGCAATTTCAAAATCAAAATCAGTTTTATTTAAAAGCTTAAACAGCTAAATTCTCAATGGAACACCCTCAATCTCCCCATTGCTCAGTGGCTACACAGAGTGCTCACCACTGACCCTAAGCAGTTTCTCGGCCTCTGAAAAACCCCAGGCATCCCTCTCTCACACACACGTGGAGGCAGGCTCAGAAACTGCACTGGGGCAAGGCTCAGGCAGACCTGCAATGTTAAGAAACTTCAAGCTCTGGTTGCCTCTGATAACCCTCCTGTCTGCCACGTTTCTTATGAGAGCCCTGCCCTCTAGCTCAGGGCTCCTGTGCTGATGAGCAGTGCTGAGTTCACCAGGTGCTATTTTTCACAGGGCTTTGCATGACCTATCAGCCAGCAGCATCCAAACCCTGCACTGCCAACAGAGCCATTTCCTCATGGACTTTCTGTGTTGCAGTAGCTTTATCCTTTCCAAAGATTAATGAATGCCCCTCTGCAGTGCCCTGTGACATTTTACTACCCGTTTACCCACAGAAGAAGGATTGCACGTCTGCTCCTAGGACGTACTCATGCTTTATAATCAAGCCAGATTGTTTCTGTAATATCAATACATGCAGTTCATCCTTTAACTTAAATCAATATGGATCAAAACAGGTTATGACTTCTATGCAAAAAAAAAAAAAGAAAGAAAGGTCTGAGTCTGTGAACAGCTGTATGGATTTTGTTGAGCCTGAAGGATGACTTTGTTGAAAGCATGGAAAGTTGCACATTTTCAAGTACTCAGAAAAGGATGGAAATGTCATCAGCTAGTGTCAGTGCAAGTGCACCTCTCAGGAATGCCAGAAACTAGGATTGGGGAAATGATTAAAGCATACTGCAATGCAACACTCACACAGACACCTCAACCCATACTCCTTTATACATACATACACATATATATATATATATATATATATATGTATATAAGAATTTAGGGAGAAACCATCAAACTATACTGTGATCTGTCTTCTTGTAAGACACATCTTGCCTTCTTTTTTCTAGGCAGCCCTTTAGGAAGAGCCAGGTATGAGGAAGAAACACCAGTTGGAAGCAAGGGATTTCCTGAGAATAGGAATTCTATTTTCAAGAAATCTTAAAAACATCCAAAAGAAATAAAACTGTATGCGCATTGACCTTCTTTTTTTCTTTTTTGTAATGAGAACCAGCCCTTGAAAATAAAATAATTTAAAAAACATTCTCCAAAATCCTTTGCATGCTAGGCCAGTAGAAATTTTCCTTAAGTCTAAGGAAAACTGAGACAGAGCATAGCTATTACTCAAGAAAATGTGGCTTCCGAAATGTCTGGTTTACCAGTTTGATGCATTTACATTGAAGAATGTTAAAAGCCCTGTGCAACGGAACAGAAACATAAGAGGCATGAGTCAGCAATAGGACAGGATCATCTTTCTTTTGATTTAAAAGAGCTTGAAGAAACTCTGAAACACAGAAGCATTCAGATGTAAGCAATTTGAGGAAGATTATAATTTTTCCAATCTATACAGTGGGGACTGACCAGGCAGAATTAATGGGTGTTTTGCAAAAGCCCTGCAGTCATAGTAAGATGATTCATGCTACATTGTTCTTATAGAGCATATGTGTATGGAAATCTGTATATCATATTTAAATGCCACAATATATTCACATTGTATGCAAGATTTCATGGGATCAGAGCAAGGAAGCTTTCCTACACTGAAAAAACATCATTTGCATTCTATTTTAACACAATTGATACCAGGCAAAGAACAGTCTGACATGCCCATTCTGTGTAAAGCCACCCTCATCCTGAAAAGAAGGAATTGTCAGCTTTCCACCAGGTACCTGCTGTAACTCTGCACTATGGAGATGAGATGTCTAGTGGGGATTTCATTCAATGAGATGGCTAATGGGGATTTCATTCAAAACAGGCAGTGAGACATCACTGAGCTCCAGTAAGGATCTACTTCTACTGCTGATGACGGGATAATGGAAGAATATCCTGGACAGATAATTTTTTGAGAAAAAACTCCCAGTTATACTTTTTTTTAATCACATAATGTGGAAGAACTGTAGCCAGCTCATTTCAGGTGGTACAGAAAGGCCAGACTGCTGTTCTGGCCACACAGAACCACAGGTTTCCTCAGTCTCCGGACTTGTTCCGCCACCAGTGGCATTCACAGAATCACACAAATGTAGAACAGTTTGGGTTGGAAGTGGCCTTTACAGGTCACCTAGTTGGACCCTTCTGTAACGAGCAGGGACATCTGCAACTAGATCTGGGTGCTTAGAGACCTATCCAATCTGACCTTGAATTTTTCCAGGGACGGGGTGTCTGCCATCTCTCTGGGAAACTTGTGCTAGTGCCTCACCACCCTCATTGTCAAAATTTCTTCCTTATATCTAGTCTGAATCTACCCTCTTTTAGTTTAAAACTATTAACACATGTCCTGTTGCTATAGACTCTACTAAAACATCTGTCTCCATCTTATATCCCCCTATTCATATTCTCCTATTCTTATTTTTAGGAAAACATAGTTGGAACATCTCTGTGAAGCATCACAAGATGATTGCAACAGTCCTAAAAGAAAACTGTAAGGTGGGTATGGAACAGAAGCCAAGCTTCTTAAGCCAGAGTGAAATTAAATGTGTGACAAAACGGCTGAAGTGAGGATACCTGATCCTCAACACACCAAGATGGCAACTTGATTGGTTGGTGCATTAGAATTACGTTTTCAGAAGTCTATTTAATCCTTCACAGATGTCAGTGCTTTGTTTGGTTTTCCTGCTAGACTGAAATCAGTTATCTCATACATTTTTAATTATTTTGTCCAAAACAGAACTTATTCTCCATTGCTTCAATCACTCTTTACAATGAAAATTTTAGAGGAGATCATTTTGCCCTGCCTTCACTTCTTTTATTCTGTGGGAAGGATAAGGATGCTGAAAAGGGGCTTATAAACCTGCTGTCAGCAAGCAGGGTCTCCTCTGGTGACAGTGCTGTGACAGAAGCTACAGGCTGCCTTCCTGCATGGCCACTTGCATTAAGAAAATCACTCTGGACACAGAACTGTGAAGGACACAATGCTGCTACAGGTGGTACAAGGCCTGGGAGGTTGCCATGACACAGATAGGGCAACAGGTTTGCTAAATTTCACTATGAGCCTTTCCAATAGCCAATTTAGGAAGGCCAAGCCCCCAGTCAAATCCCTCAGAGGTACAAGCTCAGCATAGCTTCACTGAAATTGCTGGCATTGTCTAAAGAGGAAAGCAGTTACCCAACTAACTGAAACCCCTTCCAGTAGTAAGAATAGAACTGTACAAAAATCTATCAATGAAAAAAAAAAACAAACCCTGACTAATTTTGGAAGATATTCAACCATTATCTCACTTCAGAGCTTGGCATCATCACATTCTCTTACCAATTTCTTTAAAAAAGTTTCACAATATTTTTTTTGTTATCACAAATATAAATGCTACAAAGTATCTTTAAAGCTTTAGTTGAAGTAAGTTCCACAGCAAGCTGGAAGTGGGAGGCCAAGTGCTGCAAGCAGCTGTAGTTAGAGCCATACTGGAGTTCTGAGGACACCTGAGACACAGCACTTACAGGATTAAGCTCCTACAAGTCACTAGCATGTCTGTTGAAGTGCTACATACCTTAATAGCATAAGCTTTGAAAGGAAAAAAAAAAAAAGACTTTGTGACAAATTAAAAGATTAAAAATTTCAAGTATCTGACAGCATCTTACAGCGATGTTCAAAAGTTGCCTCCATGCCGTTATTATTCTGCCTTTATTCACTGACCCACATCACTTCCTTACTGTGCTGGATCTTAAAGCCAATGAGAGCACAGCCTTTTCACATTCACATTTCGCTCGGTCTGAATCTTTAAATGTCCCTATTTTACCATTCAAGATAAGTAAAAAAGTCCTACTGAATAGCAGTGCACAAATGAGTAATACTACTGCCTACTGGATTAATCTTTAATTTATCTTCCTCACCTGAGGGATGCTTTAAAGCATCAGTCTGAACTCAGACCTGCAGTGCCAACCTGCTACAAATTTAATACACTAAGGTTCAGTGCAAACATGCAGCCCAAGCCTGCATTTTGGAGAGATACAACTCTAGAGAGTGAGAAGTGGTCAGGAACCTACCTAACCCATGACCATTCTGTCCTGCCTTTAAAATCCCATCAGAGCTGGTGAGGAAGGCAAGTGTGTGCAGACAAATGCTGTTCTGGGTCTCTCTTCCCATTCTTTTGAGGTTTGCTGGTCCAAAGTGTAGATGCAGATGTTCAAAACTTGGATGAGGGCTTCCTTGGAGCTTTTAAAAGTGCAGACACAGAGGGGTTTTGTTTGGTTTTGGTTTTGTTTTGTTGGGGTTTAGTATCTCTGGAAATCAGGTCCAAAACCAAAATACAGCACCAGAGAGGAATACGGATTTATCATGGGCTTATGTGTTCAGAATCCAAAAGACCATATTAAAAAACTTCTCACAGATACACACTGGATTTCCCATGAAGTAGATAAAGTCTTATTCCACTACTGTTCTGGTGACTCAGGAGAATACAATGCCAATTTTCTTCCTTTCAATGCTTTGGCATTTAAGCAGGTAAAAGATACTGCTCAGGCTCAATAAACTGGGAAGTACAGGCCTTATTGCTCATCCTTATGAGATGAGCAGAAAGGGTACAACTTTTCAGCTTTTTTTTAATAACACTTCATTTGTTCAGTCGCTGCTGAAAAAAACCTTCTCGTGCCTAAACTAGCAGGTGTCTTTTGCATGATTTGTCCTCAATTCACACATAAGACACAAGAAATGCCATTGCAAAAAAAAAGTAGCTAGGACAGAGCAAAGTGAGGGGACATCACAACTGAAACAATAAGATTATGCCTCGCATGCACGACCCTTGTGTAAAAGTTCTTCATTCGCTTCTGCACGATGCTACCCTATAAAAAGGTCAGATCTACTGTATTACCAACCTATAAATAATTCAGGGTTATAAAGCTTCTTATCTGATGTTGAAAATGCAGAGGGCACACAAGAGTGCTTTTTGAATAAAGTCTTCATAAACCTTGCAGATCAGAGAATATTAAACTGTGCTGCCTCTACCCCTACCCCAAAGAACAATGCACTGGTCCCTTCGCCTACAGGGGCAGGTCCCTGGCATCGCTTGCACGAGGTCCCAGCGAAGATCCACTGCAAAGCAGCTCAGCCACCCCAGCTCCTGACTCACAGGCTGAGTGCACAGCCTAGGCTGGGCTTAAGAGCCAGGGAGAAACCTTGGATTTCCATGGCGGCTCTTTCACACCAGAATTTGTGCCTGCCCAAAAGAAGAGCCCGTGTTTTTCACAATGAGTTTTGGTCGAAATGCTCGGGAGAGAAAGATCCACTTTCTGTCACCACAGTGCAGACACAGATATCTATCAGAAATCAGGCTAATATTAACTCCATATGTCCATACTCTAAACCCATGCACTGCTGCACCTGAAACTGAAATGTGAACACATTCTGCTGACAGCTCTGATGCCACTATCCGTACATCGCAATTTTCATGTAATGTTGCAACTTGCTTTCACCAGTTCCCTTAGCAGAGAAATTTTAAAGGGTAGCATCAGAATTTCTGTTTTCACAACTATTCCAAATATTTTAGTAAATGGCTTTTCAATTTGTTGAAGTAGACCTGATGTTAAACATCAAAGGGCTATAGCCATTTTAGAGTATTTGTCATCTTCTGAAAATTGCCAACAAGAATTAAATCATCTTTCCTTTTTTCCTCACTTGTGATTTAGAAAATTCATTCTGATTCTGTATAAAACAAAGAATGAAGGAGATAGCTTTGAAAATGACTGGACTTTATTGGCTAAATCAAAGCTAATTGCTTTTCTTTCTCGATGACGCTTTAAAATACTTGCAATAAGGCAAAAATATACCCTTAATCTGTTTGAACCATTTTTCTTCTTTATATATTTTCCCACTGTTTTTATGGATAAAAAACGCTTCAAGATGAAACATCTGTTTGACCTTAAAGCATACAATCTGTCCATTGTCTCCTATGGAAAAGAGAAATTAAATTGATTTTCCAGGTTTTTTTCCTTCTCTGCAATGAAAAATTGAAAATTACTTCAGCATGCTTAGACCTTTGCCTAGACTTGTATGGCCCAGCTGGCAATTCTGTAGGCCACAGTGATTCTTTGGGATTTTTTCTACCTGTGCAGCTATCCTTTCCCCAGAAGAGACTGGGAACAGCTGCAGGGCATGACTGCTCAGCACTGACAGGTGACTCTGCGTTTTCCTACACCCCAAACTTGTCACACATCCGCTTTGGTGGCAGGAGTGGGGTTATGATGCACCTGAGACGCAGCCCAGCACCAAAGAACACATCAGTGGGAACACGGGGGAAGATGGAGGGGAAGCACGATCCATCTCTATCAACTCATGGGCATGGGTCTGCAATACTTTTATCTGAATATGCCACTACCATGACTGACTGTTTGAATATCTGCTGTGTGCTCTACAGGCATGCAAAAAGAAAAATCCTTGGTTTAAAAGGCAGCGTGCTGTCCTGTGCTATGCAGCTACCACGCAGAGACCGCCTGGAATTGCCTCCTCACACCTTTGAGCACAAGAGCAGAGAAATGAACTACCTACCTACCTGACCAGGGGCAAAACATGAGGGAGCCAGTCCCTGCCTCCTATTCTGATGAACCAGCCACCCAACACAACGGGGAAAAACTGCACTAGTAAGGTCAAGTAACAAACACAATGCTTCTCCTGGAGGCTGCAAATTACAATTTTCTCGGAACAAAGAGGAGAAGTGATAATTTTTTTTTGGATGGCAAATCCTTTCTAAGGTGCTGTGAGGAGCAGCACAGCTACATACTGCAATTTATAGAAAGATGATGAACTGTGACCAAAGCCCATACTCCCCAGGCTAAATCACTGCTTCTACAGGACTGAATTCTACCAGAGACCTACCGCAATCAGTCACATTCTCATAGAATTAGAACCCCAGAACATACAGTGGCAGAGCAGCATCTCAGATGGGAAGAGGAAAAGGAAGAAAGCCTCCAAGGAGCAATTGTCATGACTTTCATTTTCTCAGTATTATTCTTCCTTTCCACTTGTTTATCTTGTTCCAAAATCTTTATTTCTCATACAAAACAGGAAAGTAGGTCCCAAATGCATTATATAAGTGCCTCAATAATACAGTCTTAAAAATTTAAAATGAGTGCTTACAATGTTGTGTTCATTTTATTTTGGTGAGAGAAATAATTAATATTAATGCAGGGAACACAGTATCATTTTACATGCATTTTGTTAGCTGTTAAATTGCTGTACATCCCCCACTCACTCTTATTACTCATCGCTATTTTCCTGCTCCCGTGGTAGCTGTAGGAGTGAACTCTTGGCTGCTGTCTGTCCACAGCATGCATGTAGCTGTCTCCCAGTCAGCTTTAGAGCATTAGCAGTCATGCTCTGATAAATCTGCCACGGTAGGAACAGGATTTGGTCTCACATTACTTTAGCAGGATCAGAACTAAGCCTTGAATCCTCGCATATGTTACACACACACACACACACACACATACACACACACGGAGGTGCCAGCTAAATATCTTTCAGTGCTTCCAGAGCCCTGCAGCACCTCAGGTTTGCACCATTTGTTATAAAGACTATTAGGCAATTCCACGGACAGGAGTCCTGTGTCGTGTGAGTCATGGAGCAGGGATGGACATGGGGTTCAAATGAGTGGGACCAAAGGAGCCCCAGCGCGGTGCCACGGCAGAGCCAGGGACAGCGTGTCTGCCCAGGGATGCTGAGCATGAGGCATCATGCCAGCAGCTTCATCTGTCTCCTTGGCTGCTACCAGAGACTGGCTAAAGTAAAGGTGACTGCTTTTAGCAAGCAGCTAAAAAGCACCAACAACCCCTAAGAAGAGTTCTGTGGGTGGCAGCTGTGGCAACAGCACAGACTGGGTCCTGGGCTGCATGAAGGCCTGAGGCTTTCTAGGAGGCTCTCTCCTCACAGTCCCTGTGCTGAATGCCTGCTCTGGCAGCATAGGAGAGGAGCCCAAAGGGACACATCCTGCATCAAAACCCTTGTGTGTATATACCCTTAACCCATGATCTGGGGAACAGGAAAGCTTCCTGTGCTCACCACGGCCACGTTAATCGGTTTTGCCTCAGAGAGCCAAACATCTCACCTATCCAGCTGCAAAGACATAGCCCCTTCCACATGCTACAGAAATGGTGTGAGAGCAAACAGTATGTTCTTGAGATCCCACAGCACAGGATAAAATTTGCCTGGAGGACTTCCATTGAAGCTTCCTGTCATTCTCCAAAGACAACTGTGGCCTCATGTCAGCACAGACAAGCGTGACCCCCAGGTGGGGCAGAACTGCAGTTACAATGTGAAATGACAACTGGCCATAGCTACAGGTATCTCTTACTCCACAAAAGCAGAGTTATACGGAAATAAACTATCACAGTGATATATAAAATGGAAAAGCCTGTTTTGTGCAAAACACGCAGCAACAGAATGATGTAATGGACATATCTACTGCTTTGTTTTCAAAGGAAATCTAATTTTTTGACATATTAAAGTACTTCAGAAGACAAAGGTAAATCCTCTGTCACCTCTAATCAGATGCAGAGGCAACTAGAAAATGAGCAATGACACCAATGAATATAAAATTTAGAGCAGTTAACTGCTTAGCTGAGTGGACAGTCCACTTGAACATCTGGGAATCATGCTCTTTTTTCAAACCTAGCTGGTAACAGGCACATAGGCACACAGCAAGATACGGGAGAGAGACTTCTCTTGGCCTTAAATGTCCGGCTATGCTACTCAGTTATTAATAATTCTGCAGTGACTTGTGAAGCTTAAGATATCTGAACAGTTGAACTTTGCTGCAACATTATGGTATTGGGAATTTATTGTTTCCTCATTATAAGGAAAAGTATTAATAATGCATTTTCTAAATAAAAATGGAACAAATAGATGGAATTAGTCATTGCAACCACTATTTAATATTCTGCCTTAATTTTTCTTGGTCTTAAACCCCTCATTTACAGGAGAAGAGGGAATGCTCTTAGATGGGACACTCAAGGCACAGAGCTGGCTTGGAGGCACATGCTCTCCCATAGGCAGTGCCTGACCTCTGTTCTCTCTATTAAGACTAAAATTGCCATGCAACTAAACCAGATATAAGCAGCAAATGCCTGATGATCCACTTACAGTTACACTTTGCATATTAAAGGAATCATTAAAGAAAAATAAACAATTGGAAGGGGGCAGTTTTAGAGTAGGGCAAATAAAACTTTTTAGGCTTCCCTTCCCCCCCAAAAAGCTATTTCTGGCTTTGCTTTAAAACTGGCTGAAAGATGTCAGACATGCAAATTCCTTCCCCTAGCACCAGCTCCAAAAGGAGCAGAGCTGCAGCAAAAAGAGGAGCAGAGACCGAAGCTGAGCATCTGCTGCGTTAAGTGGGAGCTCTGCAGCCTCCACAGCTCTCCTCGCTCCTTCCACCCCCCTCTGCCCTGCACCTCTCCTGTGAGCCACTGCTGTAAGACATGGGTCCTCATCCTTTATCTCTCCTTCCAGTCCTGCAGCAGCTTTCTCGGAGCAGAGTTGCCTCTGCTGGAAGGTGTACTGCTCTTCTGAATTAGGAACATCCATCTCTCACATGGCTGTCAGACAAAGCCTGAAATATTCCAGTAAGAAAACACTGAGCAGTTGGCTATCACTGCTACAAGAGAAACTGCTACTGGATTGGGGAACCATTTGGGGAAATCTCAAAGGGTCATCAGAAAAAGCGCAAGCAGAAAAGAGAAGCTCAGCTCAGTCTCATTTGTAAAGCCCTGGGCAGGCTATTGCTGTATTTGCTGTGTTCTTTTGGGATCTGTGTGTGTGAAAGGTAAGTCTGTGACATCTATGTACTTTTCTCCAGAAGGCACTTTTTCAGGGAAAATGCTTACTGAGCTCCAAGTTAAGAAAGTGTGACTTCAGTTACCATCACTGTCCCAAACATTCATAAAAAGGTTTGTGCAGTTCATCGCGTCAGCCACCGGCTGAACACCCCCTCCCACCTCCTCAGAAAGCAGGAAAGGCTCATTCTGTTTCCGAGGAAAGCAGCATCAGTGTTTGAATTCAACAACAGCAAACAATACTCATGCCTGTAGAAAAGCAGAGGCAAATCTCTCATGCCACCTGTGTAAGCATGCAGCATCTATCTAACCATGAGGCAACACACTTCCTTCAGTGTGTCCCCTCAAAAAACCTGAGACATGTCTCTGCTTTCCAGCAAACTCTGGTGAGATGCTTCCCAGCCTTCCCATAGAACGTGCAAGCTCTTTTTTTCTGCTCAGTGGCAGGGTTTTAGAGCATGAAGAGGCTTTAGACACTGCTTTTGTACAACAGAAGGGACCATCAGTGTCCTTCCCCACATGCTGGCTTCTCAAATATGTGCTACAGAGATGCTCTCAACAACTCACCTATTTCTCTTCAAAAAAGGAATGAAAAATTCTGATGAAAATTTGTTTCTGCTTCTCACAGGAGACACTTTCAGAACCATGGCACTAGTATGGCAAAGCTGCCCACAGTGAGCTTGCAATAGAAGGGCAAAACAACAGGAAAGACGATTTCAGTGGAAAAAACCCACAGTAGATAACCTGCCACAATAGGCAGTATCCATTTGCATGAGAAAGTGTAGCTATCTCTTTAGTGCAGACCTCAAGGATGACAAGAACTAGCCTGGCTAGAGAAAATTGAGTACCCCTGTCTGAAAGGTCTAGAGGAACCATCCACTGACACATACCTCAGCACAGAGTCAGTACCTGCCACTGAGATTTCATTCAAATAATTTGATAAATAACTGTATATACGTCACTTCTGTTGCATTAGTCAAGCTGACAGCTCTTGCTTATAAAATATAAATAGGATAGATAACAACAGGATTAGTTCAGTTTCATCTAACTCAGCACTGTTAATATCTTTTCATAAAAATGCACTCAGGAGTCTGCCTCGCAATCATCCAGGCATAACTTTGTTATCATGAACTAATTATTATAGACAGTTTGCAATGGCTACACATTTCTGTCTCTAGTAAACAGATTAAATCACTGAAAGATGCCTACAGCAATAATCATGCAAGACTGTTATGGTGAAAACTCCATTTGCTAATCTTTTTCCTTAATGCTCTGAATTATCACAAGCAACTGATTCACTGGTGAGGCTGCCTGCAGGACTACCAGCGAACGTTCCAAGAACACTGTCACAGGGGAAAATGCTGACACCTTTCATGGAAGAATGGGAAAAGCACAGCCTCAGTTTTGCAATTTTTACCTCACCATAATAAAATAGTATCTCAGTGCTACAAGACACACCAAGTTAGAGAAAGTTCATTGTCTAGCGCTACACACGTGATCAGAAACGACAAATACGAGCTGACATACAGGACAAAAGAGAGTGGACAGCCCACAGTAATGCAGCAACAGCACTGCCAGTGACCTATCTACCAATGTGCCATGATGTAAATGAAAAACCCCATCTCACTGATGGTTAATTTTCTACCTGGCCCTCACCGCTCTCCTATAAATTCTTTCCTGGAATTTACTGGAGTTGATAACCGCCAAAGAGGCAGAAAGCAGGCACACCACCCGAACAAACCTTTTCCAAAGCAATTCTTTGCTTCTGGTGTTTTGGCAGCTCCAACTGAGTGACAATAAATCACAGCTGTTGGCTGAGTCAAGTGTTGCTTTAAATGCCATTGTCTGCAAAAACTCATACCAATTTACTGGTGCTATGCTCTGATGAATGGAAGACAGCAGTGTTGAAATCCATTTTAGAGTGACACCTTTACTGTCAGTATTTTGTAAAGAATGTAGAGGCTGATCTGGATATCAAGGAGGAGTATGTAAATATTTTGTTACAGCACTTGTTGAAAGCATTTTATAGACAAATAAGTAAATTATATGAATGTATACACATAGAAATTGCAATTACAGGTCTTGGTTGATTTTGTTCAATCCCTTTGTTCTTTGAAGAAAAATTCAGTCTTGTAGAAGCCTCACAGTATTGTGAGCATTTAATTAGAAATGGTTATTTACCACCGTTTGCTTCAATTATCTCCCACTGAAGCTTTGCTTTTCTCCTGGTAACAAAATACTTTGCACTTGGAGCAAAGTTCCAGAAGTAAGTTATATATATCTGCAGACTCTGAATTATAGATTTTTCCAATATTCAAAAAGAAAAAAGCAGAAGTGGATTATGTACACAGTGAACAGCTTTTTACCTTGATATTAACCCGAGGGTTGAAACCAGACTGGCTCAATAATCCAAGACACACAGGAGTTTCCTAGAGCCACTTTTATGAACAGGACATAAAAATGAATGCAGTAGAGTATAAGGGAACTTGGTTTTATCACTCAACTGTCTAGAAATTACCAGGTACATTCACACTGCTGTTGGAAAACCATTATCATTAACAACCATATCGATTCCCACTTACAAAGAAGTCTTTGAAAAAGATAATTGCCCAGTCTGACTAGACAATTCCTTTTTAACCACACAGAGAAATATCTGGCATTGCAATCCCCCACACAACAGGGTGTTCTCTACCTTTGCTGTGATTGAAGATGCAGTAGAGAAGCACTCTTGCCCTTTTGTGATCTGTGGTGTAATCCATGTGAGGGCACTGCTTTCTCCTTTACTGCCCTCTCAGTGGGGCTTAACACAGACTCAGAAGAACGGTACGTGGTATTTCTGTCTGCTCAAGCTTTGTGTCAACAAACCACATCCATCAAGAGCCTCCATCTCAAGGTGACAACCAACTAATGGCTCTTGTTCGGGGATATACACTTCCCCTAAAAAGGGGCTGTTGGTATTGCTCTGCTGGTCCTTTAAAAGAGGAAACTGTGATTGCTGAGGTGCTTTGCTGAAGGGAAAACTCTGTGTCACTTAGGAGTCCTGCTCAGATTTCATCAAAAGCTTGGAGCAAATGGCAAAGAGTCTGGTTGCATGGTGGAGCAGACACCCAGACAGGAGTGTAGCTGGTCTGGGGTGCTGAGCACACACACAAAAAGGCAGAAGCTGTTGCTAATTTTATTGATCTTGTTGCTGGTCTTGTGCCTACTGCCTAGTCCTGAAATCAGTCTGTTCTGAACCACTCGAGGGAGGAGGAACAGCTATCAGGCCAACACTTGACCCCACCTACACTAAATCAGCAGACAGTATATGTTCTTCCAAAAACAAGTTTTAAAGAAATTACAGATCTCCCTGTGACTATCTCTTTTCTAGAAATAAAACTTCTGAGAAATAAATGTGAAAGCACAAACCAGTAACAGTGTCACCATCTTCAACAAGGATAATTTGCCAGCAGCTCCTAGATTCTAATTTGAGAAGGAAATAACGTATTTAAATTACACTGCAGGTTCAACAGTTCATAACAGATTTCTCTCAACTGCTACGAGAAAAAGCTTTTCTCTTAGTTCTTTTATAATGCTTATTTGCCTTTTAACTAGTTTTCCTGCAGGCATATACTATAAAGCCATAAAAGTGGATTTTTATACTGCCATATCTTAAAAGTTGTGTGTCTGCACCTACCTTAATGTTATTCTTTACTGAAGTCAGCACCATCAAATTTATCCTTTCATCATTTGCAACCCTCATGTAGCTGATACAACTGCATGAAATTCCAAACACATTTATTTCTAAGGCATCTACATTTGAGCCATTTATTTTGCTTGACTGCTGACAGCCCTACACAGTAATAGAAAACATTTTTGATTAGCTGAAATAAAGCACCCTTCTAGCAAATGAAGTCTTGATGAGGGTGTCATTTTCTATCATTGACTGAATTTGTTGAAGTTCCCAATATTTAAAGTTGTTTAGACTGATTGTTCATCTGGGCTGAAATTTTATTCTTTTTACCTATTTGTAGTACAGTTTATAAATTACTTTGATCCTGAATGGAACATCTAGAATGAGGTAACAGAAATATTTCAGTTATTGTAGACTCAAGGGTTTACATTGTCTGCTTCTCTGTGCAGTATGGAGCCAGAAAGATCTTACTCTTTAGAGTTTCTGGGATTACTTTTTTTTTTTTTGTTATTTTAAACCAAGATCTTGACTTTTGCTCTTCCTCTATGCAACATTTTCTACTCATCCTCCTATCCATTAGAGCCATTCAAAACTTACAGTTACTGCCCACACCATCCATCCCCTGTATTGATCCTCTCTGGTGACGTGACACAAACTAAACATTCTTCCTTTCTTCTTCTCTCCAGGCTAAACATCCCCAGCTCCCTCAGGTGCTCCTCAGAGGACTTACTCTCCCGACCCTTCACCAGCTTTCCTAAACACTACACAGAGAATCAACTAAAATCTAAAAAGTGGATTTCCCAAATAATTCTATTAAGGTTTCTTTTCTGTTCAAAAATGCAATTTTAGCTAAATACACCCTACATATGTTGGGCCTCACTCTCTTGTAACAACTCAGCACTGAGATCTGCGTTGTCATCAGCCCCTGCTGCATCCTTTACACCACTTCCTTACTGTGCACTGGAACAGCCTGTCCAGAGAGGTTGTGGAGTCCCCCTCACCGGAGATATTCAAGAACCTTCTGGATGCATTTCCATGTAATGTGCTCTAGGATGACCCTACTTGTGCAGGTCAATTGGAACAGGAATGCACTCTTCCCCTTCCCTCAGAGGAAAAGGAACATTTCAAACACAAAGCAGCAGAGAACTTCCAAAATCCCCCTGAGAAACTCATGGCCTCTCCCTAGTTCTGTTCCTTTTTTATGCTCTCCTTGGCAAATACCATCAGTGAGTCCAAAGAAGAGGGATCACAGGCTTGGGGGGCTGCTGGTGCATGGTCCTCAACTGAGGTTTCTTGACAGTGGCCCACCTTAGGGAACAATGGAGGAGAGATGACATTTATGATTAAGGCGTATTTCAGTTTCCTTTGACGTTTAATTACCCACAGACATCTTTTCTCGATCCTAAATGCTACTCTAAACATCAGCTCCTTGTTGCATTAAATGCCTCTGCATTCCCAGCACCAGCAAGCTCCTGCAATGCTCAGCTTCCAAGGCACTGGGAGCATAGGTCCTGTAAACTGAATGGAAGCAAAGAGCAGATTTGGTGTGCAGCGATGGAGGAGGGAATAGGGAGAGGTGTTCCCTAGTGAACAGTTCGTGCTTTTCTATCTAAAACATGACAGCCATGCTTTGGGGAGCACTAACAAGATCACTGCTAAAAATGGATTAGGAACAACATCACTTCTTTGCTGGGTCATGCTTTAAATGTGCTAAATAAAAGTCAATTCATTTCGTAATCAATGGAGAGTTAAATCACAAACCATCTTTTTTTATCATCTCTTCATTGGAAATACTTCTGCATTGACAAAACCTTAAAGCATACACTCAAAGTTTGCAAACAAAGACCTGCCACTTTGAATGAATGTTGTGCTAAGATTGATTTTCAGCAGGGCATAATCACCAAGATAAAGAGTGCAGAAGGCACAGTATAAAGCTGAGATTCCTTTCACATTGACTTTTCTAGTCATGGGTAAGTGACAAAGAATCACTTACACTTCTAAATGTTGGCTTTCTTAAAAGCTGAACTGCAGTAATTTTGTTCTCTGGGACATATTTGAATCCCACTGCAATAAAGCAATGTTTAAAATTAGCTAGCCACACAACTCTTCTACAGAAACATAAAATCATGGAATAGTTTGGGTTGGAATGGACATTTAAGATCATCTAGTTCCAACTTCCCTGAAATAGGCAGTGACACCTTCCACTAGACCAGGTTTCTCTGAGCCCCATCCAACCTGGCCTTGAACACTTCCAGGGATGGGGCATCCACAGCTTCTCTGGGCAACCTGTTCCGGTGCCTCACCACCCTCACAGTAAAGATTTTTTTCCTAATATTCACTCCAAACCTACTAACTGTTCTTTCTCAAGAGGAGATAGAAAAAGTTCCCACTTTGCAATACTACAGCCTTAACAACAAAGCTAATTCTTACTAATCTGTTATTTTTACTGTTTGAAATCCATTAATACCACCATTGCAAAACAAGACAACCTATTTTTGCATTTTAATATGCTGCTTTAAAGAATTCATTAGGTTATCATCACATAAGAATCTAGCCCAGGCTACAAAATAGACTTGAAAAGCAAAATGGCACAGACTCAAAACAAAGTAATTCACCTTTCTATTCTGTAAGAGAAAGATTTCACTTACTTAATTGTCTTACATGAAAAGAAAACAAACAAAAAATCCCTTAGCTTATCCTTCTTGTGGTAAGGAATCACATTAGAGGCAGATACAAATCAGTGCTCCCCTCTCGCTCTCTTTTGAACATCCAAGCCAGACAGTCCATTGGCAAGAGGCAGATTTAGCACAGGGGGGTGATTCAGTGACTCACAGATGCCTCACTCTTGTACAATCATGCAGAAGATGCAGAGGCTTCAGCACAAATTGCTTATTTGTGGAAGCAATTTTAACTAAGAGCAGAGTAAGAAAGTTAGTTGGTAGATACATTTATGCAATAATTCAGGGGTGATGGATGCAAAAACACAGGCAGGACATTTGCTGCACAAGTCACTTGACTCGGTGTCTCGAAACGGACAAAAACAAGGAGTGAGACACAAACAGAAGAAAGCAATTCTGGAATAAACACTGCAAGTGAAGGGGCCGTAGGCATCCCAAGCCAAAGACTGTTGCACAAGTGTGTAAACATTTGTACACTCGGACCTGTCTGTGTAATAGCAGTAAAATTAGAGAGGGCAAAGGAAGCGGGGTGAGGAAGGGAAATGCCAGACATAGTTTTTGGTCCCTTCTGGCTCTGCCAGCGCCTCTGGCTGGGAAATACTGTGAAACAGGGAACTGACTCAGCAGGTTGCAGACTTTGCACCTCAAGCATAAATACCCTCATGCAGGCACGATCCTAAGCACCCATGTGATTCCTCCAATAACATGGAATAAACAGAGCAGTAAAACAAGTCCTGCCAGCAGGACAGGGGAACATAGGCTTAGAAGGCAACGACACCTCCTCCAAATCCAGTCCAGTGCTGTCAGAGACAACTGCAACCTCTTCATTGGCTCAACAAGTTCTGTGTTTGACCTAATTTGACTTTTACTCATATTTAAAAGCCAGTTTCAATATCTCATCCTTTCCATAATAAGAAACCTGATTCTGAATTCCATCTAAATTTATCCATGATCAATGTAGATCTATTTGGCATAAGCCTCACTCTTTTTTTAGTAAGTAGTGGTCATTAAGTCCCATTTTATTTCCTCTTGGAATTCACCACTATAATATATCAAACATAAGACTCTGCCACTCTCTGATTTCAAATTAAAGAAAACATATTGTCAGAAAACTATTTGACCACCAACTCTAAAAGAGTTGGAAGAACAGTACGTCTTAAAAGTCCAGCACATGAAAAACAATGATTAATGATGGATATCACATTGACCTTGTTGCAGCCCATGGAGCATTTGTGGTGGCCAGGAAAACTTTTCAAAAGCCAAATTTGGCAGCAAAGGCAGACTTCCATCTGGCTGGGAGGTTGCTCTGTACCTGCTCAGAAACAGTACCCTGTTTCCTTTTATTTGGAAATTGTTGGAATTCTCCACAATTTCTCCAGGTAGCTTTCAGGATTTTTTTTGTTTTTGCTTTTGCACTATTCTTAGTCATTAGTTATAAAGAAGGATCATATAAAACCAGCTTGTCACAATATGTTTGTTTGTTATTTAAGTAAATACAGTAGGTGGAATTAAAAAAAAAAAGGTTCAGGGCCTTTTACTGAATATTAATATCTCAGTAAGTGGAATTTCTACTTAGTGCTGTAATCAGACGCCTACAAAAGTTAACTGCACATGCATAAATATATATATATTTACATAAATAAAATACATAAAACATACTTCTTCTATATGAGTGTATGCCTACACCTTTAGAACATAGCAACAAAATACATTTCTGTGAAAACCTTCTCATATCCGAAATCTTTAATGAAAGTCCTCCGTCTTGTGACTACATTCTTTTTCCTGTCCTTTATTTTATAAAGAAGTAGCTATTTTGTAAATGTTATAGCAAACAAATATAATGTTTTTACTATTATTTTAGTGCTTTTAAAATTACAACGTAATTTAAATAAAAATAAAATTGATTATTTTAAATATATTGGTTATATACAAAACAGACGATCAATATAAGACCTTGAGAACTAATGCTAAGATGGGTATAAAATAACCTGGCTGCCTTTTTACTCTTTTCTTCAAAGCAGGGAGGAGACCATGTTACCAACACTAGTATTGCTTATCATGCAAATGGGTTTGGAATTCACAAGATTGAGAACCAAAAATACCCTGCTTTTTAGGTTTTGTATTACACATTTCCAAGTATTTATAACTGTGGGATTCCTAAATGTATGAGTTGTGTTCCTTGCATAGATGCTTGTATCCAGGAATTGTGCCATCAGGGGAAAAACACCAAATGGAGCCTGTCCATGAAACTACAGGAGCTGGCAAGCGCTGTGACTCTTGCTATTTTATTGTGAATCTTAAAATATAAAGTGGGGGTTTTGTAATAGCCTGGTTCTCACAACCAAACGGTGTCTGCAAATGAAAATACTTCCAATAAGCAGAAAGAACGAACTTGCTGTCGGTCTGAAACAGTAGCTTGGCTGGCACTCAGAAGTGTTAGTTTAAATACGTGGTTAAAAAATTCTTCACCATTGTGTGAAATGAGATTTCTGGCACATCCTGACCCCTTCATCTTACGCCATCTGCTCTGCCTCTCCTCTCTCCTGAAGGCAGCTCTATCCCCACCTTCAACCTCAAAGAGGTTTGTGCTGCTGAACATTGGGCCAGTGCACTTTTTTCTTCCCCAGCTCTTCCATCATCAATGTGTCTCGTTTTCCTAACACCGTAGTTAAGGAAGCAAACCAGCCAAATACAAGCCATTCATCATCTGGACAGAAAGAGTGCTGGAAAATTAAGGTTAAAGAAAGAATACATGCTTTTTTTAACAGAGGCAAAATATAAAAGTCCGTCATAAAATGGGGAAACCATTGAGAATTTTCACAGCTTCAGAATCTGAAAAATCCAAAGCAACCAAAGGGCGAAAAGGACATAGTTTGGGGACTACGTCTGCAGATTTATTACACCTCATTTAAGCTACTAATGCAGCCTCAAGAGGGTTTAGAAAACGGAGGTGCACCTTGGGGTTAAAGGCTGTTCAGAGCAAAACGCAGCTCTGCATTAGGATTAGATTCCATGCAGCATTCCCATCTCAGCAGAACCCAGAGGCAAAATGGTGGCCGGCAACAGAAGCAAATGGAGAAAGTAGAGCAGTAAACAAGAAAGAGCTTTATGCCATGCTGCTGGAGTGCTGCTGTCAGCCTCTGCCTGCCTCACCATTTATTTGTCAGATCTCAGCTAGGAACAGACTTTTCTGGAATTCCAAGCATGTTTTACCTTTCCTTCAAATTAAAATTTTAAAGCCCATGCCAAAAAGCAAACCATTTATATTGCAATATTTTCATTTTATCCTCTCTACTTCGGGAGGTTCTAAGTAACTGAGAATTTAAACCAATATCAGAGGCAACTACAGTGATATAAGGAAAATCATGGGCTTTTCAGTAGAAAACTGAAGTCAATTAAGCGCCTGAAAAATTACCTGAATGCTGAAATACTGAACTGCACAACGAATGGAACACAGTAAAAGCATGTTGCTTTTGAATACCACGATAAGGTACATTTGGAAAATGAACAAACTGAAGCCATTTCTATTGACATCAATGACTTACTTTCACAGGAATTACTCAGACCACTTGCTTATCCCCATTCCCCAGGACTAATCAGTATCTAACTTATCTAGAGGGCACCATGGATAATCTTATTTAGAAGACAGACGTGCAGGGAAGGAAGAGGGGCTGGGAAAGGAGGAGGCAGTACTGGAATTGCTGTCATTGTGAGAGAAGGAGGCAGAGCAGAGTCAGGCCCCACTGAGCAATGAAGGGTCACTGGTGCTGGATCCGAAACCTGGAGCATCTGAATAAAGAGTGTATTCCAGTGATGCTGAGGGGGAAACAGTAAAGCACTCCTCGGCCAGAGTCTTACAGCCAGCTCCCCTGTCACTCCTGGTTGTACAGCAAAGTGTTAACAAGCCTGCACTCCACACAGCTCTGTGTGGCCTGGGACCTGACCATTTTCCATCACAAAAACTAATTTACTCAGGCTGTTCTCCGAAAAGGCTTGAAGCAGCTTGTTCACTTCATCTCTCCCCCTTCCCTGTGTTCAGCAGCTCCCCAAAGCTCCTGGTTTAACAACAGCAAGAAACAGTCCAGGTCACTGTTCATTTTGTACCATTTCTTTCAGTATTGTTGGCAAAATAACTCTGATGATAATATTACTGATTGCAACCAAATGGAATGAATTTATTGCAGACTTCATTTCATAAATAACTATTTTGCTCTTGCATTCTTAGATGCTTTCAGAAGTAATAAATCAATTAATAAACACAGCGAGTGCCTTCTTCTTCAGTGCTGACAAGGTACAAATTTTGTTAATTGTAGATGTCAAAGTCTGTCATTAAACTAGTAGGCATACTCTGCATAATAAATACCAAACAACCGCCCTTAATTCTAAATTAATTTCTGCACTACGATGCTGCATTTACATTTGGAAAAAAAAAAGCAGTTGAAAATTGTGCCTGCTGTGACTAGTTATCTTGAAAGAAATGAGAGAGAAAAAAACCAACTTGTTGTCAGATTCTTTAAATTTCATTATCTATGTTTTAATAATTCTACTTTTTCTGAAATAAACTTCATTTCTTTCTGAAATGTTCTGATTGGAAATCATAGAACATAAAAATTGGTCACAAAATTGTAAGCAAATTATTAAAAATTGGTAAGAACAGCAATAAATGGGCAATTTAATTAGAATGCATGCATAACTAAGAAACAACTGTGTGCTGTACTCTGTCTGGAAATGTTGATTTGCAAACACTGGGGCAAGAAATATGGTTCTAGAAGAACATTTGTGACTCAAAACAAAATAGATATTCGCATTGTAGCAATATAAAATATTTTTTCTTTGCTATCAGAGGTAGAAAAACTGTAACCTAAGCACCAAAAACTGGAGGGAAAATAAGCAGACTTTGCCTTTTTATAGGTAAGCCCAGAAGACTTGAAACAACCCATGCTGGGAGGAAGGTGCAAAATGGCACCATCGGGTTATACTGAAATACTCACATTTGAGCCCCTTGCTCTCTGCATCAGTTTCCAGATATGCTTCAGAAAATATTTTTGTATTCTCAAAGAGCTGAGCTTGAACTTGGCTTTTAAACTCATTCCTCTATACCGAAGAAAATGTTTCCCTATTAAAGACTTCTAAAAATCACCTCAAAAAGTTTGACACTCATCCGCAGCGTGTTTAGCTTCCCAGCACAAAGTAATATAGGCAGAAATCTGATCTGATGCTTTTGTTTCTGAAACACTCAATGGCATAACTCAGTTGCGACCAAGAGAAACGTGGGAAATAAATTTGTCCATCATGAATATTTTATGATCATCTGAATTTTGTGTCACTTTACGGGCCCTGTACTTTGCAGAACTGAGCAAATTAAATATGTCAGATATGTTCAAAAACATTGTTAAAAATTTAATTAGCCCAGAATTAATTTGGGGAAGTAGGGAAATAATTTTTTTTCATTTAGAAGTCATAATAATTAGTATGTTTCGGGAAAAAATCCTATAACTTCAAATGTTATTGTAGTTTCGGAAGTTGTTCCCTGTCAGTAACTTCCTTCAAAATTTCTATCAAGCTTCTTGTAAGATTTACAAAAGGAGTCTGGATTGGTGGGGTTTTAGGACAAAAGGAAGATTAATCTACATAGCACTGCCTTGCACTTCTAAGTGCTAACTTTAGTAGTAAGATTTATTTTTAAGTTACTTTTCCAAATTGGCTCATTCCCTAATTTTACTGACTGAAAAACTATGGAAAGTGGGGAAAGGACATTTCTTTTCCCTCCTTCCAAATTATTTTTATTTCAGTGTTTCTCTTGTTTGTTTTCTGTAACAAGATAATTCTCCAAAGGAAACTTCTAAGGAAATAGCAACCTTTTTGGTCATTTGCTGAATTGAATCTCTGAAGGAAATGCTAGGTTACAGCTACAGCTCCTCTCACAGCTCAGACCAAGTCTGATTTCCAGTATCTGCTGATAAAACACTGACTTCCCAGAAGAGACCACTGCTTAGCATTACACTGTTGGTCATCTCATAGATTCTCAAAGTGCTGATTGAGCTTTCAATTTAATGAATGGTTACATTAAAGTAATAAATGAATGGAGGCAGAGCGTCTGTACACGTAAGTTCTTCGGTGTATGCTCTCCAACACAAGTTCTCCAAAAAGCAGAATGCTGCCCAAAGCAAAGTGATGTGGAATCACAGATCACTGCCATGGTGGCTGAGCCCCCTTGTCTCTCCATCCAGGAGCAGTGCAGATCCACTGTAAGGAGGAGAGGTGGTTGACTCAGGTCCTGCCAGCAGGAAGCACACAGCATCATCTGGGGGAAGCGTTTTCCATTGCTACTGCCATGGATGAGCTGCCTCAAGGACATACAGCTCACATACACGCAGTGAGAAGAGTCAAATGGCTGCTAAACCTGACCACTATTGGCCATATATATTTGTGCCAAAAGCACATGAGAGTGCCAAACTTTAAATACAGGTAACTGTATTCACCAAGAGTAAACTTAACAGCAGCAAGGAAACAAATATTTTATGTAATTGACCATTTCACAGGTTTTGTCGCCATGCCATGGAAACTGAGGTTCACATCTTCAGCATCATTTCAATTCTCTGCAAATACAACTCTGGTATAGAGATGTGATATTCCCACTTCAGCCTTCACATATACAAAATGAGTTACATTGGCTGCCATCATGATGTTAAAAATGGAAAAGGGAGAGAACTGCCCAACCACCTATTCTACTTCTGAGCCAAGGAAACATTTTTGTTTGCTTAGCTTGCTCTTTTTTTTAAACAGTATAAACTTCAGAATATATAGACAGATGGGCAATGTGATTTACATTTCTTTTGTCATACTTTTTAATGAACTAATTAATTCTAGCAGTAATGACCTAGATAGTGCTTGAAATTCTTCTTGCTACAGGAAATAATTTGCATAAAATAATAAAACAAGAGAATTTTTTTTCTTGTTGGACCTGCTCTGAAATATGGCCCACAGAAAATCTTATCATCTAGCATGTTGCAGAGGAACATCTATTCATCTAGGAAATAACTCAGACCCCACAAAGTAACAAGCAAAAGTGCTTGTCCCTTGCCACTATTGCTATTTGTGAGAAAGCAAACTGGGAGAGACCCAGTTGTTGCAATCTGCTGGCTTTGAACTACCCACTCATTGCTATTCACACAATTACCAGCCAATATGTGCATTTCTATTTCTCATTTCTTCTTGGAACTAATCTCTGGGCTGAATCATAACCACATGAAAGATGACTTTTCCAAGGCAGCAGCATTTCAAAATTTAGTGTGTGCATCAAATGTGGCTTGCTTATTTTGATCGCATTGCTTTTACTGAACACTCTCTGAATTACTGCAGAAAACACCCCACCCTCTCTGCTGTTCCTCTAGTCAGTGGGCTCTCTGCAAACCACCTCATAATGAAAAAAAGTAGAAAGGGTTTGCTTAAAAGGTGCTTTTCAGGAAGTCTATCAGCCTTCCTCAGCTATAGCAAAACAGATCTGATTCCCTACATTCACCTCACAGGCAAAATGAGCCACTTAGTCTCAACCATGTGATAAGAAGATACTGATTATGAAGGTTTCAGGCAATAGTGAAAATGCTTTTTAACTGGAAAATCAATCCCAGTATTTCAGAAGAAACGAAATCCAAATGCTTCAGAAAGATAGAAGAACGGTAAGAAGTTCTTATGAAATATAAAGCAAGGTCTCCTCTTTGACATACTTACACACACATCTCACCCAGACACTTCAATCTCCGATTGAGAGATAGGAAACCAGTGACTGAAGGCCAGTCAGGCATAATCCAAAACCAGATTACAATATCCCTCTGTGTTCCTACCCTTTTAAAGATGCCAGGAACTACTCTAGAGTATTATTAGGCCTACAGTTGTACTACCCATGTTTTGGGTTTAGAAACAAGAAGTAAATTAATAAAAACATAAATCTGAAAACAACAGTGGGTTCCAAGATTATTCACTGTTATCCTGCTGGCACACAGATTATTTGTTTTTAATTTCCACCCAGTGAGCTGAAAGCACTATGCTCTTCCAGAATTTCTTACATGCACATCCAGCATTCAGCAGCTCACTCCTCTGAGTGACTTTGCATTGCCATCTCTTGTTTTTCAAAATGCCTCTGCTGTGTGAAAAATAAATAGCTTCCCTCCTCCACAGCAATACTCACTTAACATTGTGGTGTTAAATAAATATTAATATAAGACTAGACTCACATGGTTTTATTATGAGTAAGTGGTACCTTACTCTGCAAATATTTCCATTCTCTTTAACAGAGCAAGGTATTCCTCTGCAGAAGTAAAAGAGGCAGGGCCTGGCTCAGCCCAGCAGCAACATTTACTCCTTTTCCCCCCAGCTCAGCTTGGCCCACTGGTGCAAATACAGAAACCTGCTGCCTGTGGGGAGGGCAGCAGGAAAAGAGAGCCCTGCAGGACACCACACTCGGCTCGGAGCACAGTGACACCCAAGCACATCAACCCCTTTCACCACAACACAACACCGTGCAGAACCCTTCCGTGCCTTCCTCTCAGAGAAGTGCATGTGAGCAAGGCCAGGGGACAGCAGGCTGGGCCAGAGACCCCCAAATTCAGCTGACATCTAAGCTGGACCCACTTACCACTCAGGTACAGAACAGTGTGGCACGAACATGCACACTTATGCACTTGTACCATTTTTCTCTCTTGGGTTACAAGAAAAGAAATCTAACTCCAACTTTTTGAGAAGGGGACAAAATACAATGTGGGGTCATCCAGGCTTACAGGCACTTGCCCACCTAACCAATTCACCTTGCTGCACATTGTCAGTTTGTAAAATATTCCCCTTGCTTCAAAGACTCATCTACTCTCTCCAGTTTTACTCGGTGGTACATAAAATAAAATATCAAACATTATGGTACTCTGTGACATTTCTCCACAGCAAAAAGACTTCAAAGCTGCAGCTTCTATTGCTCTTATCTTCTGCTGCTTGACTTTTGTGTTCTTTCTTAACTGCTGTTTACTATTTGTACTTTGTGTTGAAAGACCATATTTTTAAAAAGAAACTGTTTAAAGGTATTTAATCATTTGCCACATTTCATCCATCTAATATTCTGAATTTCTATTGAGCTTCCTTCAGTTTGTCTTCCTATATTGTTCTAGGAACAACACCACGCCAGCAACTAAAAGTAATAATTAGGTTAATGATATACACAAGTTACATATTAAAAAAAGCACATAATTAAAAGTAAGTTTCAAAGCCCAAAATTTTCATATCTGTATCACCCATTTAGTGCTATTTTCAGATTTTCTTCCCATTTTTATTAAACTAACTTCTCTAGAAGCTGCTGACCATATCTTTTTCTTCTTTCAATCAGGGGTCTCTTACTTGCCACTGTAAGCTCTCTCTCATAAGCCTGTGCTGCTTTGGGCTGGGATAGAGTTAGTTTTCTTTCCGGTAGCTAGTGTGGGGCTGTGTTTTGGATTTGTGCTGAACACAGGGTTGATAATACAACATTTCCACAGTGATCTCTCCTTCAAACATTTTAGACCTCTGATTGGAGACTGGCATAGATATGTCCCAGTTTCTCTGATAACAAGGTCCAAAATATTCCAATCAGACAGCCAAAGATTTGGCCACCCAAAAATTAGAAGTATCAGGCCATGAGTGTTCAAGCAATCTCTAGGAACACCTCCGCCATAGTAGCTAGGAGCCAAATAATGTATTCAACTGCACAGTACTGCAGATTTATTGACAAAAATCAGACATCACAGTTAATTAATTCTGCAGAGTAATAGAGAAGGTTTCATGATTCTGCAGGTTAGCTACAAACACAGATTAAAGCTAGGTGAACATACTCGGGAGTTTCTGAAGTTGATAGTTTAGATGTAAGAAAAGTAAAATTGACTTGTGTCCATATTTGTCTGGAGTTTTGTAGTATTAACAAAAAAATAAGAACTGAACAAAAGAGAAAATATTTAAGCTAAGGGCTCTTTCTGCTTTATTTTTAACTTTCTAGTAAACAGTCAGACTGAAACTTTCAGAATTAAACTGACAATTAGATCACAGTCAGATGTTAAAGCAGTCAGAAGAGGTATGGATACAAACCAGAAATGGCCAAACCAAAACCTCTTGTACCAAGATCTGCCAAAGGCTGCAGGGAGACCAGCTCCTTCACAGTGACACCTCGTTCTGTGTAGGCCCTGTGCATCCTGGATTTTGGCTAGAAGATGGTGTCCCACAGCTGCGGTGGAACCAGCCAGTGCTGCCAGTTTGACCTGGCTCCCGCTGTGGAACAGGTGGAGGCCTGATAGCTGAAAGGCTGCAAGGCAGCACAAGGACTGGGAGAGACAGTTCGGTTCTTCAAAAGAGAAAAGAAAATCCCTGTTATCTGCCATGCACACTCAAAAACTGCTGTTTTAACATGGAAGTAAGCTCCTGAAAACATCCTCGAAAGATGTACTTCGAGTCAAGAAAAATGCTTCTTTTTCTTCTCAAGGCTTTTCCCCCTAATTATATTGTTTCGTGTTTTAATGTGTTTTGTGGTTTAATTGAACCATTATGAAATGAACACCTGACTTTGAAAATGTGAAAACAATTTTACATCAATTTTTTCTCATCACGCTTTATTAGTCAAATTCAGCATGAAGCTGTGAATGACAAATAGTCTCACACCTACCTTGGGGGTGGGGAGAGGAAGAGAAGAGAGGGAAGAAGAAGAGGGAAAGCATGAAGGTTTCTACAGAGAGCTATCAAATCATTAGTGTCACATTAGAGGACGGTGAAATGTTGCCGACCCTCTCTTCTAATGAAGAATAAAGTGATATTGAATGGTATTAGCAGGTTCAAAACAAGAAAGGCAGCTTTTCTCACACAGCTGACTACTACTAACCCTTAGATCTCCTTGCCATGGACTTCACAAATTTTTAAGTCTTAGTTATAAGAGGACTCGAAAGGTACCAGTACAAAGTCACAGAACAAAAATACACAAAGGATTACTAAATACAAACAGACTGCTTCTGATCCTCTCTCCTAATTGTCTGGGTGCCAGGAGATTATTCCAAACAGCACAGTGACATTGCACTTGTGCTGTCCCCTAGGCAGTACCACTGGACACTGCCTCATGCCAGACACCCAGTTAGATGGACCTCTGAAAGGAGGCAATCTCTCCGTGCTTGCACCCGTGCTCCTAAGCAGGTTGAGTAAATATTTGTTGCAAGATACCAACACAGCCTGAGCCCCATAACTGTGTGTTACTATCCTGCACCACACTTGTTTTCCCCTGTTTTACATAACTGAGAGAAAAGCAGAAATTCCACTGGCTTTGCAAAACTGCGTTCCCCCAGATGAAGGTTTAGAAACCACAGCATGCAAATGCATTCTCAAAGGATGTGCTGGTAAAAATGCAAGCACAAGCACTCTCATTTATCAGGACAAACAGAATGACTGCATGCACAGTTCTGGAGCAGGAATGCACCAAGGCCATGCATGGTAGCGCTTGCAGACAGAAAGGACTGTGGAGTAACCCCTGGAGCAACCTCCACCACTAAGTGTGGATTACAGCGTTGTACATCAGCTTTTCACCAGGCACAAGTTTGTATATCTTTAGATGTTTTAGGGCAAATAGTTATCTGCACTTACTGTGTTCAGGCACCATTACTCTGCATAACTGAGAATATACCTTGGACTTAGTAACAAAGAGTGCATATTTCCTAAGAACATGATGCAAACTTTTACTAAGGTAGCTAACATAAAACCCACAGACATCAGTATCAGCAACAGCGTAAATTAAAAATTCCAACTAGTCACAAAAAGGAAAGAAAGAGCTATAAGTCAGGGATTTATACTTCACAGACTTTATCTTGACATGAGAAATGGCTTCTATTATGTTGCTTTGTAATCTTGAAATTCTAATACAATAACACAAATCCTAGACAAGAGCTGGAAGTGGGCAGCATCTGTCCCTGCAGGCTCTTTGGACTTTACTCCAAACCTATTCCTTCTGTGCAGAAGCAGAAGCCAGGAAGAAATGTGATTTATTTCTAACAGTTCACAGATCTATTAATTCTTACTAAGCAAATATGTTACTGAAAAGCTACGTGCAGCCTGCTAACCTTTATCAAAATCCTTTTTTACTTCAGTGTTCACAGGCAAAGCACTGCCATCATACAAAGACCAGAGAGAAAAGCAAAAAGATGCTTGCAAGAGGACCAAGATTTATACGAGTGATTGTTATTTGCACTACAAAAAAAAGAGGCTCGACATAACAATGACAGATTACAGGAGCATCCCATTGTGATTTTTGATAGAATAAGAAATACTTAGTATTCAATCAGACGTCTTTACTGTAATGCGATAGAAGGATGTAACAAAGGCGCAGAATCCTCTCCTATTCAGGCTGATGCACACGGCTAGAGAGAAAATCAAATTTCTATTTTTGGTCTCTGTGACGTTGAGTACATGAGGTGCATGTAAGCCTAACAACTACCATTTACTGATTGAAAACATTTAGCAGGCATGCTGACAAACTCTTCACTGTAGCTCTGCAGAGGAAATGCCATGAAGGAGATTTAGCGTGAGAAGGAAAAGCTGGAACTGAGAGAAGAGTCACCAAGGTACAAGGGATGTTAGCACACTCCCATAAGCTGTATCTGAGCCTGCTATCATAGATGCAGCTGAAAGCACTTTCACACCCCAGAGAAGGGTAGTGAGTGGAAACTCAACATGGAAAAAACCCATCCAACCCTCATTCTGCTCCTGAGGGGCCTATGGGAAACAGCTGGGTACAGCACCAACCAGACTGTCCCTGGAGGTTCACAGGTTGGACACCCCTCCTCAAGGCAATTGATTTTCAATCTCACAGTGAGTTTTTTTCTTTAAAAGTATTTTAATTTATTGGCTGCACTGGAGACAGCAAAACGGTGTTGCTTGTAGCTCTTTAAGCGGGGCAGAGCTCTGCCTCACCGTCTGAGCTGTACCCAAAAGCTGGCAGGACACTCTAGCTCCAGCCAGCTCACAGAGAAACCTCTAAAGGACACGGTGCCCCACTACATCTTGAGGCCAAAGTCAAACTGCCACAACAGCACAAGGCACAACTGAAATTAAATTGCAGTCCCTCACTCTCTGAAACCTTACCATCAGATAAATGACATCACCACAAATTAGTCACTGTGAATGTATATAATTAAGTCAAGGTCAATCGTCTCTACATTGGGTTGTGTAGCTAAGCATAGGACTGTGATTAAAGTAAGACCCAGAGATTTCTGTAATTCAATATTTCAAATGGCAGTTTTCAGTGATGTGTCATTAAAAGACACCCCAATACTGTCCAAAAATGGCTACAAATGCAGGTCTACTTTGTAGGTTTCTACTCTAAGAGGCATTATGACTTTCTAGAACTTCTACTTGACCTAAAGTCTCTTTTTCAGAAAAGCCACCCCAGAAAGTGCCTAAGGACCTGGAATGGGAATCTGGCCCTCTGGGTTTAGCACCCGGGTCTGTCAGAGATTTCCTGTGTGAACCTCGGCAGGTCATTTAATGACAAGGGATGAACAATAAAAAATATGTAGATTATTAAGGTTAAGTGACTTTTATGGGCAACTGGACCCTAACAGGCTTAAGAAATCCCACAAGGTACTGAACTCTTTTGTAACTTCCAACTCTTCAGAGAGAGTGATTAATTCCCCATCACTGCAGCAGGAATCATGCATCCTCTGCCTTAAACCAGTTTTGCTTTACAGCAGTATCTTTGATGTGCTGACTGCAACAGGAAGGTCTGGGGCTCTCAATTTGCTAAGGACATTTTATTGTTGCTGACCTGAAATCACGAAATACCACCACCACAACCACTGTCCTCAGCCCTCAGTGAGGGCACAGGTCAGCAGGAACTTCCTGCACCTTGCAGTAACACACATCATTGCCCAAACCCAACTTTTTAAAAATGAAATCTGGAGTTGGAATAGCATCAGACAAGCAAATAGCCATCACTGGCATATTTTGTGTTCTAGGACAGATCTCTTCAAGCTGAAAAGCAAAGTAAGTCTGTGGTGGTTGGCATAGCAAAGTCAATTCATCAGCTCAGGAGTAGTCTGTGAGCAACACTGCTTTGACCATCTCAGCTGTCTGACAGAGATTCTATCCCTTCCTCTCTGATGCTGAGCTTATTCACTCATCTCAATTCATCCCTAATTAGACTACAGACTGACACAATTTATAATCATTGTAGACCACCAATGCAAATCCTCAGTACCATGATCTTTTGTGATAAAAGCACATATAATCTCAGCTTCTCACTGAATTCTCAAGGAACGTAAAACCTTGCTCAGTTTCCCATTTTCTCCCCAACTCTGTAACTTCCAGAGGTATGTCAAAAGTATTTCAGTTCTAGGGAAAAATGCTCATAAAATCTCATGTTCCTTGGTGTGGGATCACTTTGTACTGTGATCAACTCTCAACTCTCCCCCAAGGGAGAAGACAGAGAGGAGGCATGTTGGGCACGTTGCCAGATGGCCTAGACAGGAGGCAGGCCCTACACTAAAAACACAATGCAAGAAGATGCCCAGAACCTGAGAAAATAAGAGACAGAGCAATGGCAGCCTGACCCAGAGCTCACTACAAGACTCTGCAGAGCTGGCAGACCACAGAGGGGAAAAAGGCAGCAAGAGATAACAAACCTTTTTTTCCATAGGGAAAATTACTGCAACAGTTGAACCTATCAGGTTGTTGCTGCTAGAAAGGGGAAAACCTCACTAACCTTCTTTCCACTCCAGCAGCTTCCTCACCCCTGCTTCCCAGCCACCTCTTGTCCCTTGCTGGTACCCAGTGGTGCTCATCAGACTGGAATTCCCACGACCCATCCTCTCTCTGCCACATCAGCAAACTGAATGTGGCTGCAGATGGGGTCTGCAGAGTGTTGGAGTTGCTGGACACAAAAGAAGTGACAGAAGTGTGCACCAGAAACAGGGAGGAGCAGACAGCAGGGATTCCTTGCTCTCAGCAAGGATCTGAGATCTACCAGATTCAATCAAGCTACCTCATGCAACTTAAAATTACTTGGAACTACTCAAGCTTTTAGAATATAAATTGTCTCCCAAAGAAAGAATAACCTGAGAAGGCCTCTGTGTAGCTTTTTGCTTTGGTAGTATGTTCCAGAATCACACAAAAGAGAATGCATTTTCAGAAGATTACAGCACTGCTGGAGTGCAGAAAAACACTCCCTCCAAAAAAGAATACAGAAAATCTTCCTACAGTCAGGAAATATAATCCATTTGTCATTGTTCAGTGGAGATGCAAAGCTGTTTTTATTGTGAATTACTAAGACCTTTATTTCTATATATACAGAAAAACTCCATTTTTCTCAATACTCACAAAAACTCCTCGGGAATGAGATCTCATAGAAGGAATTGCATGAATGGCTCCTTACCTTTCCCAGAAAAGTGGAATGCCTAACAGAGCAATAAGAATGATAATAGGTCTCAAGCACTGAAGAAATGATCACAGCTAATGAAGAAGAACTGTTCTAGGAGAGGAAGGCAATTCCGAGTAGGCTTCAAAGGGACTTCCTGCAGTTCCCAATACTATTAAGGGATGATAAAAAAGAAACTTGAGCAAAGATAAGACAGATGAAACAAAGAGGGTGAAGATTAAAGAGCTACTAGGAATGGGAAGGACAGGAGCTATAAGCAAAAAGAAAAGTGATTTTCTCGCTTTCTTAATGCACAAAGTACCAGGACATGTATTGAAAGAAGATGACGTTTAAAAGAAGTCATTCCAAGAGACGCGACCACCGCTGTGCTTGCGCAAGAACCAAACTCATTAGGAGATGGAATTAGCATCAGGAAGAGGATGGAGGAAGCGCCCTGAGGCTTTTCCCTGCTCGGCTCGGCCAGTAGGTGTCACAGCAGTCAATGCTATCGGTGCACAGCGACTCCAGGCCACCGAGGTGTCTAGCTTGGAGAGCGCTAAATTACTGTACTTAAAATAAATCGGCTTTAATTAAAATTAAAGAAAGAAAGAAAGAAAAAAAAAGATGTCATTAGTCATTTCTATGACTTTCTATCAGATATTTCAAGTATCCTTAAAGAGTTTGGAAAGAACGCAAACAGATTGCCAAACATGTCAGCAAATACCACAGCTCTTACACCTGCACTTAGGGCTTTAGTGAGGCATTAAACACTCCGTGCTGGCACAGGTTAAAAGAATAGAGATGCTTGCTGCCCCCTCCCCAGCTGTATTAGCCAGCCTAACCAGCACACACGGCTGAGGTTTGTTCCCAGACATGCCTGGTCTCAGACCTACAGCTAGAAAACATCAGGCTGTCACAACATGAACATAAAGCCAGACCAGTGCGAGTTGCAGAAGCAAGAGAATTTTAAATAATTTTTAAAAATTTTCTACTTCAAAGGAAATTGAGAACAAACACATTTAGGAGAGCTCCTTGGGTTTAGCCTCTTTTTTCCTGGTGTGAATGCTCCAGCAGCAAAACTTCAGGCTGAGTGTTTTCCTACCCTCTCCCAGCACTAAGGGAAGCAGATGGGCTCTAATCATGCTCTGATACAGCAAAGAGAAGAAAAGCATATGATGGCATCCCCCATCATGAGTCTGCCTTTATGCTTGCCAGTCAGCTGTGCACATATAAAGCAATCATGACTTTGTTTGGCATTTCCTCTGGAACATATGGTGACTTACTATGCAGTTTCCAGCATGTATTGACACTGTTTTGAATTGCACTTAAATCCTTCCTTACTACACACAAAAACATAAATACATGTGTTTGATGTTTAGGGTCATGTCTACCCGATAGCAGAAGGGTCCTACCAACAGCTACAGAGCAGCTGCTGACAGCCTCCCTGTCCCCAGGGACCAGAGATTTCAGTGGGAGGAAGTGGCTTTGTATTTGGGGGGAGACCATGACAACTTGCTGCACAGCAAGCCAGCTTTAAACAGACCACCTGTGTGCCCAGAGGACCCCCGCTGCCTGGCTGAGCACGCCAAGTGGTTTCTGTTTATCAGCATCCAGTCCTGCTCTATCCTTTCTGCCTAGTCCCACTGAGTAGTGGGTTGCATAATGATCCAAAAATAGATCACTAAAATATGAAAATTATTAGACATACTTACTAATAATCCCTGCAGCTAAATTTTTCATAGCAGGCAACTGGCTGGCAGGTTACACAATACAGCATCCGAGATGTGAGTCAGAGCAAAAAAAGAGAGAAGCTATAAGAACATCAGTTTTAAAAGCCCCACAGATTTAAGCAGTGCTCTCTGTTCATTGCCAAAATCCATCAACTGTGGCAACTGGATCCTCAAATCCTGTGCAACTTTGGAACAAGTAACAGTTTTCTTTTCTCACCAGTAATTGAAGAGACCATCCAATAATTAATCTTCTCATGACAGGAAATACACTTTTTTCTTCAGTAGCACTGATATGAAGAACACAAGTTAGATTTAACAGAGTTACTCAAATTTTGTAAAATCAAGAGAAATACCAAATAAAATGCCCTATGAAACACCAAGGTTGAAATACTCTTTTATTGTATGTTTTTCCTCAAACAAAAAAAAAAGGAAATCCATTGGATTGCCATAGTGTCTGATCTTTACACAGTCATATTTGTAACACTCCTGAAACACTAAAGAGAGGAGACATAGTTCATCTTTTCAAACACAGAAGTAATTCCAGTGAAAACCTCTTTAGCCCTTCATTCCTAGGGAAAATAACCATACTGCCCACAAGATGCAAGAAAATGTAATTAGGCATAATTACTTCACCTTGCTTTTAAGAAGCTATTACCATTTGCTGTTCATGGTGCATAGGCTCCACCTTCTTTAACACACATGTACTAAAAAACCTGACCAAAGTAAACCAGGACACTAAACATACATTTACTTCTCCAAGGAAAAGACATGAGAAAGAATAAACTACATAAGGCAGATGTTCAGATGTTAGTGGGTTTGCTTTGTGCTTCACCAAAAGACACTGGGATAACACAGTGGTAAAGGCAGTGAGAGTCTTCCTAAACCTGGATAAAACTAGGAAAAGAAAAAAAAAAGCAAATATTTTAGTGGTACAAGAACTGAAACGAATCGGGTGAAAACAGGTTATTTACAGCACTTTTAGAGCCTGAAAAAGTACGAAAGCAAAAAACCTGCCTTTCAACGTTTAATCTTGGATCGCATTAAGCAAGCCAGATAAGAAGCACTCATGATTGCTCAAGGCACTTGGGTGAGTGGTTCGCTCACCCGAAGCTCCTACCCTTCTGCAAAAAGCTGCTGACTGCTGGCTTCCAGCTCTGAGAAGACTTACTAAAGCCCAAGAATGACCTGAACAAGAGTGCTTCACAGTATCACACTCAGTCATCAAAACCTTGGTTTCAACAATGGCCTTATCAAAACAAGTTTATCAGTTAAATTTAGGCTATTGTTGTTTTCCAAAGCCCCTGCTCCAGTCTCGCCTAATGCTGCACGCGTGCAGATCCCCACCTAAAGGGGTAAGAAAAAGCTCTGGTGTTCTGCATTCAGTTACAAGCTTTAAATTACAAGCTTTGTGGAGCCCTGTAACTCAGTCCCTCATAATGTAACTCACGCCCGGTTGTGGAGACCAGACGTTCTCTGGAAAGCACAGGTTTCAAGGGAAATCAAAGTGGGAGCTCCTGCCTGGGTGGCAGCACTAGAATCATAATCAAGGAAATAAAAGGAGCTTGATGGCACCCTAACAAGCATGAGTCAATGTATTTCATGCTTGTCTGCCATCAGGAAAGGCAGAGACGCTTTACCAGTGCCCAATAAAAAGAGCAGTTTAATTTCCAATGTCTAGCAAGCAGCTTGTTCCAAATCTGTTGTTTGCTTCATTGGAGTATAAAACAAAATCAAAATTAAATCATTTGTCTGTTTCTCTAAATCACTTAGGATGTCTAAAGGCAATTGAAGTTTTCTTATAGGAAACAAAGAATATTTATATTGCAAAACAGTCTTAAACAATTAACATTATGCCATTAAAGTGTTACGCTTTTTCTGCATTTAATGCAAGTTGCCATATCAATACCCTAAACAAAAAATAAAATGGGAAGGTTCCTAATGTAACCATGATTAGTATGTCTTAAGATAAGCATGTGGGAACTAAAGAGTCACGGATCCAGGAATTGCCAAATAATGACTAACATTAGCTTCCTTTTACACACTACAAAGGTAATTTGTTTAGCTTATCATTATTATTATCATTATTCCTGTTGCATCTTCACACCTTACTCCTATCTGCTTAGTCTTGCCTTGCTGGCCATGCAGAATTCATATTCAGCATTTACAAAAGTAAACAGACTAAAAACCTCTGGTTAAAGAAGGATCAGGCATTTCTTCAGTAGAAGTGTTCACCACTGGTGTCAGATCCATTTTAGGAGGCTCCCAGACATAAGAACTATTCCTATTTGTTTGTTTGTTGCACAGCTCCATGAACCATGAAATACCCTGCACTGAACTGTGTTAGATTTCAAAGCAAGAGTTTTTGCTTTAAACAAGTTGTGCTAGAAACCTCCAAACAGCTCAAAAGAACAGTAATCCTTTGTAAAAATCTTTTTTTTTTTCCCAGATCAACTAGCTTTGATGCTTCTATGGTAAAACCACCAATATCCACTGTCAAGCTGCCCTTTCACAATGTTCCTGAGCACTGTGTATGCCAGATGGCCTCAGGCTGGAGCAGGAATGTTGTCTTCTCTGCTGCTGCCCAGCCTGGTGTCTCCAGCAGGCTCTACCTGGTCTTCAGCGCATCCCAGAGAGGGGACCTACTGCCACAGACACCATCCCTTGGCAGCTAAGGCAATCGAGTCTCTATTAACACATTGGCTGTCCACACCACTCCCACAATACAAAGCAGTCCTACGGAAGGGACCCTGCCTAGCTCTGCCAGCATGCGTTCAGGTAAGGCGAGGAAAATGAAGAAAGAAATCAGCAGCAGGAGAGATCCAGATCTCAGAGAGGTCAGACTTCCTTACCTGACTCCCTAGGCTCATCAAGGACTGAAAAGCCAACCACCACTGATCTCCAGGTGTTTGTTCCAGCAGACCTGTTTGCTCATGTGGAACAGAGCCACCCTTCTCCCTGCTTCCTCAGGATTTTTTCTCCACCACTGTCTCCTGAGAAGGTGCTCCCACAACTCAGAATATGACACGGCTCACAGAGCATGAGATGTCCCGCCTGTCAGAAGGGACACAGCTGGCCCAGGTCACCTTCAAAGGCTGCTCAGAAGGTGTGGGGCCCAGCTGCTGGTGGGCAGAACACAGCAAATCACACATGCAGAGTAAATCTCAAAGGAAAACATGACCTGGCATTGTGCTCAGGCAGGGGTAGGCAGCGTGCGTGGTGTGACGAGCCAGTCTCAGATCCCAAGCACACACAGTTGCTAAGTGAGTCTGGGGAGTCTGAGCAACCCACAGTTGGAACTCACCCAGCAACCATGGAGCAGCAGCTTGATCACATGTTGTTTTTCTAAGGTGGGAGGGCTGCAGGATGCAAGTGTTAAATCTATTCTGGTCCTTAAAGCAGCTTTGTCGCTCGTGTCCACAGGAGGAGCAGGAGCATCAGGATCAATCATGCACCATTTGGGTACCACGTGGCAATACCAATTAAGACTGCTTTTGATGACCACCATGAGAGAGGCTCAGCAGCACGACCTGTCCAGTGGGAGACATGGGCTTCATATCCATGTCACACAGCTTTTGAAGCACCATTTTTTACAACGAGTGTGGTAGATCACTGGTCCAGGCTGCCCAGTGAGTTGGTAGATGTCCCAATGCTGAAAACATTCAGGGTTAATTGAATGGGACTCAGAACAACCTGATCTAGTTGAAGAGGTCCCTACTCACTGCAGTGCAGTCAGACTAGATGACCTTAAAGGGTGTCTCTCAACACTCACTATTCTGTGATTCTGTATTGGGTCCCTCTGGCTCAAGGATGTGTTTTGGTAGCCATAAGACATGATGAACTGTGGTCTCACACCTTTTCTAGAAGGCGCTGTGTTGGTAGGTTAAGCCTTGGGTACTAGAGCAACCTTGGATACAGACAGCTGAAAAAGGACCTCAAGGGCAGTTATGTCACCAGAAGATGCTCCTGACTTCTTCATCTTCTTCTGCTGGCTGCTTTAGTAATAATCCTTGGTGATCATGAGAGTGTAGATGTTGTTGTCTTGTAACTTCTATTGTCAGGGAGGAGTGGCAGGTAGGCTGTCAAATGGTGCAGTCTGAAGGGTTTATTTGGGGACCAACTAGGGGAAAAGTTGGTGAATAAATCTGAGGTCGCTCTTTGCTGTTTTTATTGTGTCCACCCGGTGTAGTAAAACTGAGACACTGAGCTGTCTCTACCCCCAGTCACCAGCTGCTGTCCTACAGCCTTGTGGATCACAGAGCAGAAGCTGCTCCATTCATCCAGTTTTTCTTTACCCACCTCCACAGAGAGATACCAGATGCTCCACTCCTCACCTGCCTCTTTCTCTGTTTTACTTGCTTCTCTACAGAGAGACTCTCCTGGTACATGCAGCATTCAACAAGGGGAAGAGAGACAAGCTTGTGTTTCAAATACCATTTTTCCGGCCTCTCCTGACCTTGTGCTTGTTTTTGCTCACTCAGTTGCTTCTTTTAGCACACTTGTATGTACTATTAAATACTTGTGGGCTGGATTTTGCTTCAAAGCAGACACAAGGCCCTTTGCAAGACTGCAGCACAAAACTAGAGTCTGCTCTTCCACTACACAAAGCATAATTCAGCATACTATGCCACGTGCTGCAGACCTTCAAAGGTCTTCTACACAGAGTAGAACATATGACTAGAAAATCCTGGTTCCGTTCCTCCCTGTCACTGAGGACCACTGTACAAGACAGCAAGCCACTTAATCCTCTACATTTCAGTTCCCCTTCACGTAAAGACAATAAATCATTCAATCTTACAAAAAAGAAATAAAGAAATATAGTCCCATGTGAGCTCTTTGGATGAAGTGCTCCATTTGTATGCCTTAAAATGTCCAGTAAAGAAATTCCAACACGTAATAAAATGACAATATTATTAAAGGTAATTTGGTAGGGGTCTTATAATTCTACAAAGCATGCCTTTTTGAACAGCTCTCTGAAGAGCATAATGGGGTTTGGAAAATCTTACTGATTGGAAAATGTGGTGAAACAAGCAATATGCAATATTTAATGAGATTCTCAGAGAGCATACCAAGAAACAGCCCCTCAGTATTTTTGAAGTTATACCTTCACATCTCTAACAAATACACTAGATATAAAAATAACAGAGCAATTACAAATATAGACGAACTTTTATAAATTCTGGAAAGACATTACAAACCAGAACCCACAAGTTTTCCAGACTCCCTTCATGGCTATATCTGTGTTACAGAATGGTTTGGGTATGAATGCTGCAGGTCGTTTAGGAACTATTTTGATTGTCAAACACAAATGACCATTTTCAAGGTTGCTGAAAAAGACCACTGTAATGCTTTTATGTTATAGGATATAACTGATCCCAAATGACATCCCAAATAAAAGTTTTTCATTATTACTTCTTCCATTCACTCCCATGAATTTGTCATTGGACTAAACATGAATCTCCTCTTTCAGAAAGGGAACAGGATAATCACTGAGAACATGTAAGCCACTGAAACTTTTCCTCCTACAAGACTTGCTGCTTGAGCAACTTGAAAAACACAAGCAAGGAAAACCAAAGGTCAATATTTCTAGACTACACCAAATTTCTAATGGCAAAGCCAATATCCATTTGTTAGAGCTAACACTATTTTCTTCCTCTGTTATTGCTTTGCATCTTAGCATGACCAAACGTTACAGCATCCTCATATTTCCACTCCAGCCAACCATCTGATCAAGTATGTGATGGAAGTCAACAGCAATTTTGTTTTCATTAATCAAGATAATAACTGGCCATAAATAACATCTTTGCAGTTACTGTGAAGTAACAGCGAAACCTTGAAAAACAACGAATTGCACGTCCCCCTACTTAGAGGAAGACTGCAACGTGCCTCACTTCTGCAGCACTGGATACAAAGTATGCTGGAATTTACATGACATTTAAATTTTCCACAAAATACAGGCATCAGCCTTGAAGATGGGAGAGACAGATGTATCTATTCCAGTCAACCTAATTACACTGTTAGTTCTTAAAGTATTTTCTCTGGGTTTAGGTTTGTTTTTCGGTGGTGGGGGTTTTTTTTAAGAATCAAGGTATAAAAGAAGGTTCTAAAAGGTGAACATAATTCTGTATTTTCACACAAAGACAATGCTTACAAAAGTAAATAATCCAATGCATTACAAAATTATTGTGGCAGAAATTTTCTTGGATTCTCTGATGTCAGCTGTGTAAATGAACAATGAAAAAAATTTTGTTGTGTAGTATATTTATTACAGAGCATATGAGAGAAATGACCAACCATGAAGTATGTCAGAATGGTGGAAGCACATCCTCTGAAATTTTAAGATGGAGGCACAGTACCTTTAGATGAATTGCAAGGCAAAGCCAGGTTGGGGAATGCTGGGGAAACGATGTAGGTGGGGTTTGCCAAAGTCACAAAGACTTGGAACAGTGCATGTGTGGAGTGTTTTCTTTCTGTGCTTGGAAAAGACGCCAGGAGATGGTGACAAAAAGAAGAACCACAAAGCTATATGGTAGTAGAAGCACAAAGCATTAAAGTCCAAACGCTTCTTTAATTGGGTATTGGGTTTTCACATTCACAATGCTGTACCAATTAAAAATGGATTTAGCAGACTTAGCTCCTGATAAAAATCTGGTGAAAACATTATGCAGTCTCACAGCTGCATAGAGAGACAATGCATTTGGACTCGTGGTTAATTAAGATCCCTTCATGTCCAGCTGCATGGCTGTTTGTGGATAGTGAAATTCCCACTCCAAGTCCTATAAGGACAGCATTTTGGGACACTGAGTATACTCAGAGTAGCCTACCACTGTATGCTCCTGCTTCAGTTGAGGGAGGTATTACTGAACACACTGTATATATATAAGTGTGTCTTTATATTTTTATATATACATATATATACACACAAGACGCTGAAGTTCATGCCCCATTTTGTAACATAAAAAGCAAAAAAGAAAATTAATGGGAACAACAAAAAAAAGCCATTAAAACAGGGAGAATATTAATATTTTCAAGTGGCGATAACACCCCTCCGCAGTCTGCTAATTTAGAAAATTAATGTACTTAGTACATTCATTTGTATAGGGATTTTGCATTCTACATCTGTGCCAGGTATTGCATTTCCATTTAAAAAATCTGAATCCAAACAGGTGTTGGACATAACAATGCACTTCCTTTTGAGGAAGGAATCATACACAGTTTGAACAAAAACCCAGTTGCTGGCTGCAAAATTAATACCAAACGAGAGGGGATGATTTGTGATCCTACTCTCAATGTATTTCTCAAAGCAAGTTCTTATACTGAGCCACAGCCCAACATGCTGCCTAGCACTTGACTTCAGCTGAAGGAATAGCTGGTAGCCACAGTTACAGCAGATGACTGGCAAGGTGCCCTATCAAGTTTTGTTTGCAATTGGTTCATTCCCATGATGGCAAAGCGTGCTGGATTTCAAATCCAGAAACTCTCACAAGGCCACACCTCGTCGTTACTGCACTTGAGATCCAGCAGTCAAACACTCCAAAGTCACGCTGGAATGGGCAGCAGCCTGTAGAGCAGGTTGACATCAGACACCGTGTTGCCTGCGTGACTGCTCGCAGCAGGCCTGAGACTAAGGAATGTGGCACGCTCCTGGCTATTCTCCCCCAGCAAGATGCTCGTTCAGAGGCAACTAAAAGGCTCATTCTCAAGGATACAGGAAAAACATCAGTTGTCTAAACACATAGATTAGTTTGACCTCTCAGGGTTTACTGTTTATCTTTTCCCAGATCAAGCTGGGAAACTGCTTTGGTTCACACAAAATCTTAACAGGATTTATTGGATTTTAGCTGATCTACTTCTTTTATGCCCATCATAGGGCATAGCAAATAGAGCCCTCGGAGGAACTATGGAGACCTGGCTGAGGCACACAAAGGACCTCCTTTGTCTCTCTGTCCAAAAGCTCATAGTTACAATAAAAGTCTCAACATTTAAGCAAGAAAACAGAGGACCTGTAGGTAGAGTTTGGTCTGGAGCCAGGATCACAGTCTCTCTACACAACACTAGCTGCAACCTCTAGAATGTACTTTCTTTTACCTTCTTCTTTGTTTTCCCGTAGGGGGCAGTTATTTCAGCCTTCATTGCAGTGCCAAAGAAAGGATCAATCTGATCACTTAAGATTATAAAGTTTGATTGCTCAAGAACGTAGGTTGGCCAATGTAACTCAGCTTTCATAGTGGCAGTTATCTACATCCTCTCTCCTTCATGGAGTACCTTGAACAGGTTGTGTTTGGATCTGCAGACTTATGAGTTCAGCTCTTAGAGACCCCAGAGAAGACCAGAAGGTCAAAGCTGTTATGCCGGGAAATCATTCCCTTTTAATAAATTTGTCCTGCACCCAGCTGCTTCCCAGACCAGAAAGATCATTTTAAAAAAAAACCATAAAGGAGGGGTATTAAGTCACTGCTCTGTCTTTTGCTTGGTCAGCAGTGCTCCACAGTGAAGCACCAGGTTATACCAAAAAATAAAACAGGCCACAGAGGCTACCATGGCATTGACATAATTAGTGCAGTTGTAATACATGATAGAACATGGCTGGGTAACAGTATGAATATATTAGAAAGAGTGTGTGACATTGGAATTATTGAGAGCTTCAGCAGAAAGTCAGTCACTGTACATATAAATATACACACACACACGGACAGAGATGGCAGGCACCAAAAAACCCCCGTATCTTATTTTTTTAATTAGAAATATAGAAAAATGTTTAATCTCTGGCCACTCAGTCATGGTAAGCAGAAGACTGCTTTGGAGAAAGGGTAGGAATTCTTTGAATTCCCCTGGAATGTCCCCTCTTTGCAAGCCTGGTGCAAAACTGGCCTAAGGCACCTCATTACACTTGACTGTGAGCAGGTGGTGGAGTGCCACGCACATACAGAACACACCACGCAGACAGACTACACATATTACACTTCTATTTCTCTAAATCAACACATTAGTAAGAAAAGGCATGAGTTTAAATTTGGGATTAATCCTTCCTACTGTAAAAATACTAGCAAGAATTTCACTGTTTTCACAAGGAAGACTAGATTCCCAGACTGTGTAAGAGCAGCTACGCCATCTTTTGGGTTATCGTCTTCTGTCCCTGGTGGTGGGCCAACATTTAGAACTTCCTCAGTTCCTAGGAAATTCATTTTCTATTTTAAAAAGGCTTAGGGGAGCTATTCTGGGGAATCCTCATTCACTCTGAATAACCTTTCTCTGTATTAAAATTATTTCTACGTTTTAGTCTACATGGGTGGAGGAGGGTAAAAATCAAAGTGATGCATTTTCTCCTGTTGGGATAAACAAGCTGGTGTGGGTGGTTGTACACATCAAAGGAGACAAACCTTTTTTTCAATGGCAGCTTTCTATTATGCATCTGAAAACAGTTTCACAAAAGCCAAATGTGTCTTTTTTTAAGGATTAAAAGAGTATGAAAATAAATTTTATTTTAATTCACCATCAGCCTTGTTAAGTGCATCAACCTCGTTAAGTTCATCTACTCGGAACAGCTTTCCCATACACGGAAAAAATTTATGAACACTCTACAGATTTCAGAAAGGTCAGAATTTTTTCTTTTATATTTAAGGCTGAGTATTTTATGGGTCACTGAGGAAAAAAACCCTTTCAAAAACAATTCAAAGTCTCCTCAAAACATGATAAAACAAAACAAAGCATCAATTCAGTTTCTGGATTAATGAATGAAGTGCTTAACCTCAACTTCTGGCTGACCAGAACTCACTGCATTTACTGCATTTATCTTCCAAGTACTGACATATAATTGGAATGTCTTTATTGACATAACATTGACATAGTTTTCCATACTTAGAAAACACATTGTGAAGTAGCCAAAATTCTGGGTTTACAAATTTAGTCTGCACAAATTTAATTCCTAATTCAGTGATCAGAATGCAAATGATAGTTAAGAATTTAGTGACCACAGTGGAAAAACCTATAAATCTACAATAGCACAGAATAGGAAATACTCTCTTACTGAAGATACTTCAAGGCAGTTATGGTTTTAGTATCAGCTTCATAAAAGAATCATATTCTTCCATTTTGAGGTGAATTGGAATTCGAATTTCACCCATACGAGCTCTTCCATCAATTTTATTGATTATTATTAATACCTACTGATAACTGCATTACTTTTAATGGAATTTGCCAGTGAATGGCCTATCAGAATTTCAACAACTTAATACTTCTATGAAGAAATGCACAGCTTGCTTTGTTTGGCACACTAAGTTACTTCTTTGTAACAACTGTACAGCCATTATAGTACAGCACCTAAATGTATGAAAATTACTCATTATTATAGTAGCAGAAAGCATCGCAAGCATGTGATGAATTCATTAAATCAGTTTAGAGGAGATTAGTCATTTAAGAGCATTCTAAAGAGCATTTTGCTACTTACCCACAGAGCTTTATCTAAGTCACAGCTAAAATTTACATGACGACATATCATGTAGTGAGTAAAAGCAACAGAACAGTTTTGTTGTCCATTTTGGGTTTATGTGGCAAGGGTTTGACAGCAGAAGGGCTGCAGAGGTGCCTTCTGTGAGAAGGCAACAGACCCTGTCCCTGTGTAGGACAGAGCAAGTTGTAGCTCGCCCCAAAACGGACCCACCACAGGCGAGAGCTGAGCCCATCAGCGATGTCAGCAGCACCTCTGTGGGAACGTATTTAGGGAAGAGTAAAAAACACTGCTCTACAGCAGCTGAGAGAGAGAAGTGAGAATAAGTGAAAGAAACTCCGCAGAAACCAAGATCAGAGAAGAAGGAGGGGGAGGAGGTACTCCAGGGGCTGGAACAGAGACTTTCGTGCAACCCACGGTGATGACCATGACAGAGACTGTGGAGCTGCAGGCTGTCCCCCTCCGGCTCATGGAAGCCCACTGGGGCAGATATCCACCTGCAGGCCACTGAGGGGGGCCTAGGAAGGAGCAGGTTGTCTGGCCAGGATCTGTGGCTCCCCAGGAATACCGGCCCTGAGCAGTGTGTTCCTGAAGGATTGCCCCCCATGGAAGGGACCCACACTGAGGCAGTTCCTGAAGAACTGCTGCCTGTGGAAAGGACACACGCCGGACAAGTTTGTGAAGGGCTGTCTCCCACGAGAAGGACCTCACACTGGAGCAGGGGAAGAGTGTGAAGAGAAAGGAATGGCAGAGAACAAGCGCTACAAACTGACCACAACTCCCATTCCCCACCTCCCTGCACTGCTCAGGGGAAGGAGATAGAAGAGTTGGGACCCAATTTTCACCTGGGAAGAAGGGAAGGGATGGTCGGAAGGTGTTTTTTAGATTTTTTTTCTTGTTTTTCATTATCCTACTCTGATTGATAAGTAATAAATTAAATTAATTTCATTCAGTCAGGTTTGTTTTGCCCATGATGACAATTAGTAAGTGATCTCCTCGTCCTTATCTCAACCCACAAGCTTTTCACCCTATTTTTCTCTCCCTGTCCAGTTGAGAAGGGGGAAGATAGAGAGGCTTGGTGGGCATCTGGTAACCAGCCAAGGTCAACCCACCATAGTTTTTTAGAACTTCTTAGTTCTAAACTTAGTTAGAACTAACTTCTTAGTTCTACATTTTCTATGGTACGTACACCTCCCCACTATGTAAACTATTTGTAGCCAGATCTTCCTCTCGATAAGCATAGGAGCCTAAGGCTCCAGGCCACATGCATTAAATAGCACAGAAATAAGTTTAGAATGTGGAAGTTTTGGAAAATAAAATTTAAGATGATGTGGCTGAAAGGTAATGGAGTTGCTTTGGCTTGGACACAATCACATATTTCAACAATCACTGTAAGTGTATGAATGATAAATGCTTGCAGTTCATCAAATCCTTTCCAAGTCTGGGTGTTAAGGCTTTACCTGGAGGGGTCCAACAAACTACAGAGGAGGAGAAGGAAGAAATCCAAGGGCAAGTCCTCCTGAGAGCATGAGATTTCAGCTCATTGACTGACATAGCACTAAAATCATCCATAGAAGATGTGCAGACCTTATAACACACAGCATGCCTCAGAGCACTTTCAGTACAGAGCGTAAACTGTATTTGCCCAAAAATCTGTGGGTTAGCTAAACAGTTCTCTGTTAGAGACAGAAGTTAAGGAGTCCAAGGCTGGAGAAAAGATGCAAAAATGCAATATGCAATCTACCAATGATGAAACAGAACAAAATACCTTTGTTTAGAGTGACATGGAAAAACTGTGAATACAAGAACATCCAACTCCCTGAACAGCTTTTAAAAAGCAGCATGGGAAAGAATACAGTGTTTAACTGTTTATTTACATTTGGACAGTTTTTTTGGAAATTGACAACATTGCCTCCTGGACAGCTAATTTGGCATAATTCCCAAGCCACAGGCCCTTCCAGACGTCTCAGTCATGTCCAATGTCCTCGGTTTTCAGTGCTGTAAGATGCATGCCAGTCAAACATCAAAATCCTCTTCCCACAGGACTTGTGGGATTGTTTGGGTGACTACAAACACAGGAGAAAGAAGCAGGCTGTCAGTCTGACCATTATGAAATCCATCATCAAATGGGACAATATTCTAGAATTAACACCTTTCTCTTCTCAGTGTAAGAAAGCTTTGTTGAAACCTTCCAGCAATTTAGGCTTTTGTGTATCAGAAGGAATTCTGGGATACCACTTTAAACCTCTATCATGAAAAAGAATTTTAAAACTTGTCATGAGGAAAGGCAGAATATAAGGCCATGGACTGCCTCTCTGAAAATAAACTGCTGCCAATGCTCCCTGAGATTTAAAATCAGGGCTTGAAGCGCTCCTAGCTGAAACGTATGATTTGAGAGAGGCTCTTTCACTAGTTAGAGCTTACAATATCAAAAGAAGAAAGATTAAGGTAATGCTGAAGAGGAAAGCACAATTACATTTTAAAATTGCTTTTTGAAAGAGATGTTGGGAGTCCTGTCCACTGGCACAGTTGGAACACACCACTGCATGTACAAAAGCAAGTAATCTTACACCACTGAGGAGAGAGACTATTCTGTTACAATCACTGCTCTCTCAAGTACGTTCTGACTCGGAGCTTTGGCTCTAACTCACTAACTCATGTTTGATTTGTAAAAACACAGAACGTTCTTTGCCATTTCTTTCACTCTAACAAAATCCCTGTAACATACCTAGATCCTACTGCCTTCCTTCTTTTATATCAGGATATAAATTTCAGCTTCTGGGAAAGCTACTTGTGCTTCCTATCATGACACTCCAAAGTATTCAGAATTAGTCATTTAATCTCTATTCTGGCTAAAATGGCTTACTGGAGAAATCTCAGCTTAATAAATAATGTATAAGAATTCTCCCTTTTATGTGGTGTGAGCAGTCATTTGAGCTATAACATCATTTATTGGCTGCGGCAGAATGAAATGAGCAAATACACTGTGGTACAACCCAGTGTAAGTTAATATTGGTCACAAAGCTCATACACACGGAAAGAAGCAACTGCCAAAGCCAGAACACTTGCCAAAGGCCTTTCCCATTCTTAAAGAAGGTGCCAGCAAACTTGCACCCCATCACAAGCCAAAGACAATGACAGGTAGCTATGAACCAAGCTTTTCTCATCTTCTGCTTCCACCAACCTGGAACTATGGTGTGCAATTTGGAAACCCAGAAGTGTTTAAATATTTGGTGGGAGAAACCAGACCTCCATCCAGCCTGTGAATCCTGCTGCCCTCCTAACCTGCAGCGTTTCTTTTGTCTAGCATACCCTCCACGAGAGTGAGTTTGCCACTTGACTATCCCACAATATCCACAGTGTCTACACTCTGGTTCCCCTCCAGGATTCCAAAAACGGAGAGAAACATCAAGTTAACCTGCTTTAATTTCAGAACATTGTTACAGCAAGTATTGCTCTGAAAAACTTCTATCAGCTTCCTTTCAGCTGCAAAGTCTTCAAGTCCAACATACAGCCACCTGCAGCCACAGACTGCAGTTTCAGATTCTTAGGATGGTGGAAAGAGAGATGCAGCAGATGATTCTCCCCGTTCCCACTTAGACGAAAATTGCAATGACTGGCAGCAGAATGAGTTAATTAAAGGCCTGCTTTCTCTTCTCCTTCAGGAAAAACAAAAAGATTTTTAAGTCCGAGCTCCAGTCTGAGGTAACTAGACAGCTAATAACTTCAGGAGGGATTTTAGTCACTTGAGGAAACTGCTCAGGGAGGCACCTGACAGCAAGCTGACACTTTTAGAAAGGAGGATATTTCACTGACATTTGTTCAGAAAGTGAGTGAAAGGAAACTGCTTTCACAGCACAGACAGGGACAATAATGACATGCCAGGCACGGAGCACTGGAAACTTTTCCCTTGGCCACAAAGTCATTAAGCATCACAGGCAGTAACACTTTGCACCTGCAGGCCTGTTCTGTGGAAGGCATAAAAGGGATACACGGACCAGAAGTGTCCTGCCCTTCCAGCTCAGCTCAAACCACATTCAAGACAAGGAGGAAGAACAGTGCAAGGAACGTTGCCTTTTACTTTGCCTAAATCCAGCTCTAAGTTTAGCTGAGGTCAAGACCAATTGAACAGTTTGGAACCTTCCAATGTACCTGCATGCCTGCCTGTTTCTGTCACAGTCATCAGCACGTGGATCCAGGCCCAATAACTGGGGGAACATCTCTTCACCGGCGCTGAAGGGTGTGGGACAGGGAATCCCAACTCCACCAGAGATCACTAGAGGAGAGCCAGCACCCACGGAATATGTGAATATGGTGAAAAAATGGACCAATGCTAAAGCTCACTTAAGCTGAGTGAAACTTGGCTACAAAGCATGTTGAACTGTGTAGTGAGACTCACTACCATGGCCAAGTGAAGGCATTTGTACCCTGAAGATGGGGACACCTCAGAGGAATAACTAAGTCTGAAAATATGAGATCCTTTTGGGAAAAAAAAAAATCCCCAAAGCTGCTTTTTCATGTATTTGGGATCTGTATGAATATATCTGGGGGGAATATACAGTATCTACATTTCAACTAGTTGAACACTTTTGGAGTCAGAAACTGTTTATTGAAATGAAAAGTGTAATTCTGGTATTTATACTCCAAAGGATATGCAATACATCACAAATGAAACTAGCAGAAGGAACCAGTTCATTTTAATTCTACAAAATTCCATTTGCAGAAATAGACCAGAGAAGTGGTAGAAGTGACAGGCTGGGGAGCTATTTCTCAAAAAATAAAAAATCACAGATATTTAAACCAGATTAAATTCTAAACTTCAAAAAGTTGCCCTTTAATGTGCATTACCTCAAATCTCTAAAGTATTGTACCTTCCATGCATTTCCAAGAGCATATATTATTCACATTATTTAACATTTGCATTCTGATTGCAATCAGCTTTCTTTTAATAAAATAAATAATGTTACAGTCTGTTAACCTAGGACCATCAAACTCTCGCTTCCACTATCAATCAATGCCACTTTTCTGCTGACTGTAACTCAATTAAAATCCAATTATTTGAATAGCTGGATGGAAATTGCTATCGTAAGATATACGTTTTTATTAGAAACATTTCGTGTAGAAAATTGACAGCATAGGAGTTGTGACATTATGATTAAAAATGTTTTGTAACCTGGGCTGGGAAAAGCTATGCCAATAAACATGGAGGGGCAGTGTCACTTCTGGAGTAGGTATTTGATTCTATAGTTGGGCCTTTTGGCTCAGAGCAGGTCCAAAATGCTGTGACTTTGCTAGCATTACTATGACCTTTGAGAAAGTTGGTCCTTCTAAGCCTCAAAGCTTGCTACTTCTACAGATGTTAAATAAGAAAAAAAGTAGTTATATATTCTGAGAGCATCTTACCACATCACTCATGGAGTTAATTATAAAATATGTCAGCCAGTGATACTGATTCTTTAGGCGATATCGATGTCAAATTCTTTCATTTATTTTATTTCTTACATTAACTAAGACCAGGTAAGGAGCTGTTTATTAACAGGACATGTCTCTTCATATGCTTGCAGCTGAGTACCTTCATTTGAAAAAAATGTCTAGGAGAAAATCCCCAAGTATAAATTTGTTTCTTAGTTTTTAATCACATCAATTTTCTACCAGAGCTTTGGTTTATTTCACCAAAGTGTGGATAATACATTCTTCTTCATCCAACCCTAAAAAGCTGAGTTCTTTGATACTGATAACATATGCAGACAGAAAATATCATCACACTACTTTACTTTCAGTAGGCCAACTCTATATATAAAAAATAAAATATCTTTTAAAATGCCTAGATGTAAAGCCTAATTTTTCAAAACAGATTTAAAAGATTAAAAGATTTCTATTTTTTTCAGGTCTATTTATCTAGGACTTACTCGGCACCTGAAATTACTATGGAGGACCATTTTTAGGAACAAAAAATTCTCCTATCAAACATATTTCTTTAGCTGATCTCAAATACTCTTATAAAGCAAGTGCAGGTTCTCTAATGCATTTCTTTTCAACGTAATATCATTGTCTTCTACCTTGCGTCATAAAATCACATCATCTGAATTATACCTACTGCAGTTTTAATAGATTTCTGCAGAGGTTGTTCACTGAAGATTACACAGAGGATTTAAACTGGGCTATTAGATTATGACTACTTGCATTTGACAAAATAACTTGAACTGGCATGCAGCAAGGAATGAAAAGAGCCAAAAAATCAAGGATAAGAAAATGGAAATATTATAGATAAGCAAAGTAATTGCAAAATGTGATTTATAATAAAAGAAACAACTCTCGATAGAATGTCATGTTCATATTACTTTTCCATTGTGATTACTGTAGTTGACTTTTGTTCCATATATCAGATTTTGCATCTTTCCTGTCACTTTCCTTGTGATTTCAGGCAACACCCCTAAAATATTTTTAGCTGCTTTACAAACTAAAGTTGCATTAAGTAGTGAACACTGCTTATCACAAGTGCATGACAGTTTTCATATATGCTGGAACCTGCCTGCTTCCTAGAAATGTATAATATTTTCACATATATACAGTCTAGCTCCCTCTAAAGCTACCACTGGAATAAATACTTTTAGCCTTTTGACTCCACATGCTAGCAGGGTCTCTTAGGCAAGCTCTGAAAAGTCATCTTATAAAAGGGGTCCACGAAAAATGACAGAATTCAAGCCATTCAGCTTTTTCATGCAGACAGACGTTAAAAGTGAGATCATTTACATGGTGTATGTTAAAATCACAGCTACTTACCCTTTTTCTCAAGTTGTAGGTCAAAATGAGATTTCTGGAGAAGGAGTGTGAAAAGGCTGTGTAGAACTCCAGCACTTTCTGCAAGGCATCCCTTTTAATCACATGAAGATCACAGTAAGTCAAAGCCCTCACATTAGCACAGGACTGGGCGAGGGTCGACTCCTTCCAGAACACATCACCAAAAACGTCTCCTTTGCCTACAGAAAATCAACAGCATTGCTTTCAGTAATAGCACTATTTCTATCAGAAATAGAACAGAACAGACATCTCATTCATGCAGTCAAGCTTCTTCTATTTTTGCGCTCAGAAAAACAAACTGTCTGGAAAAAAAACAACTTTGAAATATTTGATAACTTTTTTCCATTACCTTTTTCTTAATTACAACAGCCTAGCAAAACTTCATAAGAATAAATCATAATTAAAAAATGTTCTATGTGACAACTCCCCTTTAAATATCAATAAAGGTTTTTCTTTAAAAATCAAGAGAAGTGGTTCATTCTTGGTTCATGTACTCTTCTGATCCCTTTCAAAGAAATTAATTAAGAGGAAATGGTTTTTCCCTTTCTCCTTTTAACTGTCACGCAAAGGATCTGTTTCTTACATCTGTGTTGCTGAGTTTTCTTTATCGGGGTAACATTTACCCACTGTTGTGTCAATAAAACCATCCTGTATAACACAGCAGTGCTGTTACAGGCTACAAATAAACAGAGTCCAAACCGAGAAGAGTACAGATTAATTATCCCCAGCACAACAATGACAAGGCACTAATGTTTAGCTGTTTCACACTGGAAGGAAGAAAACAGCCACTTCCTCACACCCTTCTCACGTGCATGTCTCTATGAGCTCAGGGCAGCCAGTGAAATCCCAGCTGTGGAATACTGCAATGAGGGCATTTGCACCAGTCTGGGCACTACAATGTGGGGCACATACACCCAAATCTACTGAGGAGCAGCCCCCTGTCAGGATTTCACCAGCTACATCCCAGCTCAGGCTGGGCACAAAAAGGAGTGTGTAGGAGAAAGTTACAACTTCATTTACAAGAGTGATGGCCTTTTTTCCCCATTTTCCAATACATAATGCTAACAGAGAAGGAATATTCAGTTGTTAACTTGACAATGAAAAGCTATACTGTTCTCATTTTGAAATGTGTTTTCCTCCCAAACATCCGCTGTTCTATATCACCGCTACTCATCTCTCTTAAGACCAACCACATGGAAATACATTCACATCTATCAAGTTGTGGTAGGAATGGTCCTTTGTCTTGTAAGTAATACCTTGCCTGTAGCAATTCTTAAATCCAAAGCATCAAAATATATATTAGTTTACTGACTTCACCCAGGTTCTTTTAGATCTCCTTCCCTAAATAAATTGCTGTGTTTGAAAGCTTATATGAAAGTCAAGAGAACTATCAGGAGTAAAGAGCTCAAGAAAACTTCTAATTCAAACTCAGCATTCCCATCTCAGCCCTTCAGCTGTACTTCCACCCTTATCTAACCTCTTCCATCAGATGATAAGCATTTTCTCTTTGAGTAGAAGCTATCAGCTTGATGGTAAACTATCCTGCAGTGCAATAAGCTGTCATTAACTCTGATGTGCTCCTAGTCTTCCACAGAAGACCTACACCATCCACCTCCCATGGACCAGTTCAGATCCTGATCACTTTGGACTTTATTTTAATTTCAAATGTCTATATACACTGAAACCACCCATTCTGTTAGCACATTTTTCATAAAATTAGGCAAAGACACTATAAAGATAACCTTTCTTCCACCTCTAGTCTCCTTACATAGGACAATGCCTACATCTGGAAATAGTACAAAAGCTTCATATCAACAAGCATGGTGGTAGTCCCACAGCCCAGCACAGTAAACAACTTTTCTTTTCAATAGCAATTACTTTTCACATTTTCAATTATTTGTATGGGTTATGTTAGTAGATATATTAAAAACGGCTACAGAAAAAAAGCTTCCATGCACTTAAAACAGATCATCATCTACAAGGCTTTTAGACAGACAAATACACAATATATTCAAAATTGAAATGAAACAATTTTTATGCACCATAAAAACTGATATGCTTCACTGGGTAAAAATGGATTGTTTGCCATTGGAATAAATATGCTTTTACTCACAATCTTCCAGGCAATTAGCTAAACAACTGTTTTAATTAACGCTCTGGAATCTATCAAGCATTGAAATGTGCCATCACTGATGAGCAAGTTAGAACTGGTAGTCCAACAAGGGAGAGGAGTCCTAGTTCATTTCTAAGCGTATTGCTTAGCATCTCCAGACAAGTTTCCCTATCTTAAAATGACAATAATTATGTTACTGCCCCACAGCAACATGACGAGTAATTAGTACAATCCAAGCACAAACAGCATGGTGCTGCTGTGTCTACCTCAGAAGTGACATAAAACAGAAGTTAGTATGTCTTACTCTTTTTGAAATTTAATTCTGCTTTTCACAGAACACAGAAAGACACAACTCTGTCCTTCACCTCTGGCAGCAACCACAGTTGCGTTTTGCTATTTGTAACGTTTCCCTCCGAAAAAATCTCCCTCCTGCAGCGTCCTGCCACCCCAGGGAGCCACCTCCCATTAGTGACAAGAACAGCACAGGAAGGAGCTGCATCTGCTGGGTGCCCGCTGAGCCAAACCAGAGAAAAGCAACACATGAGCCACAAACTGAGTCAGATCACAGAAGACTCTGTTTTTAAGAAACAAACTAAAAAACCCAAAGAAGTTGTGCTCTTTTCTTTCATTAAAAAACTTCCTTGAAGTTAACAGCAAGTGATCTAGTCAAAAACGAATCCTACACTGTATTTCAGTTTCCAAAGCAAGGCACATGCAAGCACCTCCTCGCCTTATTTCTGTCAAGTCCATTTTCTAAATGATGCATACCAAAAGTATTAAATTTGATTGTCAGATTCTTAAAAGAACATGTTAGACATTTATAGAAAAATGACGGGTGAAAAGAGCAGTAGAAATCTATACAGATCTATATAGAAGGAATTAAAATTCCACCCAGGATTACCTGCACTGCATTAGAACAATTGGCCTCTTATGCTTAATAAGGAATTGCATACCATCTCCCTTTGTCTATATGTTCTCCACAAAGTAAGATCAATCACTGTGGAAAAAGGAACTTTAAAAAAAGGGGGCAGACTAAGTGGGTGTTTTATCAAAACCATCTGTAATTGGAAAGCCAGAAGGGTATGGGGGTACTTCTGAGTCAGAAGGTGCTTGGCAAAGTCCAATGGCTGCATTAGCGAACCTGAGCCAAAGGCCTGCTTTTATATGTAACTCCAGGCTTTACACATTTCACCTCACCTCTGAAGAAAGATTAAAAAGCTAGAGAAATGCAGATGGCCATTTGTTTGTCACTACTTTGCATTTCTCATTCCCAGCTTGCTGAATTCCAGATGTTTGCCAGGAACATTATCTGTCAATCACACTTAAAGTGGATGATCTAAGCTTTTACCATCAATCATTTATATTCCCTGCTGGATTTGTGGGCTGAGGACCATTTCCACCATCAGCTCAGCATGCATTGGAAAGCCAAATAGTTTTCTGCCTTTTATGTTTCCTTGTTTGTTTTAATTGTAATAACAAGTCCCCAAACCCTGATATATTTAAACTGTGAAGAAATATTTTATAAAACCTTCTGTTTCCATATTTCTTCTTTGCCAATTTCTTCTCCACATCAAGTTTGCTATTTATCTTCCAAGTGAAAGGGTGATTTCTCTGTTTCCACTGCCAATTCAGCCTGAGTCAGGCATAAGGTCAAGCCACATCCACTCTGTCTCCTGAAAGCAGCACCAGTGATGAAGATCTGATTATTGCAGCTTAGTCAGGTGTTCTGCTGATTCTGAGAAAAGAACCATGCTCTCACATTACAACTGCATTGCCTTGATACCACAACAACCCTTGGCTTTTTCACTCTCGCAAGAGGAAAGATTGAAGAGCTTTTCCCTCAGACAGAGAATATTCCACTCTACTCCAAAAAAATATGACTCGTGGAGTATGTGTCTGGCCAATATACTACTCGTCCAATTTTGGGTTTGGGGTGTCTGGAAGTCATGGTGCAGTTTTGGTGTGATAGCTGGGGGGAGAAGATGAGGCTGTGGGTTCGTGTGTTGCAGGTCTTCCAAGTCAGTACGGATTTTGAAGGCATTCACATGAATCCATGGATTTTCAGCATATCAGACAAAATATTCATGTTAGAATCACTCTCAAAGCAATAGCAATGGTTCTTACAGCAGCCAACAGCAGAATCTAGGTCAGGTCCCCTCCTGATCTGCCTTCATCTGCATGTTCGAACAATAGAATTAGGATCTGACACAGTCTCAGCAGATCCAAAGATCAGACAGAATGACCAAACATTGCTCATGGTGCCTCAGTGGCAGTGCAGCACAAAGCACATCTTGGCCATCAGGTGCAAGCAAATGCAGTTATCTGTGATGCTGATCCACAGTGCTGCCACAATGACTTTCCCAGCACAGCTCCGTGGAGCACCCACATTGGCCTGCACCCTCAGGATCTGTTCTCCACCTCCAGGCACTGGGGGACACCAACTGCTTTACAAGCAAACACACAGATTCTCTAGGGTCAAACTCCCTCTGTGATCCCCACATGATTATTTAGCTTCAACTGAAAATCCTTCCCTTCTCCTCTCTTCCCTCATTTCCCCCAAATCTAAGTAAGGCACACAATTTAAATTTTCCCCTTTTACAGAGCAGAGAAAGATTCAAGGAGAGTAAAGACCCTAGTGCAAAAATAATTTTTCCTCTTGGTGCATTGTTTTAATGCAACAAAATCTGTCAGCCAGAAAAAAACAGAGCTACCATTTGGCATTGAGGTGGAGTATTCACTATCTGTCCTGCAGATAAATTGCACAATGTGACAGCCACCGAACAGCCTGTAGTTTGGTCCTCCAACACAGTACAGCTGGCAGGAGATGATGCATGAAAGCGATTTGCTACTTTGGATTTTCTTAAGATTTCTCAAGTGCAAACTGAGACACGTAATGAGAAGTGAATGACCAACAGCACTGCAGAGAATACACTATTTTCCATTAACCAGAGGTTTTAACTACTTTTTGCCTCTAATTAGACCTCTGAAAAGCCTGAGTATCTTTGCACAGAAATCAAAGTAAGCATTACGGAGATAACAAACTGAAGTTGCACCTTCAGTGATTTGCCTGGTTCACGAATTGAAACACAGTGTATCTGTTCATGTTGTAAACCACAGCCTGGCAACATTTTGCAGACAGTTTACTACGCAACTGCATCAATTTTCTCTGCTGAAGCACATTACTGTACTGACAAAATAAAACATTTATTTTAGAGATGAGTAGCAACAACATGATTTAGCTACAGCTAAAATTTCTATTATTGTTGCTATAATTAAGGTGTTTATTTGTCTCTCAGAATACAGCATGGATTATATTTCACTATGTGAACACTCACCTACTGTGACGAAGAGTTTTAAATGTCAGCTGGGCCCTACCACGTTTATTGGCAAAAAAAGCCAGGAGGATTCACCAGAATCTGCATAATTTATCCTTATTTGCATTTTAATAGGTACTATAAAAATGTTATTAATATGTGGCTGGTTTGTACCAACTCAGAGGATATGGAGTAGCTCAGGTAACTGGAGTCACAAACGTATTTGAATGTATTTGCTCTGGTTAAGTAAAAGGAAAAACACAGCTCTGTCTGTGTTGTCATTGCACTGGCAGTGTTAATTCTCCGACCAAAAAAAACCTATATAAGAGGCTCAGATTGCATTATCCTCTGAGTTACTTTCCCGATTACTTAGGGACAGGCTTTATATTCTAGATATTGCTGGAAAAATACATTAAAACCCCAAAATTTTATTATTTTATTTCAGACAAAAAGGATTCACAAGAATTTAAATAGTAAGTTTTGTGTTCTGAAATACATAAAGTAAATATTTTGAAAACCTCACGAAGTTTGCATCTATCTTGTATTTGATTTTATTTAGTATTTCTAATAACTCCTTCAATACAAATTTAATAATGTTACAGAAACATATCTCTGAAAAAAGTATTAATTTGAAATTTGGAGAAAACAAAGAAAAACTCATGTTCCATGAAAATTTTTTCAATTCTTTTTACCTGTCTCTTCACGGACAAAAATTATTCGTCCTCCTCCAAAATTCTGAAACAGAAACAAAATCCTACCCAAAACAAAAATGGAAATTAATTCAGTGGTTCACCTGGCAGAAATCAGGCTCTTTATAGAAAGCTGACTTCCTTGCTAAATTATAATTTCTACCTCCGCACACCTCTGGTTGGAGCATGCACACAAACATGATGTGCAAACCTTCCTAACACAGATATCCTGAGATATCAAGGGACGCGCTGGAACAGGGAGCCTCATCTCCACCACATCTTAATTTCAGCTGCCAGTGTCCTGCCACACACTGCCCTCTTCCAAGCGGGACTTCTTCCACATGCAATGCTGTCAGACTGTTTAAGAGCACATTATGCAAAGGTGTATCAATTCACAGCAATAAAACATGAAGCGTGCCAGAAAGCTCCCTACCGAGCCCTCTGTTCACAGGGAATACTCCTCCTCCTCAGCTACTCCAGCAAGACATCAAATGTTTTAAAAATCTGTTTCCCCAATACCCTGTGCAGTCTTAGACCATCTACAAACAGCAGTGGACAGGAGCTTTGGCAATTCATGCTTTTAATGTCTGTCAGAACTTAGACATAGAACAAACAAAAAGTCTCAAAAATGGCAAGTACCGATATCAACCAACCCCACATGTCTGGAGGACAGGAATAAGGAATACTCTCTGCCCGAAACCACCATGTGGGATAAACCTATATTTCTCAATAAGAGAGTCTTAGTGGCGCTCCTGCATCCACCCTGAAATTAAAATTTTATATTAATGTAGACCTCATTATGCCATGGCCTTTTAAAAAGTTTAGCTGAATCTCCATCTGCAATGCTTTTGCTAAGTGAGCCTGGACATTCATTGAGCAAACCAGACTCTGAAAATTGTTCCTGCAGTTGATGTTTATTGAATCACTTCATAGAAACATGCAACTTGTCCAACCTGCCTATATAAATCAATCTAAAAAACCCCCACCTTTCAACTATAAATAGAAAAGGCACAATAGAACTACTGAGGATAAAGATGGATTTTAATTTCAATCATTCCTTTGTCAAAGCACCGCTGGTCATGTTTCAGTCTTATTCAATAGTACAAACAATGCTGTGATGTTAGATACTGTCAGAAAACTCTTAATGCTATCCATAATCCTGCAATCATTTGTTAAGCCTGAGAGCACGGCAGCTTGGTATTTTTAACACAGAGACGTGTACCTGAATTTAAAATTCAGGTGAAAAATGAAGCAGAGAAGTAAGGGACTTCTTTGAAGACTTGGAATTAAATAACAGGCTCTAAAATAACACAACTAATTTTTGAAAATGGAGTGGTACACAGAGCAATTTAGTTTAGGGAAACCTGAGTTAGCTCAGGTACTAGGGACAGTCTAAAGATAGCAGCCTGGGCTCAGTTAACTTATCTGCCATCTTCACGTCTGCTGAGAAGCAGTTTTCACGTGACTGTGTGAAAGTTGCAACGTTTTCCACGGAGAAGGTCCAAGACAGAAAATACTTCTCCACTGCTATTGTCCCTCCTCTAAAATAATCCATCCCTGTGGCACAGTTGCCCTTGCAGTTGGCACTGTCCTATTTGGATGCAAATCTGTCCCACCAAAATCTGAATCAATCCTCTGGTGTCTACATCCGAATGAAATGCTCATGGCTAAATGAGTAAGCTAAAGCAATTGTAAAGAAAACAAACAATTATTATTCTTATAACATTTCTTTAAGACAGCAATTAGATCAAATTAAATCAGCAGGAATTTCTCCACACAAAGCAAATGGAGTATTTAATATCCTGCTGAAACAAAACATGGCACACCAAGGTCCCCTACAACATCATGTTAAAACTACAGTCTCCAAACCTGTCAACCTTGTAGCTTTGTAAATAACAATAAAAGATCTGCAAGCCAGGGTCATGCAAATTTCTCTTTCTCAGGTCCTATGTGATCTTTAATGTAAATCTATGTGCATCTTTTGCACACTCCCTGCCACCTCCCCCAAATTCCCATTCTTGTGTTACTGCATACTTTGATACTTATATAATATCTACATTCTGCTATTGCCTTTCAGCTTTGACAGCAGCAAAAGGAATAGCAACAGCAAACAGACCTTTCGGAGAGCAATTGTATTCCTTGCTCCCAATAAAGTCCTGCCTTGACTTCCCTTCCTGTCTCATTCACTTTACTTGCCCTTTGTGGCACCAGGAGTTGGACTCAACAATTCTCACCAGGTCCCTTCCAACTCAGGATATTCAGTGATGCTAAACCAACAGTCAAGGAAAAGGTTTATTCTTTTGAAAGTTTTTAGCTCAAATAAAGGTATCAAGAACATAAACGCAGAACCACTGGAATGTAATACTTGGGACAAACTGTTTGGTGGGAGGGTGTTGTTTTTCTTTTTTAACTAAATCTTCTAGTAAATGCTGCTTTTGTCATCCAGTGCTCAGCTCTGAAGACAACAGTAGTTTTCAGGGATTTGGTTTTTAGTTATCAAACAAAAGCTTAAAGCTCCCTGTCTCTAATCGAGCCCAGAAAACTAACCTCCAGTCTTACCTTCCATGCACACACGTCCCCCTTGCAGGAAGTATCACGGCCACTTCAGCAGCTCTGAACATTGCATATAAGTAAAGATCTGCTGCTCAGTCAGGCCCTCTAGGAGTCATTAATTGATAAATTTTGCAGCAGACTGAAAATTCAGGTACAAGACACCGCTTTCCCCACTGCTATCTAGAAAAAAAGTTTGTCACCCTAATTTTCAAGGGTCTTCTCCTTCCTCTCTGGCTTTTTACTGCAATGTTTTCCTAAATGTCAAAAATAACCTCAATTTCAGGCAGAAAGAGTTAGAAACAACTTGGGTCCCGGAATCACTTCCTTCCTTCAGATTTCCTAGAGAAGAGGGATTTTTTGGTTCAATCTTGGAGTACAATTACGCCAGTCATTTCTAACTTAGAACTGGTTATTTCCTATAAAGACCAAGAGTGGTTTTCTATGTCATTCCGATATTTTCACATTAGCACAATATAAATCCTTTTATAATTAGGCCTCCTATCCAGCCCTTCCATGTATTTCCAGAAAATATGTACAAAAAGTTATTTTTGCTGCTATGACATTCTTTTCTTTAATTTTCATTAAATTATTTAAGCACACATGCAACTGGAGACATAGCACAGAAACCAGCACTCCTTCTAGCAATGGTGAGGAGAGATTTAAAAGGTTCAGACTGAACGGCTGGAGGGCAGTGAAGTGACTTTTCCCCTGCATATTCCAAAGAAAGCTGCAGTCAGAACTTATGGTCTGTGCCTGGAACACAGTTAATTCAGGAGGAATGTTTTTAAGAAGTTATTTGATGAATTAAAATATAGTCAGTCTCCTGAGCATAAGCAGGTTTTAACTTTTCAAAGACCTGCAGGTTTTCAGATGGTCAGGGTCTCAGCCTGAAAGATCTGCTCCAAAGCAGAGAAACTAGCTGCCAAATGAAGTGCACATAAACACTTGATTGATTTTAACAGAGGAAACAAACCCTCACATTTTCTCTAACCGCATAGGGATAAATGGCTCAGTCTTTAAGTAAGAGTAGTTCAAAGAGATACTGCCAGCCTCAGGTGGATAAAGCAGCATCAGGCCAAGTGGGAGGGCTTAGAAAAGTTAAAAGCAAAGCCAAGTTGAAAACATTCTCTTAATGGAAGTCCTGCACGACCTGTGCTTCGCTCGGTCCTCTTCAGGGCAGGGTCTGTGTGATTTGTCTCAGTATTCTTTTGTGGAACAAAGTTGCTGAGTGTACGTCAGCACTTCATCCCACGCACTAACAGCAGTGTCAGTGGCAGAACAGCAAACTACTGAAAACAGAATTGTGTCTCATCCAGGCAGCTCCCCACCAGCTAAACTTCCCTTCTCCATAATCCCACTCTCATACTTACACATTAACACAGAAAACATAGCAATAGGGTGGCTTTTCTTGCTAAGCCTTCTTTTTCTGACTCATTTGTTGTGGAATGAATCACAAATAAATCAATCACCTGGCTGAGAGGTCGTTTTCTACATTTTTTGTTTCTGTTTCTCTGACACACCAAATCCAAAGACGGTGTTGCATGAACATCAGTAATTTCTGTATTTTAGCAGAAATTTTGCATAGAAGTCAAATAATAGATCTTTCATCCCAACAAATCAAACTTCATACAAAATTCATCAATTTCTTTAAATTTTTACTTAAAACATGTAAAGGTTTGGGTTTTTTTAAAATTTGCTTATTTTTGTGTTTGTGTCTTAATTTAAATTAATGGGAAAGGCAATCTTAGGGGACACACAAAAAAATTACATTTTTTCACTGCTGGCCTATGTGCAATTTCTTCTTATTCAGTACTCACATGAATCCGAGTCAATCAAAGTCAGTGCTTTGTTCCAAGAACATAACGCCTGAGCTGAGGATATACCTGTCTCTGGGGTATTGCACAGAACTGATTTGGAAGGATATTATGCAAGTGTACACAACACACTCCAGGGCTACACAATACACTCTTGCATGCCAGTCTGCAAGGTTACATGATTTCAGAAGTTGAAAATGTTTCCTATGAATTGGATCCTTCAAGGATTAAGTGCAGCTTGCCTTTGGTGTACGTAAAGCTGTACAGCAGTCGCACAGACTGAGTCAGAGTTGCAGTTCATTTCTCCATGGCAAGGAAGATACAGGCTCCATCGCAAGCTGCAGAGCTTTATTACATGACAGAGCTGAGCAAATAATTCACCTTGAATAATTTGTGCAACTTTTTTTTTTTTTCATTTTAATTTCCAGAATGCCTGAAAGAGGATTACAGTCTCTGCAACATACCTGTTAACTAAAACTACCCTAAGGAATTCCTCACATGGTTTGCTGTTACATGCCTGATGTTCACAGCTATGCTTAGTTGTGACTGGTAAACAGAACTTATGGCATAGGTTGTTCTGGCTGAGTGATCAGCAACGATCATGTTTCTTGTACAATGCATTTTTTTTTCCCCTTGTAGTACCTTGTTTTATCTAGTATACATTCAGCAAGAACTTGGCAAGTTTATATGAAATTAAAAAACAAACCCAAAAACAACCAAAAAAACCCCATCCCAAAATATTGTTTTCTACAGGTAAGAAAACTGAGAGTACAAAGAAGTTAGGGAGGAAACCCTGACCCATCTCCTGAAGTATCCTTCAATAAGTGTGGTGGTTAAATTACATAACGCTGAAGGAAAAAGAAGTTTAACTGATTTAGGATAGTGAAAAACTTTGTTAAAAACATAATCTCTTTTCAGGATAGAGAAACCTTCAGCAGAAGTGTTCACAGCCTGGGGGAAGAAAGTACACATGTGTGGAAGGAAAGGGATTCCTTAAGGGATTCCAGAAACCGAAACACAAAAATTGACGCACATGAGAAATGAAATCTCACAGAATCACAAACGGATCCCACTTCATTTTAATTTCCTCTCCATCTACAATACTCACAAAGAAAATGATGGAACTCACCAACGTTAGTGAGAGCCAGGGAACTGACTAAAAATTTTAAAAAGAAAAAGAAGGAAAAAGAAGAAAATAAAAAGGTGTGGAGGGAAGAGGATCAATAGTTACATCCCAGGAGAAGAGCAACAACAAAATAAGTCTATTCATCCAGATACCAAGGGAACAGCCTCATTTATCCATAGCTATCACCCTGCAGCAGCAGAGATCAGTAGTTAGGTTTCCTTAACACTGATTCCTCGAGCAATCTCGGCTAAGTGTTTTCTAAAGTGAGTGTTATGATAAAACACAGGAGTTACTGGTAAAGATGAGGAGAAAATTGGTATCTTAAAAAAAATTTTTACACAATTCCATCTCGGTGCTTTTGACCTGTACTCAAATAGAGCAGCAAGACGTTTTGAGGTTTTCTTCTCATGCTGAACCAAGGTGGTGGCATGCAGGCACACAAACTGAGGGGTCTTAGTTCGTGTTCTACATTTGTCATGTTAATTCATGTTCAACATGGCAAAAGGTAGCAAGTTCTTGATGTGCAGCATAGACAAGCAGAAGTTACAAATATCATATAGCACTGAACAGCATAGGTGACTCTAGAACAAAAGAGAATCAATCATCCTCCGACTTCTCACATTTTCAGCTTCTTGTGTGGCACAAAGTATTATCAACTTGATTCCCCAGGTCTCTAAATTTACCCTATGCTATACATGCAATCCTGTTCAAAAGCAGAGAAAAATGGAACTCAGCATATTTATTAACCCCCTCATTTTTCAGTAGACATTCATCTTAGGAGAGCTGAATGCATGTGTTCATAAAAAAGTAAGACTACCAAGCTGTTTTATTCTCTTTTTCCAGGCTGCTATAAGTGACAGGTACTGGATTAAGCCACCATGAGAATTTACCTTATCACAAAAGGGCTTGACAGAATCAAATGATAAGTATCACCTCCTCAGTGCTCCAGCCACCTCATGATTCATCTGCATCTATTGGATTATCTCACTCTTTTCTGTTAGTTTTGCCTCAGAATGCTGTTCACACCCCTATTAGTTTCTTTTCCATGCCTCCAACCCAAAGCTGCCCTTCCAAGTCAACACAAATCGGCTCTAGATGTTTTAAATTACTTTGACTTTAAAATAGATAAATATTATTTCAACATGAGATCTTAAATAAATCTAACTGGAAAAATTCCAGTGAAGGTGGATTATTATCGGGATGGGGGGGGAGAACGGGACAGTGAGGCAGGGAAGCCAGGCACTTCAAAAACAAGTTTTTCTCAAGTCCAAAATGGAAGTTCTAATTGAGAGAGATGTCTCAAGACAGGGAGAACCCCAAAAATGACCAGGACAGTAAAGCTTCCATTGACCAGATGAAACAGGGTTGAAAGAATCTGGAAATGAGATGGTTGCCCTTTAAACCTCTCCAAGATGTGGTAAAACAAACTTAACTGAAGCTTTTTAAAGAATGAGTAGAAGAGGCTATAGAAACGCTGTACATATCTGTATTTGTGCACAATGCCTATCACCAGCTCTGAAACTCACCTAATATAGCAACGACTTCATCATCCTGGATTACTTCCAAAGAGCCCGAGACCACGAAGCAAAGGCTGTCGACGCTCTCCCCAGCGTGGTAGATCAGGTCTCCTGGCGCACAGTGCACTGTCTGAAATTCCATGGCGAGTGCTCGAAGGCACCCATCGCTGGCCAGCCTGAAGGCAGGGTGCTCCTTGAAAACCTTGCGGTTCAGATGCACGCAGATGTCTGCCCTCATGTCCTTGGGGCAGATCTGCAAAACCTGAGAAGGAAATCAAGCAATCAGTTCCTGTGCATGGCTGCTATGTGCCTGCTATGGCTAGTTTACCACGCAAAGTTTAAGAACTACTTTCCTCCTTCCTATAAAATTTCTAACATCAGTCTGTAAGTTTATTTTTATATTATTTATCCACATAAGCCACAATACTAACTTAGTCTACTTTATAACATCTGAAGGAAAATACTGTTTTCATCTCAGCAACATGCTCTGCTGGATATTGAATTACCAGAAGGCCTCAGGTTTTTAAGGCAATAAAACTTAGAGCACAGCAGTACAGAAAATGTTGAAGAAAAGCTTCCTGAAGAATGGTTTCTAGAGGGCAGGTCTCTACTTTGATAGGCAGATTCCATGAAAAGCCGCACAAGTTCTATGCTTTAACAACTAAAACAAATCATTTAAAGTTTAATTAACTCATAACACTGAGAATTGCAGGTATTCAAATTTACCCCTCAGTGGCACTAACAACCTTTTTGTTTACGCAGGAAAGGGACTTTAAGGTACGATGCTGTTTTGGGCAGCTTTTGATCTTGCAAATGGAATGTTCCTCACGGCAACTCATGATGTGTGCTCCTAAGAGAACGCGAGCTGATGCTCAGCACAGCGGGGACCAGCCAGGGCCATTTCTGAAGGGTTTTAATACAACATGGACAGCCGAGTGGAAAGAATACAAAATCACTGCTGCATGTACAGACTAAAAGTGGAAAGAAGTAACGTGAACAGGGTTTGGGGATAACAAAATCCTTGGGGGATGGTCTATGATAAAGCACATCCAGTGAAAAACATTGAGTAGTCTAAGTCTGCCTCTATTTGTTTTGGTTTTTTTTTTTTCTTAGTAGTAACTATTCCATGCAATTAAGGTACACTCTGGTTGAGCTTCAGAGTTACTCCCACACATTTTCTTAGATGGAAGGAGAAGACTGTTTCACTGCAAATACTCCTGGAAAACATGAAAGTAGGTAACACAGGAAGCACTATGGCTATGCCTACACTTTGAAAGGGAGTTCTGTGCAAGATCTGAGCAGAGAACCAAGCTCATAATTCTGTGCATGGCACTGGTTCCAGATATCATGCCTGGTACTCCAAAGACAAATAACTCTACCACCAATATCATCATCTTTGGCCCACCTCCAAACAGACCTTTTACTGCAGATACTTCTTTTGAAAAGAGATGTATTTCTCTAGTGCTTAGGTGTAGGGCACTCATAGATGATTTTTCTTGGCTGCCCTGTACAGAAGAGCTGCCAAACCTGCCAATTCTCAGTTTTCCAGGCTCACAGACATGGGCTGGGGCAGCAAGACCAGCATTTAACACGGAACACAGGCAGTGGCCATATCTGTCTTTTCCATTACCTCATTTACTCTGGCAACAAAAATATTCTCTAGTGGCATAGTCTTGCCAAATTTTACTACTGGAATTACACACACTTCGAAGTTACCTGAATATCATACACAAAAAGGGTTGTTGTAACAGAAATAGTAGCAAAAAGCCCTGAATATACAAGAGAATATTTTAAATGATGCTGTTATCCAAAACCTTTTTGGTATAGCAGTCTTAGAGGAAGTTAACTAATTTTCCATTCTCAATTCAAACAAGTTGTCTCCAGACTTCACAGAAAAGAAAGGGATTGAAGACATTTGAGAGTTACAGACAAATGGAGGAAGACTTCCATTTGCATGGGAGGTAAGACACATATCTTCATGGATCAATTTTAGAACCTTTCAGTAGCTCTTGGTTAAATTTTGTTGTACTAGCATTTTCTAGACTTGTAACTAATTATTCACTCCCCAGCACGTCTGCAGTTAACACTGAACTGACAAATTCTTGGCCTACAAAACAGTGATAAGACCAGTTCCATACTCAGTTCATATTTAAGTCTCTGCCTCATCTGTAGGAAGCTGCGCTGCATTTCAGAGGAGCACAACCACCACTGCTCCGTCTCACGAGCAATACATGTTTTATTCATGGCAAGACATCCCAGAAGTTATACAGAGGCATCAAACCAACAGAGCTCAGAGCTGGGAGTTTATGGATTGGCACAGCCAACCATAGCTTTCGCTGTGCAGATGAGAGCTGAGCTCTTGGTTTAGCAGCCAGGGCCAGTGGCAGCTCAGCTATGAACACACCAGTTATTGAAAACAGCACCAAATTAAGCTCTTTGGCATCCTGAGAATTGGAGACTTTTTTCCTGTTTATTAAGATAATTCTCAAAGGATACCCTGGGAACTGTTGTGCTTGGTTTGGTTATTCTGCTGTCTCCAAATGCATCCTTAAAGCATTTCTCTCCTTATCAAAGGAAGTCAAGAATGATCTTTGAAGATAAGCTAAAAAAAAAAAACCCCATGTTTTATATAGCAATTTTTTCTTGTTGTTTTGTTAAAATGATGACAGGAGTTTGTAATGGGAACTGAATGAAAGCAGCAGCACTCATTACACTGTGTATCCTCAGATGTCTCTCCACCTTCCCCAAATGCACCTACCTCAAATCACAACCCCACACAAAGGCAGATTGTGAGAAAATATGCAGAACAGCTTCTAACCAGAGCTGTCCAGCACTAAAATACCATTTCTTTCTGAAAGCTAGTGTGGCAGACAGTGCTTACAGAATCATGTCTGGGATCTAAAAATGGCAGATATGCTGGAGACCATTCAGGAAAGCAAATAGTGCCCTGTGTGCCCCTCAGTCTCCAGACAGCTCAGTGCAAGGCCACATCTGCTCTGCTCCTTGATAACGATGCTTTAACAGCTGTACAGAAATGACACTGTTTGCTCTTTAACTGCATCATCCACAGTTCAGAATACTTAATTAAGCTGCCAACCAGAAAGCTGGTGACCAGAGCATTGGTACGATTTCCTGAATGATCCAGTCCACAAATCACATCTCTTTACAAGCAGAAGGAAATCTGTCTATGTCTGCAAAAGCTGGCAACTAATATGAAAGTGACAAGGAGCTACTTTTGTACATTTGCTCTGGTGAAAGGCCATCTGTTATTTTAGAAGACACAATGGGAATTTACTTGTAAATTCAATGAATCAGAATGATAACATTTGCCTTACATAAGGAAGATTTCACGCAATACATTATTGAGTATTTCCAGTGTTCATTAGTATCTTCATCCTGCATACAGAGTATTACATTCAAATTCTCCAATGACAAAAAAAAAAAAAAAAAAAATTACTTTGTTTTCAGGCCCACACAGCTGCAAACAACCTCACAAGAAATACTGCAAAAAAATCTCATTTGGGAAAATTGTGAGATTGTGCTACAATCTGGAACTTCTTATTTACTTATCACCTTTATTTATTGTAAACCAAGCTTCTTCCTTCATAATTTTTATACTATTTCATGCCATTTCACTAGCAAAACGTACACACTTTTATCACTAGCATACGTCAGTATGATAGAATAGCTGAAATACTGTATTTGAAAGTTTAAAATTAAGGAAGCTACTACTTAGAACTATTTAAAGAATATTTGTCTCCTTTACTAAGTCAGTACCTCCTGTTTATTTTAATGGACTACTTTCAGGATGTGACTTCTTTCCTTGCAGTTTAATTTACTTACCTTTTCAGTATCTATTCCTCTGGACATTGACCAGGTAGAAACAATGTAATCCATCACACGTTCACTCAGTCCTTTAGGGACCTGGTAGAGCTTTAAAAAGTCCCGGACACTGTTCAGCATTTCATGGTATCTGTTTGTGTTAGCATACATTTGCTGAAATATGGTTGTCACATTACCAAAAATGGTGGCATACAGAAGGGCTGTGAAAAAGAAGAAAAACCACAGAGATAATACATGGTAAGTTGAGATGATCAGTCTGTGTTCCACTGGGCTTTAAGACTGGAAATGATAGGTCATGAAAACGCATGCAAATACCGGTGCTTTATTAGCAAGGCCTGATGAGCACAAGCATTTTATAGGTCACCTTCAGCACTACAAATTGAGGACCACCACCTATTTTTGTGAGAGCAAGGCCTGCATCACAGAGCTCCTGAAACACAACTGTTTGTCAAACAATTCAGTAGTACCCAAAATCTCAGGAAACCACAACAGAAGACAGAAGAAGTTTAAGAGAAATAGCTTGACAGCAAATACTTTAATTTTTCATCTCAGGTTTATAGTGCCTGTGTTGAAATACCACCAGTGACAGATTTCCAGGCTTTAAGTGCATTATCACAGTAGTAAGCTGAGTCATCCTTACCCACCTCGGTGTGACAACAACAATGCATCAAAGCAGAAGATGGAATATGTAATAAACAGCCACCATGGGTCAGTAATTTATAGACATAAGTTTAATAATACATAAAAACTCGCATTACATTTTATATTCTTCAGGCAAAAGAACAGCAAGGCCTGAGGCAAGAGCTAGAGCCCTCAGAGGCAGACCTCTGCACAGCCCTCCTGACTTCACACAACACAGTTATGAAGCCAGCTGGTTCATCGCGATGGGTTTAAGAATAAACATGAGGAAGAAAAAAAGGCAGTGTTTCCTGGTGTGGAGAGAAGCAGATGAAAACACACAGGACTTGAGAAGATCCATCTGCTGAAGCCCAAGACAGAACAGCAGGCTGGTGGCAGCCTCAGTGGCCAGGTTTGATGGCTTGCAGAGGCTGGGGCTGAGGCTCCTCCAGCCAACCCAGCCCTGAATGAAATGGAAAGACAGGAAGCCTCAAGGGAAGCTTTCCTTTGTTGTGAATCAGGTCAGTGATACGTGACAGGTTGGCTGTAGAGGGAGAGGAACAGTCAGACTGCAGATGCAATGATAACCACCTGTAAATGCTCTGGCTTGCTGAGTCAGTTCTTCCTCTCAATCATTTCCTGTCCCCCAAAACAAGCACCAAATTGTGAGGACCATATCTTTTCCATGTGAGACAAAAATAAATCAACGAGAAGCCATATTTATAAAAAACAGATTTTGCCCTACTGAAACACCCCTTTTTGCTGTTTATTTACTCCCTCACCAGCTATTAAAAATATCTTCATCGCACTCCTTCCTTTGAGAATGCAGCTATTTATTCAGGTCAGTATTATAGGCAGATATCCTTAAGCCAACTAAGATGCTCCAGGATTCTATGATCTTTGATACTGTGCAAAAGCAACTTACAGGACTGTCTTTGCCCTGATCATCAAGAGATGCAATTTGAACTTAGGTTTTCTCCAGGCCTTTACACTGCTGATTTTCTGCAGAATTCCTTCTTGATGCTGCATGACTTCTTTTCTTTTCATGAGTTTCTGTAGAGAACAGCTCTCCCTTTTTCCATCTACTCCTCTGTACAAACAGGTATAAAAACATGCAGAAAAATGTGCACACTCAGTTTAAAGAGAAGTGGAGAACATGAATACAGTGACGGAAAACATATATTTTCCCTGTTTAACCTTAACTTGTGCCTGAGCAAAACCATACCAGGAATTCCGATGCAAGGAGTAGCAAAGAATGATAAAAGGCTTTAAAAAACAGATTCACCCTAATAGCTCCTCAATCCATGAGTATTTTGTATTAGAACAGCATTACCTCTCCCTAACTAGGTCCTGGTTTGCTCTCTGTTATGCAGATGCAAACACAACCCTACAGGAGACTGCAGCAGCACAAGGCAGCCAGCACAGCACTGAAATAGGTGACAAATCAGGGAGAGGGTGGAAAGCAGATTCTTATCTGTTGATTTCTGGACAACCGCACTTGTGTCCCTACAACTCTGTCCTTGCTCTCTGGCAAACAGTGAGACCGGGGGTCCGGTACCTTGGCATGTACAGCTCCATGCCAGCAAAGGTAAAATGGAGTCCCTGCTCTGTCCCATCAATGTCCAGCTACATGATGCCTAAAGAAAAACCAGAAATTTGGTCCTATATTTTGATTATTATGAAGCAAGCAATTTCCACTGCAAATTGCAGCTCCAGTATGACAACTATTTTGGCAAGAAAAATTATTCCTGCCTAGATTAATTTTTTTTATTCCCAAATTTACAATCCTTAATTCATCATTAGCTAACCATTTTATTACTATTAAAGACACATTAAAGCCAAGGATTTGTGCAGCCTAATATCGAGTAGATACATTAGCATATTAAACCTTGAACTCCTCTGCACAGAAATAGCTGGCTGTGTGCCTTTCCTTCCTTTCAAAGGAATAATGAAATGAACCCACTGCAGTAGACTGCAGCCCCAGAATGATTTCAGAAACACACACTCTAGTAAAGGAAGAAAGTTGGGCTATTTATGACAGAGAAAAATCTCCAGCATCTCCTCTCCAGGAATGTCAACATCCCTCAGAAATTATATAGCCCTCACCCCCTGACATTAATATTCTTTTCTGACAATAAAGAAAAACATGTTGTCCCCAACAATGCGGCTGCTCATCTACACTGCAGTCTGTGATACCCCATTTAAACGTCACAGATAGGACCATAGTAATTGCAGTAGCAAATTACCCACAAGTGAATCATGGAGGTCAGGCACAGGTTGGAAAGGTCACCAAATCATCTGCTACTTTTAATGATGTAACAAGTAAGAATAGAGAAATAAATACAAGCCAGCGTAGGTCTCAGCTACCACAGTAAAAGATCTGGGGTCTGATTTTAGAATTATAAGAGGAAGAATTTCTATCTGTAAGAATGAGAGGTTTACAATTACCCCAATTACAGATGTAAGTGCTGCATTCGGTTCCTGAGATGAATCATCAGATTGATGATGATTTGTTCAAAATGCACTCATCCAATGGCCTCGCACATGAAATGTGTGCAGAAGAACTACACAGCAACAAGTGACACCAACATCAACTAGTGAACAATCTCTTATACCTTGCCCCCAAGGCTTGAAGTGCTTTCTGAAAATGAACTGCCTTCATTTTTGCTGTCTGGAAAGCTGATCCAGAAAGTCTGTCTGCATGTAAATTCCACTTAACAATTAAAAAACCAAAATAAACCCCTTTTACATACTGCACTAACCTAAGCACTGTTCAAAGAGTAAGCACCTGCATTTGCAAATAGTAGATGATTTAAATGCATAATTGCACTTCTGTTTCACCAACAAGTTCCTAGTTTACAAAAAATTATTCCGTTCATAGAAGGCTGAAAGCACAGCCTCGAAAATCTCTTGCACTGTATCACTTCTTACTGAACATGAAACACAACTGTAAATTAACCACAAAAAATGCATGTCTCAAAGGCATTTTTCAGATAACACATTGTGAGGTCACATAAAATTAACATTGATCAGATAAAAAGAAAAGCAGAAATTAGTAATTGTATGGATCATCTCATAATTACATGAGAAAACGACATTATTTTCAAATGTGCAATTAGAACAATGTAAGAGTTTATAATTGCTTGAGATTAGGGGTCTTGATTAGTGGCAATTATGCCTCCTCTATGGGTAGAGAGCATGCAGTTAAAAGGAAAACACTGAACTGTTAAATACAATATGCAAGCAAACACCAAACTGAACAGGTATCTTAAAGAATTGTTTACAGAACTAGTTTTGATAGAATTGTTATTCGTAGTCTTGCAATCTGATATCAAAGCAAGATGCACTTATCAAGTATCTACATAACCTTCTAGAACAGTACAGGCAGATCCAGAGCTGCTTAATTTGCTACTTCTTAGGAAGCTTTGTGTATTATAAAGTTTCCTATTTGTAATATTTTATCTACCTTTTGTTTTTTCACTAACACAATGTATAAAGATACAATTCCATTTAGCTAGTAAAGAATAAATGTAAACAACTTAGCCAAAATCTAATACGTCAATTAATTTTCTGCACTTCATGACTTTTCACAATGTATATCCAGAACATTTTTGCCTGTTATAAAACAAATTACAATTGCTAGTCTTAGTATGTACATCACTTCCTGAATTTCACAACCTGGGAAAAAGACTTTTTTTAAGTGAAACTAAATTCCTAGAGGAGCTCTCCTCCATGCTGTCCCAGTAACTATTAAATCCTGCTCTTCATCTCTCTATTCTCCTGGACTGAAACAATACACTGCTCCATCTCCCTCTTTCATGCCACCAGCTTCTAATTTGCATCTCTGAAGCAAGGCAGTAGCAACGGCAAAGATCAGACAACTGGCACACTAGTGAGCAAGTCTGAAAATCAATTTAATGTCAGAGAGCAAAGCAGAAAGCCTGAACAAGGCATGAGGGACGTGCACGTCAAACCATGTGGCACAAGCACTTGATTTCTATGATGATGATGAAAGATGAAAGACCACAGGCAAATTTTATTAAACTCTTAGTCGAATCCTACTGCAAATCTTCTCGCTCTCATCATCACATTTGGTGAAATCACCCTGCTGGCAGCAAAATTGGGACAGAGAAGGACAATCGTGGGCTCCTGCTACAATGGAAATGTCTCCCCTGCAGAAGGGTAGGACACCAGTGAGGACACAGTTGATAAAGGCTAAACAACAGAGCATCAGCACATGGGGTTTTTTCATCTTCCCGTCACCAAAAAAAACAAGAACTGCAATGAAATGAACGTCAGAGACATAAACAAGGGAACAGCTGCTCTGAGAAGCCACTTAAGCAACTACCAAGGACTAGAGTAGCAGAAACATCTGTGCACCTTAAAATAGGCTGTCTGCAGAGAGTAAGGGCAGAAAGGGAAGTTAAGAACAGCTATGGAACAAATGCCACAAGCAGCTCCCACTGCTTCTCTCCTCACACCCTTTCCTAACGCTGCAAAACAAAAGCAGACTGCTACTACAGCAGCACAGACATATAACCTGCTGTTATCGACTTGCAATGACTTATATTTTGCCAGTTTAAGACTTAATATGGAAGAGTAGAGGCAGGTGTTGGTAAATCACCAAACCTTCCAAAGATGCTGAACTCCAGCTTCTCCAGCTTGAAAACGGAAGGGTTTTTATTTTGATCTGAAAGCACCCACACAGCTGGTAGCAGCAATCGCAGGTGTTTTGGCTCACAAGCATCATGCACAGCACAACTCTCTAACAGGTTTTGCTGTTGGCTTCAGCAGGTTTGGGCTAAGATAAACAGCGTGGAAGAATACACAGAGCAAAACTGATCAGAGGAGCAATGAGAGCCAGAGAGAATACAAGCCAATAGAACAAACTTCAGCATCAGCCCTGCGAGGAAGCTCTTGAACATAAACAGCTCTGTCCAAACTGACAGTGAAGGGCCAACACCACTCTGCTCTCTATGAAAGGCTGCATCTTGGATCAAAAAGCCTGCTTATGAAAAGAGAAGATGAAGACTCCTGCCAATCCATACAAGGGAAGGGTGGTGGCTATCACCTCCCTGGCCAAGGCTCCTACCTCTGCACAGCAGCACCTGACTAAATTAACGTAGTCCCACTAATTAACACTAAAATCTGGATTTTGACAAATTGAGAAGTGTCCAAACAAGTAAAATGCCAAGAATCCTGATTCACAAAACTCATCACTCATTTGCTTTGACAGCTACAGTTTAGTATTGTATTTACCCTGAAAGGTGCCAACAGTCACCAGAGGGGGATTTAATGGCAGCCATAGACTCCACTGCAGCCAATATGCTTGCAGAAAAGCAGATTACTAAAGAAATCAGATGCACAACAAGTCAGAAGTAGCCTGTGAGGACTTAGATATGCTCTTGGTTGCAAAATTAAGGAGTAAGAATTTGGTTATACACTACAGTTCTGCTGTAAAGGGACACCAACCGAAGACAACACAAGCATGATGCTGAAAAGAACTAAAGAGAAGAGCATCCTGGATACAGTGAGACTTCAAGCTGATAGATTTTGAAATCCCTAACCATGAGTGCCTCTCACTTTCAGGAAAACAGGGCAGCACACTCTGTGCGTGTGCAAACAGCACACTGTTTGCACAGTTTACAAACAAACAGCACTTGCAGACTAATGAGTTCACCTGACTCTTCTTACTCAAATTACCTGAAGGCATCCATTTCTCTGCAAGGCCCTGCACTTCCACTGCCTGGTGAGTCCCAGTGAGGGTAACAACATTTTACATCCAACAGTGCATCATAAACCAGACAAGGAAGATGTATGTTCTGCCTCAACTTACAGGTAAATTCTTAAACCTGACAGAAAGCTATGACTAACTCCAAACACAGTAATACCTAGTCATTAATTGAAATTAGGGCCTTAGCCCTTGACAGCAAAAAGACTTTTCAAGAACCATTACAGTTTAATCAATGAGTCCACAGAAAGCTCCTGGCAGAATCAAATTTTATTTCAGTCAAAATATAACAATATGGGACAGCAAGATCAACAGGCAAGATTTGAAATGGGAAATGCCATCATTATAAATCAAGGGTAAGACTAGAGAAAAAGGAAGATTCTACAGAAAACGGCATTTATCGATTACCTCTCCAAATTTTACTCCCCACAAGATAGGTTTACATCTGACAAAGTAAAACAGAATGGCAAGAAAATGTACCAATTTTCACAACTAGTTACAACAACTACAATTCCTGTGAAGAGCAGCACACATATCACAACATCTTCAGGAATGTCATAAGGGATCAGTCTAGAGCAACACTGAAGTACACATGCTCAAAACATGGAGCATCATCAAGATCTTGTTCCATGTGCCAATTTGATTACCAAGAGGAAATTAAGTGCACAAACAGATAACAGCTGCAAAAACTGTCTCTATTCCAAACATACCACGGCAGACTCACCAGTGGGACACTTTTACCAAGACAGGATGACTTCAGCTCAGCGTATTCACTAGCAGGTTTTACCACGATGAGAATTAATAAAATGCCAAATCTGATTAAATCCTCCGCAATTTGTGAGAAAGGACACTCTTTTACTGTTTTGTGGAATTTTATGGACAATAAAATTTAAATTGTCTAGAAAATTGAAATGGATTTCCATTTCATTTCCCAGCACTAATGAACAGATCACCATTTAAACGATGACTGAGCCATTTAAGGGCATCATTTTTCTTCTACAGTTTATACAGGGTAATGCATGGCCATTTTCAATTACTTGGTTAAAATTAAATCTCCACATACTGCTTCTAGATTTTTACTCATTTACACCAATATGAAGGCTTTTTCTTTCAAAGCTTGTTTTTACATACCCTCAACTTAGCTCAAATGGTTTCCCCCAATTAAACACCAACTCTCATTTAAAAATCTATTACTGAAATAGAACTACGCAAACAAAAGAACAAAAAACAAAAATCAAAAGCCACAATTAGGAAAAGTTCTCTTCATGTGAAACTGCTTACCTATGAGGTTGTTAGCATTCCTCTGTTTACCCTATTTCCTCTGTGACTTGTATGATCCTTCCTACGAGGCCTTGCAGGAGGGAAATCTAGGGACACTCAAGGAGACCATCTATTATCCAAACTTTTTTTCCCTACAACGCTGCCACACGTTCCGCTGGGCTTTGCCCTGCTGGCCCGGGACTGTTCCCATTGGCAACTACCGGGCATGATTTTGCAATAACCTGTCTATGGCCTTTGGGAGTCCAGAACTGGACCTGAATTTTGCACACCAAAACAACCATCCAGCACCTATACATACAGAATTCTGGGCCAAACTTGCCCCCATCACTGAGGCAACATAAGAGTTTAATGGCTAAAGTCACTCGCAAAGTCCAAGCAAAATTCTCCAGTCTGATTCATTTTGGTCATTGCTCCAACCTCATTTAATTAAGGTATCTTACATTTGAGTGCTGTATTTAGAGTAATTCTTTGTTCCAAATGATAATTGGATTCAGATGGCTTCTCTCGACTCCCACCAGAGCACCCATGTGGGAAGTTGATAGCTGGGTGCATTTCTTGCTGAGCACATTCAGATCTGAATACACGCATGAAACCACAAGGAGGAAGGACCCAAGGCTTCCCCTGAGACTGCAGTGATGTCACTTCTCATTAGGCTGAAAACCTCTACTCAGCTGTGCATTAAACACTGCTGCAAGGTGTGGGCCTGTCTGCCTGTGATGAAAGTTATGGACACAGTTCGGAGAAATACCAAGACAGTGCATTTCTCTTCAACCACTAACTTTCATCCAGTGACTTACAAAAGCTTCTGCTGTCTATGTAGCAAGTACAGCAGTCTTTTTTTAGGCTTTGTCTTCTCTGAGAACAAAAGAAAAGGTAAAATTTTAATGCCTATAAATTACCCAAATATAAAAGCAGAGTGGGATGGAGGCACTATGGTTTCATTGTGAAGTGAACCAGAGGTGGGTGGTAGAGTGCTGGCCTCAACCAGACAGCTGATGGAAAAATTGCATATCCCTTATCTCACAGACTCCAGAGACAAGAAACTTCTTTGGATTAACCGTCCCCAAACCTAAAATTTGTTAAACAAAACTCTGAAAACAACAGAAAGTGTGTAACTGGAAGCCTGTGTCTCTCGTAGCTCGCCTGGTTTACACTCAGCAGGCCCTTCAAGCTGACTTTGCTCTGAGCGGTCACACTGTGAAACCAGCAGTGACCTCTGCACTGGCCACACACCAGAGAGGTAGTGCTAATCACCCAGGAGCTGCAAGGTCTGCTCAGGTGACAGACCAGCCAGCAAGAGGTAAGGGCATGGCTGCACCTGACAGGATTAGTGGATACTGGACATAAGGACAACAATTAATTCTCACTTCAGATCTCCTCTACCGTGAAATTAAGCCCCTAAGGCTATTGCACTTAACTGGACTGTGATGCACCTGCCTGCTTTGCCTCTCAGCAGCTCAGTCTGAAGCTTTTGATGCAACAAAACCTTGGTAAGCCACCCTGGGGTGTTGTTACTTCAAAAGTCACAGCCAGACTGCGAGGTGCTCATCACCGACCTGCCAATCCCTTCTTGCACACGCACAACTTTTACTTCTGGGTGCAATGAGTACAAACAAGTTGTGTAACTATACAGGGTTTTCAAATGTTTCCCAAACAAACCTAAAGACAAAGTGGTCCAAAAACTCCCCTTTTCTGATACCACTAAACAGTTAGAAAGATTTAATGCGTTCGTAACACAAATAAGAATAACGAAGTTTGGAATTACGTTGACTAAACCAATGAGGTCGGAGACAAAGATGACATTTACAGATAAATACTAATTTGGGGTGGTTAAGGAATAATTGTCACTGGAATGACTAGGTCTGAGTCATGCTCCTCCCACACACTAATCACAGGTGTGCTTGCAGACCAAAATCAATAGGTGCACCCAGTATGTACAGGAATGTGACATGGGAATAGCTCAGAGACAGTGGCTTCTCCAGGAGGCCTTGCTTTACTGACAAGTGAAATGACAGGCTAGTGATGACACATATGGCTTATCAAAAAAAATAACTGGAACAACTGTTTGCATTCTTAATGAAAAACCATGGATGACTGCAGGTGAGAGGAATGCTTGCCTCTGGAGTGGTGAAGAGGGTTACAGCCTAACTTTTCAAAATCAGTATTCATTTCTGTTCCTATGGCTCCAGTCTTAAAGGTAGTTAGTTCTCTTCCAGGCTGAGTCTGCTGTTTCACCAGAACTCAGCGTGACTAAAAGCAGCAGTAAACATGCATACAGCAGGGAGTTCCACACCTCGCTTCTAAAAAGGATTATATTTATCATTATATTCAGGGGTAGATGTTACTGCGTAAGAGATACTGCCTAAATTCTTTTTAAAGTAAACATTGCCTGGAAATCATCTGACATCTAAAAGATGGCAGGTAGCTGCATTTCATGCTTTGTTAGCAAGTCACCACAAAATGCAAATGTATTTGCACATAAAGAAACATATACAGTCAGAAGTAAGGATGTATTACTGTCCCACTGGGACCTTTTAGAGAACTATTCTGCTTGTGCAGTGCCTGCACCAGTGAGGCACACAGGAATGGCATTTGCAGATGCTAATCTGGAAGCTGAAGCCAATCTGGAAGCTGAAGCTGTCCAACAAAGTACAGAGGACTCTCAAAGGTAATGAAATACCTCTGTCAGTAATTTGCAGCTACAAACCTCATCCAATAATTAGGCACACAAAACTTTTCCTTGCTTAGGGAAGAATGATTGGGAAGGCTTCAAATATGCTCCCCTGCAATCAGTGAACATCTGGGATACAACAGACCTATGTTTCAAATATCAGTGCAGGAGAAGGGACCTGAACTCATGTGGCACTGTACTCCCTTTTCTTGATTACTTCTTGCCCTCTCCATGGGGTCTCCCTCCATCCCTTGCCCCTAGTCTTGGCCACTCTTCGAGTTCTCCCTATTTGCTCCTGTATCCCAACACTGCCTATGTACTACCCCTGTGTCTTGAAACTATTTGCTTATGTGCACTCTATTTGCTTATGTGCACTCTCTCTCTCTCTCTGCCGCTCTCTGCCCCTGGGAGCAGCCTGCCAACAGCTCCTCTCCTCTGCCTTGGGGGCCAGCCCGTGTGCTGGCCCCAGGCTTTGGGGAGGCAGCATGGAATAAAGACCTTTGCAGTGCCATGAGGAGAGCCTTCTCACCTCCTTTGCCATCACTGAAGTTGCAGGCTGGCAGCTGGAGCAGCGGTGCGGGGAGTCCGAGATGGGCTGCAGGAGGGCAGAGAATCCCTGCCTTGTCCCAAGAAGCCCCCGTTGTGCTCCCAGGGAAAGCTGCAGCAGCTAAGCAGCACCCAGTGCTGCAACAAACTCAGGTCTTCCATTTTCCTGAAGAGTTCTTCCACCTAAGGTGACTGGGTATTTTGAATGAAAGAGAAAGGGAAAGACTTTTTACTTTTTATATTTAAGAACTGTTCCTGTCTCCATAAATACAGCAGGGGTGTGTTCCCAACATTTTCATGTCCTTGGAGTCTTTGAACCACGAAATAATGGATTAGAGTGGAAGAAGCAGGTATCTCTGGCCATAAACACAGACTTCTCCCACCTCTCCACAGAGTATGTGTTTTCTGGCAGGCTTGTTCGGAGAAGCTTTACTTGGCCAGCCACAGCAGATCGAGAATACCTACGATCCTAGAACTCCCAAAGGATCCTAGGAAAAAGGTAATTTCTAAGATTTGTTGAAGTGATTTCACATATGTGCCTGAACAAAGTCTTAGGAATCACAGGAACATAAGGCAGTTGTAGCAACTGGTGAAAGTAAACAAAATCTCAGCATAGGCAAACCCTAGCACACCATCAGGAGCCAAACCTCAGAGAAAACTTTTCATCACTGTGACATGGGGTACACAAAAGAAGAACAATGGCTCCTCCTGAATTTAAATCCTGATCTTTGGATTCCAAAAAGGAAAAGTCCCCCCAGATGCCCACTGTGCTGACACAACACTGGATCTAGCTTAACCCTGCAGCAGTCCCATGGCAGTCCCTACGGTCACATTCCCTGATAATTCTTACAGATCAAGGATAAGTTTCACAATATCAGAGGACTTCCAGAAGAGTTTCTGCAGTTGTCCCAAGTCTTTTACTTAAGCACTGAAAAACTTGCCTTCTGTAATTCTCTGCCACATACAGGATCACCTAAGAAGCATCTTAAATCTTCCAGATCTTCTTGAATTCTTCCTTCCCACTGATGGAGGCAACAAGAAAATCTTACAGTTCATTGGGGATGAATAGTAAGATTTGGGCAAACAATATTCCATGTCATTTACAGGCATTGAAGTTGTCAAAGTATAAAGAAGTAAAAATGCAGGAACTTATTTTAGCACCTAAACTGTGGTAATAACCTGCATGCTCATCTTTTGAAAGCTATGCGAAGTGAAGAACTGTTTGTAAGCTGTGTGTGCTGCCATGAATATTCATTTACTGGTCTTCAGCACAAGGCAAGGATAGAATGCTTTTTCAACAGCTTGAATTTTTGATACTGCATAGCTACTACTAGCTGACAGATATTAATGATTCTTGACAGAATGCTTATCTTTGAGCTGTTGCTGTAATCAATCAGCACAAGAGCAGCAGGCTATTAAAATATTTTTCTGTCAAGCTCTCTTGACATGCTTTGAATGGTACACAGCCTTGATGTTGGGTTTGGATTTTTTTAGGGTTTTTGTTTGTTGGGGTTGGTTTTTTGCTTGTTTCCGCTTGTTTTTTGGTTGATTTTGTTATTGTTGTTTTGGTTTTTTAATAAGAGAATCCACCTGAAACAACACAGCTGGATTTTCTTGATCATCACCTCCTGAAGTTGTCCTTAAATACCAGCCCTGATGCTGAGCATTCAGAATCCAGTCACCATGGTTTCAGCTCCTTCTGACAAATGTCCCTCTGTCTTCTTTCTATCCTGCCTTTCTCCATCTACAGATGCACACACACTCTTCTTTAAAGCCATTTCTCCCTGTCAGATTCTCATCATCTACCTGGCCCATAATTATTCTTCATGCCTCCTTCCAGAAGTTCTACCCTTCTCTTCTCTCTCACTTCTTCCAATTTTCTATTCAATACCCTGTCTTTCTCCAGCCTTTCAGAAACCTGTCATGGGAGCAGTGATTTAGCAGTCTCTCTGCATCACAAAGCCTGTAAAATTTAAATCAACAGCTTAGCAAACCCATCAAAGAGGCTGCCAGACCTTCTTGGCCTCAATAGAGAAGCCTAATGACTAGGAGGGAATCAAAGTTAAATTAGATGGTCAGGAGAATTGGGACTCTTCACAGATCAGAGGAGGTGAAGAAGGGAAGGGACAGGGATACAAACCTAAATATGTAAGCACGGGGTGGAAGAGCAGAAAAGGAATGCAGGTGAGGTTAGGAACACACAACACAAAGGAGAAGCTGATAACTGAACTCATGAAAAATGTACAGAGAGAGTTTAAAGGTCCAGTTTTCCGCACAGGCTTGGCTTTACTGATATCAATACCCTCGAAGATTAAAAGAGACACTTCAGTAGCACTGCAGAGGGAGGGAATAGATACACAATGGTGTGGTGTGTACAGAGCACAGTGAAAGCCATTCTGGACCAGTAAGACATGAAGAATTAGGAGAGGCAAGACAGAGACCAGGAGCAGTTTGCATATGGCCACAGAGGAGTGTGTGACAGAGCTGGGAGCTCAGCCCAAACTTGCTAGCTCAGGGCCTCTCCCCTGTGGGAATTAACAGCAGGTCAGAAAGCTTGTCTGAGTCTGACATCGGTCTCAGCACAGTCCATTCCCACCTGTGAGAAACCTAGTCGAGAGAAGCAAGAAATTCAAAACAATAGAGGGAGTAAACAGCAACAAGGCTGCAGCTGGCATTTTGTTTGGATTCTTGGGATGTCTATGTTGTAGATAACTAATAATAGTATGGTGTAGTTAAAATAGCCAATGAATCTACTGTAGTAGCTGAGCAACCAATGGACAACTAACACGAATGATAAACATACAAAAGTGTATATATATGACGCTGGCTCTTGGAATAAACACTTTTTGCCTGCACTTTATGTTAGAATTTGTGTGTGTCGCGCATCCGCGTCAACTGCGACACTCCCCTATGCACCAGCCCCACACTGCCAGCACTGGCGAGATAAGCAGCAGGGTTTTTTCACCTTTTGCTCTGCCCTTTGCCTATCAGCTTATTCCCTCTGCAGGTCATAACACCTGTTTGCTGTATCCAGAACCCGCTGCAGATTCTAGAGGGCAACAAGCACCAATCTCTCTGAATGTTTGGTAATCAAATTCCAGAAGACAAACACTGTCTCTAGCTGAATCTCCATTACTCCAGTAAAAAGAAATTGTACCAAAAGCCTGCTTGATGAAGAAACAGTTTGAGTCAGGACCACGTTCCACCAAGATAAACAAGTGAAAGGCAGCAGTAGAAGGCTGAGCTGTGGCTTATATGCATCCCTAAAAACTTTGTTTGCAGACTGTGTCAACATTGTGGCTGCCATGCAAGACACTTTAGACTGAGCAAGTCAGACCAAAAGAACACAGAGCCAGTGATTACAAATACTGCAGTAGGAATGTTGTCTTCACTAGAGGGTAATGAATATAAATTCATCAATTTTTATATCTTAAAGCAAATACTCTATGATTTTTATTTGCTTCTCTTCATTATTTCAATTATGAAAGCTTAGGGAATAAGCCAGAAAGATGAAAAAATAAACACTTTAGAACAAGCCAAGGGGACTAGATGACAAATCCAGAGAGATTATTGCAGAGGGCACTAAAGAGACAAAAACATTGGGTCCTAACAATATCCTTCATACAAAGCCTAAGTAAACAAGCAAACAAGCAAGGTGTGAAAGAGAGGGATGAAGTCCTTTGTGACAATCTGCAGAGTGACAGAAAAGAGCCACAAATCTCTTCAGAGCATTTTCACTCGCCCAAGTTCTCATCACCAGTGTGCATCAGGGACAGCATCCACTCCATCCATCTAGAGACCACTGCTCTGCAGCTGGGAGAAGAGGAGATAGTGGTTCTTCTGAGCATGCTGCCAACATTTCCAATGTTGAACCACTTTTCCTCCTCAGCTCTGTGGATCTATCCTATTTGCCATTATTTTTCCATCAGTGACAAGCTACAGGTGTTAAATCCTGAACAGTTCTAAAGGCTACTACATTCTATATCTCGTATTGGTGTGGTATGAGAAGAGCACAGGAAAGAGGGAAATTGCTCAGAAAACCATTTTTGAATGGAATCACTATGAGGATGCCCCAAATACAACAGACTGTGTTTTCATATTCTTAATCCAAATGCAGGAGGGAAAAAACACACATATGTACCACACAAAAGGCAGAAGATTCTTGAGTGAAACCTTTCTCACTTCACCTCACACATTAAGAATATGTTTCCCCTTCCAGATGATGACCAGTGTGATCTGAAAATTTCCAGCATTTAATGGCCAGTCCTGACTCCCTCTGCTGGTACTTCATATAGTCTCCTCTTCCTCAGTCTTTGAATAGGAGCAATGTCCTTTTAGCAGTTCCAACAGTAGTGCATAGTGGGAAAGGCTTGCCACAGCAGTTTCATTAAAATGTATAAATATTTTGTTAAGTCTTAAAAAATACTTTTGAATCTTTGAGGGTTCATTATCACAGTTTTTATCCTTCTTGTATTATTCTGCCCTTGTACTTACTGTCTAGTACATTCAGACTTCCACCTAGACTAAAGTTAGAACAGAATTAAGTAGTAACAAACATAAAACCTTTACTTCCCTTAATTTAGGCAGAAAGGGCAAGTGCTAATAAAAGTCTTTAAAAAAAAAACAATTTATCAACATTGCAATAAGAGTGAAGCACAAAGAAAGATTTAAATACTAGAAGTTGCAAGCTGGCAGTGTGGGAGCTCATTAAAAAAGCACTGCACAAGAATGCTCAAGGCAAATGCCATTCAAACTTTTTCAACTCTGAAGTTATTTAATCGTCACAGCAATCACAAGGGATAAGGCATTGTTTAAAGGAACTGGCTTCTGAAGCCTTGGTGCTGTTCAGTCTTCTGGAAAGGTATTCACTGTAAATGTGCCATCAATTTAAAATGCTCCTCAGTTCTGAAAAGCAATCTTTCTGACCTGAGGCTTGATACCTCAAGTTTCAGAGCACCCTCAGCTGAAACAAACCAAACAATGAGGGGCTTCGGAAGGCCCCCAAAAGACCAGAACCACAAAACAGGCAAACTGAAATGTTCTGCAAATAGAAATAGTAGTTTTACACACATACGAAGCTAAATTCATGCTTTTGAGTGTGTTTGCCACCAATTTCAGTAATCCAGCATTAAGACAACATAATTTCTGCCTTAGTACTTTGTACTCATTCCCTGAGCATTTAAAGCTACAGTATCAAGGCAGTGTCAAGAAAATCTATGTTTCCATATAATATATATTTGCATGGAACTGCCCAGTCTCCCTTTTCATTGCATTTGCAGTCATTTAGACTGTTCTGACTGGATGAAAGCAAGCTGAAAAAGCACCATGGAAATTATTACAACTGCTACAAAGCTGTGGACAAGCCAGTCTGAGACATCTGCTTACTTACTCAAATTTAAAAGTCCTGAGTTATTCCAGAAAAGGTCTAGCAGCATCAGTGTTGCCACAGAACTCACTCCACCATAGTTACAGTCTTTTCCTTCTTACGTATTTATTTCTTCACTGCTCTCTGTCAGCTAACTATCCATACAGAAGACCCACTTCTCTCCTTGCTTTCAGGAAAACCACAACCTGGCCCAGCCTCCTCAGCTGTACATTCAGTGAACTGCTGTGTTCTTCCCTCATGGTCTGTGCATCCAGCACAGCATCCACAAGCATCCCACAAAGTGCCTACATGCACCAAAAGGCAAATTAGCATAAACTGGTGCCACAGGCTCTCTCCCATGACCTTGGAGAAGAGTTACACTGGGAAGAACTTCCAGGGAACCACACTACAGAAGTTGATCAATGACATTTACATTTTTACCATAGGGTTTTAACAAGAGAAAGTTTAAAACTAAAGGGAAAGAACTGAGTACAATGTTGGTGCTGAGACTTGTGTCTGTGTCACACACTCAGTACTCAACCCTGCCAATGCAAACCAGCAGGTTTCAGAAGGACCCCAGCAGTGGGAGAGCCTGAAGACAAATGATTTAACAGCTGCTGCTCGGGACAACAGTTTAATTAACATAATCAAAGCCATTATTAGGTTAATCATCAATTAGCATCATCAATTAACTCACTTACGGCCAGTCTCGTATATCTAAAAATCAGTGCCTGAAATGAAGCACACACAACACTCCCTGCTATCACACTGGACTAGAGAGAAACATAGCAGAAGGGAATTTACTCCCCAGAAGAAGATACAAAGGAGGATGCTTTTAAGGATCTCAGTAAACAAAACAATATAAAAAGCCCCAACTTTTATAATCAAAAGCAAAAAGTCACACTTGGCTGAAACCCAGACATGCTAAAAAGCACCTGTGCACAGCAGCCCAGCTTGGGCAAGGTCAAGCACAGAACCCCCCGTGCAGAAAACCACGGCTGTGCTGTCTGAGGCAAGCTTACAAAGGCACAGCTACCAAAGTCCAGCCTAGCTAATGCAGTTTTTAATCCACCGTTTAAAAGTCCAATCTGTCCATCACTCAGCACCTTCTCCCAGGTGCTCCTAAGCTTCCCACATGCCCTGGGTTCCAGCAGCACCATTTCTTCACCAGATGTTACTGCTACCACAGCTGGGGGCCAGCCCACACTGCTTCTTCCAGTGGGTGCTTCCCCACAGCACGTGGCTGTGGTCAGCCTGCCAGGCTGGGCTGTGGGCACTGGCAGCTAAAGGGTGCCCACATGTCTCAGCTTGTCCTCAGAGCAGTGACTTTCAGGACCTACACATGCCCATCTTTTTCCATGATTCATTCTCTTGGGTTTCATCCAGAGAAGGCAATACATATAATTTTCATGTCTATTCAGCACTTCCACTGACATTAAACTATGTATATAGCTATCTCAATAATTGTGTGTCTTTTGAGTTCAACATTTTCCAAGAGGCCACTATTAAGTGTCCTTACATTGTTGGTATCCTTCTTGAAAGAAGACTTGGGTTTTTTTCTAAGAATTCTCTTCTTCAAGTATTCTCTTGCTGTCAAATTTCAATTTCCAGCCCTGCCATTCTTATATACCTGCTCTGCAGATCAAAGTATCATTTTTTAAAATAGATAAACACCACCCTTGCTCTCAGAAATGGCTGACTTTGATTATCTCAACTTGAAAATTGAAAGATTCAGAAAGTTACAAACATGAGTCAAATGCAAAATAGAGAGAAAATGTGTAGACAACCCTAATTATAGATGTTGTTACATTTTGTTCTAATGCTATCATGATGGCAGCAGACAGATAATAGCAGTAAAATCATAAACAGTAGGAAGGACTCAGAACATAAGGAATAACACAAAGCACATCATCAGCCTGTGGAATGAACAAAGCCATCAGTAAAAAAAGCTCTTTGTTTTTGGGTTGTGTTCGTTTTCCCATTCTAATGGGAAGACACAGGTTCAATCAAGCTGTTTTGAACTGATGATCATAAAATCACTGAGGCTGGAAAAGACCTAAAGTTCATCGAGTCCAAATTGCCACCCCTGCACACCCCTGCCATGTTCACCATTATACCACTCCCCAAGTGCCACATCTACATGTCTTTTAAATACCTCCAGGAGGGTGACTCCACCACTTCCCTGGGCAGTCCATTCCAATGCCTGACCACCCTTTCCACGAAGAAATTTTGACTAATATGCAATCTAAACCTCTCCCAGTGCAACTTCCTCTCATCCTGTCACTTGTTACCTGGGAGAAGATGCTGATCCCCAGCTGGCTACGCCCTCCTTTCAGGGAGCTGTAGAGAGTGATAAGGTCCCCCCTGAGCCTCTTTTTCTCCAGGTGAAACACCCCCAGCTCCCTCAGCTGCTCCTCATCACACTTGTGCCCCAGACCCTCTACCAGCTCTACTGCCCTTCTCTGGACTCACTCCAGCACCCCTCTCTTTCTTGTAGAGAGGGGCCCAAAACTGAACACAGGATTTGATGTGCAGCCTCACCAGTGCCAAGTGTAGGGAGATGATAATTTCCCAGGTCCTGCCGGCCATACAATTTCTGATAAATAGTTGTTATCATAGCTGTTATGCTCTGTTTGCTCCAAGTGTGATTTTTAAACTTTTAAATTCACTGCCTGAATTACAGCACACCCAGTGTAAGTTCTACACAGAAAGAGCACAGAGATCACACACAAGGCATACAGAAGCACAGTATGGTTTTGCTGTTGCACAGATATCAGCCCTAACCTTATCTGTTGATACTGGGAGAGAGTGCATATCTGCAAGGTGCAGCTCCTACTTGACAGGACCAGAAATACTAGTGACAGCATTGAAAGTGCAGTTGTTTCCACAAATAACAAGGGGGTTTTAAGACGGTAGAATTAGCCTGTGCTGCTAGGCTTCCCTATTTTAGTTTTTAATTCACATTTGAACTTTTACAGTTCATCTATATTTTCTCTACTAAACACTCTGTCTGCTTAAGTGCCATTGACATACAGGTATGTACATCCCTACCTTGAAAAATCATATATTCTTATGCCTCTCTTGTCTCCTGTTCTCCAGGGTCAGAGTTCTCCAGTGGGTGACCAGTACAGATAGTTATGATTCTTAATGCCAGGTTCGTTGTTTTTTATACGTGCAATAATAACAAAGGTAACAAATCATAAATCCACTCTGGATATATAATCTCAGAGTCTTAGCAACATAAAGTCAGGTTTGCAGTGAACCAACTGGGGAAAATCTGAAGCTAAACCACAAATTATCAAGCACCCATGAAAAATACTGATCAAAAAAGATGACGTGACAGCACACAAAATAATCTCCAATTCTTCCAACAGGCAATTTTTTGCTTAAATATTGAAAATTAACAAAATTTAAGAATGTGCTGCAATATGAGGAAGAGTAAGTGTGTTTGCAAGTAGAGATTCTGTGTCAACTTCAGAAGAAATCCAACCCTTCAATGAAAGGTGTTTTACTTTACTGCAAAAGATCTTGAAACACTGACAGTTCTCACAGGGTCAAGTCTTTGCAACTCCTCCCAGAACGCTTCAGGAATAGCATGGCTGGAGTCAGCAGAGGAGAAATTGACGCAAAAGTAAAATCTGATCCTTAGGGTAAAACAGGTTTTGTGGACTGTGTGTTATTCTCTTCAGCTGGAACATTTCTATGCTGCCCTCTCTCTCCTAGGGGGCCTGACCATTCAGAACTGGGGCACCAAGGAGCAGCTTGCTTCCCCTCCCCTCCCTGGGCATGGGCTCAGCAGAGACTGGGAGCAAACTTGCTGTTTCTCAGCTCTAACTACAGTAAGTACTCTTTTTTTTCCACTTTAGGTGAATCTACAGCCGGTTGAACCGTGAGAAGCACGAAATCCTGTGGCATTTAAAACGGCCCATAACCAATGGGCATTTTAAAGAGTAGGTTGTTTGGGAAAGCAGCCCTTCTTTACAGGAATGCCCTTGGTTCACCAGGCAGCTGGCAACGGATGGCAAAGTCCTCCAAAACTGCTAACAGAAATACCGCTGCGTAGTTACTGAAGGACAAAACTTTCCTGTTAGCAACCAGCAGGAAATTTGGCAGTGTGGCCTCAGGCAAACATCACTGTGTATCAACCATTTTGTGCATCTCTGCATAGAAAATGGCATAAAACCAGATACTCTTCTCTTAAAAGTATAAAGCAGTACTCTTCGGCAGTATAAGTTAAGAGACAGCAGCTTAAGGAGGAAAAAGCAACATTAGCAGCACACACGTGCACAAACACAGCAGTCTCAGATTTATGGTCTTTCTTTACTTCAACTCATACTGCCTTCTTCTCGGAAGCAGCCTCATTCACTGCCCATTCACCCAAAATTAATCAAACTCTTCAGCCATCTCCAGTGCTACCTTAAAGCCTGGGCCCACAGATCCTGCCCCCAACCCCTGACAATAACCAGCATCAAAAGCTTACAGGAAATATTTCTCATTCACATGTAGCTGCTTTCCCAGAATTCTTCCCCACTGCTCTCCCCTTCTGACACTGTCTCATGTTAAATCTCTGGAGAGTGAGTACAGCCACGATGTTGCTTACAGAACAGCTGTAGGAAGGAAAACACGTAACTACTGCCACAAAGGCAGTATTTGTGTCATCAACACTGATTCACACCTGTTTGTGCAGAGTGTGCAAGGCTAGAAAAGTTAGTCCTGCTCCTGACCAGTTCCACCACAGCTAGTCCCCCAATGCAAGAGGAGTAGACAAGCTTCTCAGGAGAATATTGTCCTTCCCAACTGAAGGCTTGAGAAGTGTGGTTGCCTTCAGGCTGTTGCCTTCCTCACTTTTTGTATGCTTTATCTATCCCAGTATTTCACTGCTGAACTGCCCATTTCATTGTGCTTTGGACCCCTGCAATTGTACCAGAACTCCATGTACTGAACCATTCATACCTTTTTGGATATAGCTGCCTGCTCTATCATATTTTCCATTTCAACCCAAACTGGCAATGACTCAGAGCATTTTCTTCTGTCTGGCTGCCCAATGATACAACACAATGGTCCCATAAAACACTAGTCTTCCCTCCAGTCTTCTGTATTATTGAAGGCTGCATATAAATAAAAAATAACTCCATTCTGGACCTGAACTGCACCCTCATAAAGGGAGATATCTTTTATCTTTTGATATAATCACAATCTGAATCTCATGCACTTTGTACAGTACAATATCAAACCTGATAAAATCAGCACAGTCAACTGGCCATACTTACCTCATGCCTCAGCATGCATTTTTCCTCAAATAAATAACTCTCTCAAATTCCCTTTTCAAGTCTTTGTCTGCTTTAATGCATCATCACACTTCAAAGCATGCTCTTTCAGCCACAAGGGCCGAAGAAGAGAAATACTGCCCATCTTTTGGACTACAGGTCTGTAATCAGCATGAGGAAACAACCATCTTAAACACGTACCATGTTTGTTCCTGTTTATTTTAGGAAGCAGTCAAAAAAGAAGTTTAAGAGTTTGTAAAAGAACAGGAGAAACCTCAGTTTCAACTTCAAGTTCTATTTCTCTCTCTCAACACCTGCTCTCCCGTTTGCCCACCCACACACACCTCATCATGAAAGCGAAAGAAGCAAGGGAATCACAGTAACCTACATTCTTCCATCTCACACCTGTCAGTGCACTTAGGAACTGACCAGCAGAAGCCCGAAAAAGCCGACAGTCAGCTGTACTGGCCTGGAAGGACCTTCTGATGCCATCACGGGAAAATAGGAGCATCCAGCTACTTGGCAGCTTCAAGTCGCCAGGAGGAGCTTGGCAGAGATCACAGAGATCTCTGCCTCACAAAGTACTGCTGTTCTCAAACCTCTAAACATACATGGAGAAGTTTTGATTTTATTCTTGTAGTTTTCACACGAAGTGTGATGTCTTCTCTTATACCAGCGAGGAAAAAAAAAATTCTGACTCACCTGCCTCTCCCCTTTGCCTTTTTTTTTCCAGAAAGCTGCCCTCTTGGTCAGACAGCACATTGCAGTGCCATTCCAGCATCTGCTGGCGATTCACTGTTCTCAGGTGTCTCTTGGAAACATCCACATCAATGCAGGCAGCATGGGGAACAAACAGGAGGATCTGGAATGTAAGGCAGGTGCCTCCCTACCTCCCTGCACAGAGTCCAAATACGTAAGAAGGGCAAAGAAGGGAAAATAGGTTGTGGAAGGTAACACCCCAGGTTAACAGCTCAGCTGGACAGAGGCCTCAGCTCCCCTGTGTCACACTGCAGGGCACCAGCAGCTGGATTGCAGTGCCTCTTCCAGACAGTGTCTGGCACAGCCTCCCATCACTTCAGCTTACGATACATATGAAGGTTCAGAGCACTATCAGACATTATTTTCACTGCATGGGTAGATCAGAACAGCATTATAGGCCAAAGGTGGCACACTGATAGGTCATCTTCTCCTTTCCAATGCCCACAGTCTGTGCAGCACCTACACAACACAGTGGTTTGCTCAAAGTCATTTCTCTGTTTGGTAATTCCTCTATGATTTTCACACGAGGTTGCTAACTTTGTCTGGAATAAGGCTCCTTTCCAGAAAAATGCCCATTTCCCCCCTCACACATTCTGTAGCTGTCATCTCATTACTAACCTGCAGTCAACTTATTTGCAAGGAGTGTGAGAAAGACAGTTCCTAAAAACTTTAGTTTTGGCATACTTAGTTCCTGATTAAATTGATTTTATAATTTTCTAGGTCATGTGAAGAAAGGCTTTTAGGAAGAAAAAAAAAAAGTAGAATCAAAAATATTCAAAACAGAAGTGAATCAAGCAATCAAAACTTATTTGCACTGTTATAATATAGGAAATCATCTTCCTTTCCCCTCCCGTCCCTCCCTCCGCATTTAAATGCACCAAACTGGACAAGAATTTTAAAATTCAGCAAATGTTTAAGGAATGACAAGCTCAAGGAATTACAGTTTATAACAACTTCCCTCTCAAAAAGCAAAGGGGCAGAACAAGCCAAATTGAGTATCTTTTCTGGTTCCTTGTTTCTTAATAAATTCTTCTGTTGTGAGGAAAAAACTAAAAACCAGGATGATGCTGCTAGTGTGGGATGGCAAAGCTCAGGGTGGTGACAGGCCCAGGAATGAAGGTTTATAGAGGGAAGTGAGACAAAAGTGGTGGTCCATTTTAGGAAAGAGAAATGGAAATAGGCCACATGAGATTTAGGGTGCAGCTCTGTGAACATTCTCAGTGGATACTGGGTTATTTCCAAGACCAAATCATTGCCAGAACTGTGTGTTTGATGCAAAAGGATGCACGCTGTCCAGGACCACACACACGAAGTGCCACAGTAGGCCTGACCATCAGGGAGTAAAATTCCACTCATTTGCCCTCTGAATATGAAAGAGGGCAAAGATTTTGGAAAGGAACATTAGGATAGGGCTGGTTCAAAATTGGAGCAAGTGTGCTACTTCATATTTTGCAAAACTTGCACTAAAAGTACAAACTGCCAGTAAGTAATACAACTGTAATAAATAAATTTACAGTTTTCAGAATTCACTTGATGAAGTTTCTAGAAGCTCTGAGATGGTTTAAGATCTTTGTAGACCAGGATGAACCAAAACCTCCAACATTATTTTTCATGCTTTCCTAGTGAATCTTAATTTTATCAGAAAACAACTTCCAAAAAAATTCCTCATTCATGTTCAAAGACAGAAGTTAATTATCTTAAGTCCAATGCTGTCTCCTTCAATTTGGCCTTGTTGCACTTAGAAGATACTATCAATCTCCAGTTCCCTCTTATTTTGTAGTGAAAATCCTGCAGGATCCTTGCAATAACAAACCACAGCCCTGAATCATCCTGCTCACCTGCGCTCACCAACCAACACATATTCGCTTTTGCGAAGGTGATGGGGGAAGGCAAGGTTTGCCTGTCATCTCACCAGAAAAATTTAATTCCACACCACTTGGTACAGTTAGCAGATTGATTTCAAAGAAGAAGGAAAAAAACATTCCTAATTCATGTTGAGGTGAGTCAGAACAGTCAGGCCTTAATACCTCCTCAACTGTTTCATTCTTTACCATAAGGCGCTTGAGATTTTAGAACCTACTGGCTGCCGAAATGCTTTGGTTAGGAGAATAAATTTTCTACTTTCCTCCCAGGCAATAGGACCTATTAATATGCTACTTGTCTCCTTCTACATTTTTCATACCAGTAGCAGAAAGAGTTGCTGTACTGTGGATAAAAAGATACTGATATTTTTACGTATATTCCATATTTTCTCAGTAGATCAGAATTTCTTTCATCATGCTGCTGCTTATGATAGGATATGTCTTCAGATAACTCAAGTTCAGATCTAGTGTATTTCAGAGCTTTCAACTCCAAGAAATAGACTGCATATGACCCACAGCAGCATTTGCCTCCTCCAAAACATTACCTATCATTTTTATAAACAGCCAAATCTTTCTTTAAATATAAAAGCAGCTAAAGTCTCTAAAACTCTCTGATCTGGTAAGCACAACTAAGCTTTATCCATTCTCAAGATGTCATGAGACAGCTCATCCAAGTGGTTAGGGTCATATCATGATCTATAAACCACTTACACATTCCAGCTAGGCAAGCTATTTCCACTCCAACACTTTGTAGCCTACAGCAGGCCTGTTTGAGTCCAGCAGAAACTGGATATTAAAATAACTATATCATTTTTTGAAGCTGATGCAAAAATGCAAAATGCTTAGAAGATGCTTCAGGACTTCTATCGTATCCCACATATTAGATGACAAGTGCCACAATGTGTCATGTGAGTGGATGTGCTATTCTACTATTTTTCCCCCCATGCTCATCTAATTGGATTTTTCTCAGTCAGAAGTGGACTTGTGTAAAATCAAATCCTTGTCCACGATTGCCATCCTTCAGCAATACAGTTGCCTGCTTAAGGAAAGGTGTCCCAGGAATGCAGAGAGAATGAAGAATTTGTCATGCTTTTTGTATGCTTTATGTATTTAGCCAATTCCACAGGTGGGAATCCAGAATATAGCTCTGACAGACAAACCACGCTCTTCTCGTTTGCACTTGTGTAACTCAGCAATTCAAGAATAAATCTGTAAACTGAACCCCCAGGTTTGCTGTCCTGCATTTCAAAGCACTGTGTCTCTTGCAGATTCTTTGGTTTTTTGTAGGGAAAAAAATATTTATCTTGCATATTATCCCCTAGTTCACCTGCCTGAAATATTCTTTCTTCTTTTTATATTCCTCTGCTCTCTCAGTCCATGTTCTGGATGCATCATGCTCTTCTCTCACAAATTAACTTGGGTTAATCACATTCCTTTCAATTTTAAAAAAAGTTGGTTGCACATGCTGATGGAAGTTGGATAAAGCCAGCACACTTCAGTGTTTTAAATCTACTTAGAGGAAGCAATGTTTGAAATGGTCTAAAGAAAGCAAAATCCTGCACATGACATAGAACAATACCCACATCTGGGACACCTATTTATTTTCCTTATTCTTCTCCTTCCTATTAAAGAGTTAAAAGGCAGAATTTGGAAATACTGTGTGACAGAAAGAGAAAAGGCAATTATCTACAACATTACTGTAGTGCGAGCTCTCCCCAAATCCTGGAAAAACCAAACCATTAACACTTCATAGCTTTAATCTTCTCTCCTGTCAAACAGAACTATTTTTTCTCCATTTGCCTTTGCAGTTCTTTCAAAAGTTGTCCAATGTCTTGGGGAGCAACGTTAAGCTCTGCAGGAGAGAAATGGATTGTAAAAACCTTGAGAATTAGAAATTTTTAGAAAGATCTCACTTCAAAAATTGCCCTGATTGGATTTGCACAGTACTGATAGAGATATGGACTACATCCTGGGACTATTCTAGCGATTCAATTCTAGTATATTCTGAGGTAGGCTCATTCTCTAGATCTATTAGGCTGAAGTACAGCCTGAAGTTTTTAGTCATTACGACAAGATGACATATCATGAGACAATTCATAAAACATAGGTATGTGATACAGCTTTGGAACATTTATGTTCTTTTTCCCTACAGACAAATGTACATGGGCAATTTACCTCTGCCCTTTCCAAATTATATTTTGCCAAAAAATTTCACAGCAATACTTTAATCTAGCTTTAATCCGGTCACATATGCTTTAAATAACAAGAAAAGGAATACTAGTTACTCATTATTGTATACTAAGAAATAACGTCTCACAGAGAATTCATTTGTGCTTCCCCAAGCCAGGCCAGGAAACAAAGTACTACCATGCTTATATACTCACAAAAAAATACTCTCTTTCTTCTTGCTTTGAAGTGTGTCGGGGTGAGGAGAGGACTAACCCCATACGAATGGGCCACTCCTCATATGGCCATGGTCATTAGCTAAGACAGATTTATTACATCATTAGCACTTGTGTTGTGAACCTGAAAAACAACTTCGAGTCCATCTTAGCCTGGAGATGATTTTTGTAGGAATTTGCTATTTATATAAGTGTTACCTAAAGGCTTTTTTTCTGGTTTTAACACCAGTGTTTTATCATAGAACCACAGAATCATTCAAATTCAAAAGGAAAAGACCTTTAAGATCATTGAGTCCAGCACTGCCAAGGCCATCACTAAACCATGTCCCCAAGTGCCACAAGTACATGTCATTTTAATATCTCCAGGATGGTGACTCCACCACTCCCCTGGGTAGTCTACTCCAATACCTGATCACCCTTTCCATGAAAAAAATTTACTAATATGCAATCTAAATCTCCCCTGGTGCAACTTCAGGCTGTTTCCTCTCATCCTGTCACTTGTTACCTGGGAGAAGAAACCAACCCCCACCTGGTTACAACCTCTTTTCAGGGAGTTGTAGAGAGAGATGAGGTCTCCCCTGAGCCTCCTTTTCTCCAGGCTAAACACCCCCAGCTCCCTCAGCTGGTCCTCATCAGTCTTGTGCCCCAGACCCTCCACCAGCTCTGTTGCCCTTCTCTGGACTCACTCCAGCCCCTCAATGTCTTTCCTGCAGTGAGAGGCACAGAACTAAACACAGGATTTGATATGTGGCCTCACCAGTGCCCAGTACAGGGGGACAAGTGCTGCCCTGGTCCTGCTGGCCACACTATTTCTGGCACAAGCCAAGGTGCCATTGGCCTCCTTGGCCACCTGGGCACACGCTGGCTCATGTTCAGCCACCGTCACCAGCACTCCCAGATCCTTTTCCGCTAGGCAGCTTTCCAGGCACTCTGCCCCAAATAGTAGAGCTGCACGGGGTTGTTGTGACCCCAGTGCAGGACCTGACCCTTGACTCTGTTGAACCTCACCATTGGCCTCAGCACATCAATCCAGTCTGTCCAGATCCCTCTGCAGAGCCTTCCTGGCCTCCAGCAAATCAAGACTGCCACATAACTTGGCGTCCTCTGCAAACTGGCTGAGGGTACACTTAACCCCCTCATCCAGATCATTCAAAAGGATATTAAACAGGACTGGTCCCGATACTGAGTCCTGGGGAACAGGGCTGTTCAAGCAATTTCAGTACAAGCAATACTGAAAAAAACGTGCAGGTCCTGGATGTCCTTTCCCAAACAGGAGGCAGCTTTTAAGAGCTAAATTCTGACTTTGGAGCTCGCTGTGTTGTGAAGCCTGTCAGCACTGATCGCATCTCTCCTGCATGCCCTGTCTGTACTGAATGTCAATGATGTAACTCTGCATGGGCCAGACGCTTGGGCTCATCAGTGGGGCTGAAAATGCCACCACGACCCGGTGCACCCCACGCTTACTGATGAGAAATACCGACGCGCTTCGCTGAAAATCGCATCCCTCGGGACTCGGATGTCTGAAGGATTGTTTATATATCCAAAAAGCCAAAAACAACGCTGTCTATCCATTTTATTTCTATTTATCACAATGACTTTGAGGTTTTGGTAGGTTTTGTCGTTGTTTTCTGGAGTTGGCTTTTTGTTGGGTTTTTTTTCGCTTGATTTTTACTCATTCTTTACTCTTAAGGAGAAAAATTGAGATATTTTCACCTTTAGAGATAGCCAGACCAAATCCTGCTCTAATAGCTAAACCCTCTTCTAACCTGTAGAGAACCTCTACCCACTTTTCTGCCAGCCCTACCACTTTGCTGAAACTTGCTGTAGCACAGAAATATATCCACAACACTTCTGGTGGTTCATTCCAGTGGAGAAAGCATCCAAGCAAAATAACATTCAGAAATCCCAAACAGTTGCTTAACAATTACAGCAATAATATACCATCTCTTCAAATATCATGACTAGCATCAAATAAGAAGTAAACAAGCACAGCATAGAGGGGCAAAGGAACAGAACTGCAAAGACTGGCCATACTTATTAAAAAGAAATTTAAGGAAAAAAAAAAAATCCAGACCTTTAAATCAGGAATTACTGGCTAGAGTAGTATTGCTGGCGGTTAAGATAGATGAGAATGAAAATTAATGCAAAGCTATCAGCCACACAGAAAGCATGCCATCTGCAACTTCAGGAGCTTGCAAGAGGTCCGTGGCATCTAAGAGATTTTTGTCATCTTGCCAGGGATGTGACAAAGACCAGGAATTCAAGAGACAGCTTTTGCAAGACAAGGTTTATTTTTTCCTTTCCCAGCATGTCTCCAAACCCAAAACACTGCACTAGCAATACCCCTGAACACAGAGAAAGCTGCTTTGGGTTTAAAATCTCTTAGGCCTTTGTGCTGCACCCATGAATGATACCCTCAGGAAACCTAGCCAGCACTTGGCACATGGCTGGCCCTTAGTTTCAGCACACCAACTTCCAGCAAAAATGATTCCAACACATTCCCCCATCACCTAGAAGGGGTTCTAGGGGTTAATGTGTTTCTCTTGTCCTTAGGCACATGTTTAGTAAATGGCCATGCTTTTCAACTGATGACCTGCTTTATGAGGGGGAAATCATGTCTCAGGAAGATCATCAAACATGATGCTGCAATGCCTCTGTATCTTGTTCAGGTGTCTGGATAGCAACAGTCTAGTTTCTATAAGTTCCTCACTATCCTTGTTCACAAGAGCCTCTAAACACTTCTTACCCTGCTGAAGGTCACCAAAGCACACTAATCTGTGAGGCTGTGAAGGAGCGACACTGACCTGTGTATCACACCTGCCACCAAGATTTTCCTGAAGTTCACAGGGATGGTCACACTACTGGGGCAGATTTCTGTTCCTTTCAGCAAGAGTGCTGTAAACAAAACTGCCTCTGTAAACAAAACTGCCTATGTTTTCAAATTTACCTAATGTTTTCTCACTTCTGGATTGTTTGGGTGTTTTTGTTTGGGGGGGGGGGTTTGTTGTCTTTGTTGTTGTTGTTTTTTGGGGGTTTTTTTGTCTAATGAGAAAGAAACTATTCACAGACAAAGCTGATCAAAGCTGAGACAGCTACTCCATTCTCCTGGGATCTGTGTCTACCTTAATCAGAGACAACAGCTGAAGTGCTGCAGGACTGCATGATGCTTATGTTGCACACCATTAACAAAGATGAGTGGCTTGGGTTTCTGGACTGTTTTGATTAACAAACTCAGTGGCTGACAATTCATCACAATATGTGAGTATGCATGTTCATGAATCTGACCTTTTAACTCCTACTTTTGTTCTTTTTCCATGATCCCTCTCACTATCTGGTCTAAGTATAGTGTTCACAGGGGAATTTATGATTTTGTTTAGCATTCAAACATGTGCATTTTCCTTCATATTTTGGATGAGTCAAGCCCTGTAGCTCCAGTAAGTTTCTGCCTAACAAAGGAGAATTTAGTATAAACAAGCACCAAAAGCTTGGGATCCTTCAGTGCAACTGAGAACACTAACAAAAGGCTCCCAAAATGATGGATTTTGCTCCGTTGCCCAAAATCCAAATAGGCAAGCATCCATCAGTATTATTTTATGTCAAAAGTCAAGAATGCCAAGCATTTTTAAAACTGTTCATCCCTACTCCACCTGCATAGCAAGGGGATTGCTGACAGAGTACCCAGATACAAAAACTGCAAATGAAAGTCCTCTGATTTCTGCTGGTGCTTAGGAAAAATAAACAATACACAACCCAACTTGACAGATTCACTGAACAAAATATATAAAGACTGTAATTTCAAGGCATATGTCTCCACAGGGAAGAAACCAAAAATCGAAACAGCTTTTTTTTTTCTCAAGTATTAAAAATGGAAAATATATGTCTTTCTGCAGACAGTGGTTTTAAGCCTGGTTTTATGTAACATCAGCCTCACTGAAAGATCTATCTGTAGACATATTCCCTATTAATTAGCAATTTAGTGGCCATCTGTGGAAAGGGATAAGCAAATATGTTTTGATTCATTTAAAATGAAGCTGAGGAGTTAATTGCTTTTACTTCCCATAGTAAGACTCATCCTTCTTTCTCTATACTTACACACACATACACTCAATATAGAAAGTGAGGCAAAACCATGCAGGTCAGTTCACAGATGTGAAGATATTTTGCTCTGTGAAACTATAATTCACCATATGTTCAGGAAAAGCAGCTACACTGTAATATGAAGCACAAGCTTCCACAGAACAGAAATCGTTAAAAGCAGCCACTGGGTACATCATCTCTATTTTAAAATAATTTGATCTTCCCAAACAGATGTACACTATTTGAGGTCAAGAATCAAGAGCATTTTTCACCTGCCCCCTCCGGTGGAGCTGACGAAGAGACGAAACATCCCTGGGGTTACGAGTACGCCACAGCCCCCCACAAATCTAATTAGGGGTGCACCTTCCCATATCAAAATAACCAACAGCAAAACACTTTCTCTCTGAAAACTGCAGCCACAACGAGGTCAGTAGGACAGCATGTGCATCATTGCATCTGAGAGCACAAGAACACCTCCCTGCAGAAGGAGGCCCTGAAGCAGAGACCAGGGCTGCTAAGACAAAGCCACGCTTTCTTAAACTTTGCCCCAAGTGCAAACCCAACCAGCACAGTCAGCCCCACAGGCTCGATACCCACACACAGCTTATTCACCTCAATCATCCCTTCCCAGTGTCTGTGCACAGCTAACATGATGCACCCACTCCTCCTACAAGCTACATACATCTAAACTTTTTACTGGGTCAACATTTGCACTCAACTCAGCCAAAATTCCCACTGGTCCAGGACAGCTTCACTAAAGTATTTCTAAATTTTTAATTAAAAGTTACCTGGATTTATTATTTACCATAATGAAAGGTTGAATAAAAGAGAAAGTGGAAGCGGCCTTAGCTATATTTTTAAACAGCTATCTGACATCACAGCAAAGTACTATTACCAGTGATCAGTGTGTCTACAAAGAGTTAATGCAACACAAATGTAATTCTGCCATGGGATCAGCTTTACAGAGGGAGTAAGCAGTGAGCAGAAGGGGATATATCAAAGGCTGAGCAGCAAGGCAAACCAAATTTTGTCTTATGGAAGATGGAATTACAGAGTGTTAACTCCATCTCTCTGGGCATAAACATACTAAAGACACATGGAAGGGCACTAGTTACGAATTCCTTATGCTTTCAAATACCTCTAATATTCTGAGCCTTTCTGACACAAGCACCTTGTTTGGACGTCACCACTACCCTGTGCTGACTGTAGCACAAACCTTTCAGTCAGTTTTCCAGTGGAAAAGACAGCAATGCACATCTTAAAAACACTTGTTTACGCAGCAAGTCCTCCTCAGAGACTCAGCAGACAACAATCCAAGAACAAAGAAAAAAGTATCACTGCTATTCACACCTTTCTTCTTCAGAAACCATTCAAGATACTCAACCACTAAATCAAAACAAAACTAGAACCCAACTTGCTAGAAACAAGGACCTGAAAGCCTTGCAAAGCCACCACACCAACTGGCAATGCACACAACACGACAGAACTTTCTCAGAGGTACAAGAACTTTGCACAATCAAGTCCCTTGTATTAAAAATAATTCTGAGCAGGAAGAACTCACACTTCTAAAAGTAGACTCCTTTCCTTTTACTTGATGCCAACATCTGCACTCCAGGGAAGCAGCTCTTGAGCTCATGGAGCAAACTGAAGTCAAGACCATCGACACCAATAATCGGGGGAGGGTGCAAAGGCAGTGCTGTTACTCTGAATGGATCCAGGACCCACAGAGCTGTAGCTTCTTAGACAGCCACCAGTGGGAGGCAAGTCTCTGCCATGCACTGCACCCTGATTTTCTGCAGGACGGCCTCACAGACAGCCCATGCAAGAAAGGTGGGGCTTGAAGATATTTTCACACACGTTCACCACCATCTCCATCACCATTTCCAGAAAAGTCAGTTTCTTTGAGAAATAAAGATAAGGTAAAAATTTCAAAGGTGATCCTGCAAATGAAATTGTGACTGTAAGCTTAGCTGGCCACAGTATTGTTTAAGCCACTAGTCTTTTGATACAGCACTTATTGCTATTCAAATGAGCAGAGGATAAAACACACAAAAAGAAACGTTATTATTTTCTTTCTGCTCATCTAAATCAACATTATTTATGCATAAATTCAGTTTCTTTCTGCCACATTGTCATATGAAGAGTTTGGAACAGGTACAAATCCAAAATAACCCCATGTACATTCATGGCTTTTTGAAGGCTATGCTTATTCATTATGCATAGTACTCAATAATAATACTGAATCATACTAGCTGTCCTTGTTCTAGCTAGCATCATGGTCATAACAATGAGCCAAAGATCAGGATATTTCCTATCAAACTGGCTGTGTCATCAGGTAATATGTTTGGAAGCCTTTTTTGTGCTACACCACTACATTGTCTAATGCACCTTCTCATCAGAAAACTGAAAAATTTTATCCATGTTTTATAAAAATCCCCCTTCTCCTACAAGGGTGTTTTATTAGGATGATGGGACTCTTGGCAGTGGAAAAAGCTAGAAGAACAAAATTAATTATTTTTATAGTCAAAATATCCCAATCCCTGTGTGATCAAGAATGCTCGTCTTGATACTTTTTCTCACTAACCTTCAGCCTGCTTAACACCGCACATGTAATCTCAGTGTGTGACTTCAGTGTTGCTGTAAAAGGACACCTCAGAATCAAAGGTTCACATTTCTACAACAGGCACTGTGCTGCTTATTGAGTTTCATTACGTATTCGGTTTTAATTTTCTGCTTAGCAAGGATTGACTTTCTCCTCCTCTAGATGAAATATTACCATAGAGAAGCTTCTGTCTTTCTCCATATGACATGTCTTTCCATGGACAAAGCAGATTTTTTTTTCCCTTATTTTGGTTCAAATTCCACCCTTATCCAGAAAACCATGACCTAGTTTAACAGTGGCCACCATATGGTTCTTAACTCCAAGTAGCTCTCAAGGCACTTTGAATGCAGATCCTGCATGGAAATGACAATATGGCCAAAAGCTGGGCAGCTTGGCAGTATGTATCCATTCTAACAAGGATGTGTGAGCCAGAGATGCCCAAGGACAGCATCATCCCCCTTGCTTTAGGATATGTCTGCATGCTCAGCCCACGGCAGAGTTTGTTGTTTCTAAAGAGCCCCAGTTGTCTCTCCCTTGGAAGATGACGCTCCCAGACCTCCTCCCACACTCTGACCCACTTATCAAATGTGTACAGCTCTGAGACACGCAGTGTTTGCCACATACCAAATGGAGGCAAAAAGGTTGGTGCATTAATTCCTAACAGTTCAGGCTTTAAGCATTTTATGGTTTACTTACAAGAGAATATTGAGAGGGTATGGACAAAATATTCCTTCCAAAATGACCAGATTTTTGCTAGTCACAACAACACCCTTTATTTGTGATTTAAGCCTAAGCAGTAAGGAAGTGTGCAATACTGATATTGCCACCAAAAATATTTTTAGCTGCATCATATTTAACAGGATTCCAGATGTTCTTACGAAATCAGCATTCATGTTATGCAGCTATTTGGTGTTGCGTATGAGAAAGACAGAAACTCTAATACTTACAGCCAATCATCATCATAGCCACAGCAAAGATCTTCTCCCCATCCGTCGTCGGAGCGATGTTCCCGAACCCGACGCTGGTGAGGCTGGTCATGGTAAAATACAGCGAGGAGATGTAGACCGAATCTTTGCTCGGCCCGCCTTCCCACTTCCCAAAGCCCGAGGTGTTGAAGCGGTAGGGGGTTCCTATGGACTCTCCCAGCTGGTAGAGCCAGCTCTCCGTGCGGATGGTGTTGGTGTCCTCATCGATGACCTCGTAGTCGCCGATGCTGTACCAGATGCAGGCCAGCCAGTGCGCTGCCAGCCCGAACACGCACACCAGCAGCACCAGCACGGCCGCCCCGTACTCGATGTAGTGGTCCAGCTTCCGAGCCACGCGACCCAGCCGGAGGAGCCTGACCACCTTGAGCGAACTGAAGAGGCTGCTGATGCCCTGGAAGGATGAAGCACAGTGACCATTAGAATTTCATGTGAAAGCAACCATATTCATAAGTGCAGCTTCCAAAGAAACAAGGTGATCCATTAAAAACAGATAGTCGCCAGATAACAGAGGGACTGTGAAACACAAAAAGCTTAGAGACCCTTTCTAGGGATGAATATATGCACTCCTCCCTTCATCCACTACTATTTTGTGAGTTGCTCTCTGAACTCCCTTTTCAGATTATTTGAGGAGGTTTACAAACACCTTTGTAAAAACTTCAAACAACAGGCTGTTTACTGCATACAGCTGTGAATTCCTGTGCAACACATCAGGTATAATGTGTCAGATGTAACACAGATTGCAATATTTAGCTCAGACACACCAGAAAGATAAATAAGGAAGGCCAAAAAATACTGGAAGTACTTGGCAATTTGTAGTTTTCCTACTTCCTATAATGCATTTCCCATGACTTCACTTTCCTATAAGAATTCATTCACTGATAATCAGTCCTCTGACATTTCTCATATCGACTACACAAAGCTTAAATATTTCAAATACCTCGCTAATCCCCAAATTATATCCTTCTTATGACATCTTTGGTATCAATGCAGTGTTTCTGTGCTGAAAATAATATGGCTCCCATAAAACAGAATTAAGCCAGCATGCAGGATTTTGTATTGTTAACTTTTATATAGATTTGCACAAAAAGTCAAATAAAAAATTTCAAACCCATTTGGGGCATGAGAAGATCTGAATAGCCTATCATAAAAATCCTTCCTTTTTTTTTTTTTTTTCCTACTTAGTCTTTCCAAGAGTGTTTCATACATAGAAGTCTGATTAAAATTTAAGCAGACTGGTTTAATGAGTATTTCTGGAAATGCATAATTGCGTACTTCTGGTCACCAGCTTTTACTGGAAGTTTGTTTATTCCTGCATAAATACAACTGCCTAAATATCTTAGGCTGCTTCAATGCACTAGAAAAGATGTTTTATTAAATAATTACATAAAGTATATTGACTCATGTTCTCCAGGACTGGAGCAATATATTTTCTCTTTATTTCATGAATTTGTCATGATTACATTGACTCATTTTCAGAGACAGATGTAATTTGTTACCTGGGAACACACTACCAATTTCTATTAAGTATCTGGACAAGATCTAATGCAACCAGGCAGTGGGGAGTAAAAAGAGAGAGAGAGAAAAAAAAAAGATAAAAAAGCAGCCTTCCTTTAAATCAGAGATATTTGAAGAGATCTAGAAGAAAGCAAGTGAACTATTCTCTTCATGACTATCTATGCCAAAACTTTTCAAGTCACCGATGCAAAAATTCCTACACAAAGTAAGTTAACTTCCATTTCCCACTCATTTCATACCCAGCTTTGTTTTGTAAACGCTGCAGCAAAGCCTCAGTGCCAGTCCTGAGAATACAAGACAAAAGGCCTTAATTCCCAGGGGAGGGAAAGTAGGTATTTCTGAACACTCAGTATGGAGAGGAAAAGCAAAGGGGAAAATGCAACAAAGTATAATCACATTTTAGAACTGGATGTGCAAGTCCTGGAGTGGACAAGCACATTCAGCCTCTGCATTGTAAACATTCTGACATTACAACACAGCCTTCTGGCCTTTTCCCTCAGGACCAATGCCCATTTCACCCTTTTCTCTTTACAAACTTTAGCAGTGAAACACTAATTTTTTACATTTTGAGAGGTCTCCAGCAATGGTGTGCTTTTAGCTTCAGTCTCAAAACCAAGCCTTTTAATCACACAGTGCTTCAATATCTCCATCCCAACATTTGAAAAAACTACTTTATTTTTGTTCAAAAACAGTGATGAAAAGCCCATTCTTCAAATTAAATATATCCTTGTGATGAAAAAAAACCCGAAATAAATGCTGTTTGTCAGTGAGGGTCCTATCAAAGCAAAAAAATATTATGGCTTAGGAAGAACTTACTAGCTTAGAATTTGATTAATTCTTAATTAAAAATTAAAACTAAAGAAGATCCAAGGATTAGAAATACTTTGGGAAATGAAAGAATCACAGAAGAGGAGTTCAAGTAATTGGATGTGAAAACTGGGAATATGAATTAAAATACTTTAAATCAGATTTTAAAGTCTAAGGCAAAACACTTTTTTCAAAAGCACTCTTATCCTAATTTCCCTTGTGAAATTCACTAAAAGAAATTTTATTTAAAAAATTAAAATGGGATTGAACTGCATCATTTGGGAGAAAGTGATTCTGCCAAATTCTGACCAGACATAGAGAGAATTAGGCTTTTTGTACCAAAAGAACTTGAATATTTAGGGAATTATTTTTTTCTGTATGCAATGGTTGCATTGGAAGGATACATTAAATATTAAAATTACTCCTAATACTCACCTGACTGCATTGCCAATGAGATTCTAAAAGTTCAGAAAAAGCTCTATTAAAAAAAAAACCAATTTATTTTTATTTCCGCATTAACAGTGTTCTCTCTGATTTTCTCAGAGGAAAGGATTTGTCTGTTCTAAATGGATCAACATCAAGAGCAAGAACTGCTCAGGGAAATGATTATTCATATAACTCTTAAAAATTTCTAAGTGTCAGAATTTCAAGTGGTTATAAACAACAGAAACTTAATAGACTGTTTAATACATGATAAAGTAGGGGAAAAAATCAGATAGTCCTGCAGTACTACTTTACATCAGTACTTTTAGGCACTACATTTAGCAAGTTATATTTTAATGCTCACTGGAATAGATCTGCTGGATTGAAAAATTGACAATTTAAGATTACCACTTTCCAAAATAGAGCTGCACTTTTAGATTATTGTCCATTTTAATGCTCTTATCAGTGCAGATGATTTGTATGCTTTTATCATACAGATGGCTCCACGATGTCACGCAAAAGGGCCTGAACTCAATTTACTTTTCTTCATGTGTGTCCCACCCTCTTGGTCTGCTGCTCCTGCCAGTTTTGAGAGGCAGATGAAGAGACACCCAGAGCTCCTTCTGCCCAAATGAAATAGAAAAGCCTCAGTTTATAATGAGCTAGAAACAGCAGTGCGGGACCCAAGCAGACACCCCCGATGCTCTGCTCTAAAGGATCACCGTAAGGAATGTCTATGTGACAGCCAGGGAAAGGACAAGGCTAAGTAATATTCCATGGAGTTCTACCTGTGCAACTATTGGTACTCTATCCAACAGAAAACATCCCTTGAGGCTATGCAAAAATAAAAAAAAAAAAATCTGTTATATGACCAGAATAGACACATAGTACATTTTTACTATATTTTGTTACAGAGAGAACTTGGGTGCAGCACCTACTTCAATATGCAGCACTTGGCCAAGTATGTCAGAAAATGCTGAATTTCACACACACTTGTATTTCAAATGGTTTGAAGCAACTGAATGAGACTAAAAAAATTCTACTGCTGATACCTGTATATAGATGTTGATAAATATTTCATAGGTTGGCAGGTTTGCTTTCCTTGCCAGTGATGGCTGCTGCATAAAAAAGGAAGAAAGTGCAGCCAGTCCCCTCCAAACTAAAGGGCACGCTCAAGGCACTGAGACACTGAAGAAAAAACTCCAGAGCCACTGACTGAGCAGACTTGAATGTCAGAAGTCCTTAAAATCACAAACAAAACCACTCTCCCTCCCTATCCTTCTACACATTCTTTGCAGAGCAGAACTGTACCCCAAACAACAGAAAAACACACCAGCCTCAGTCCTAGGGGAAAGCAGTACCCATATTTCATATGCAAAGAGAATGCTTCTTAAGTTTGCCCATGAATTACTGCCAAACGTAGGTTTCCATGTATAATTTGTCATTAATTAGACCTACTCACTACATACTTTGCACATTTACACAGGTTTTCTTCTGTATTTCCTTGCTTTCTGCAAGAGTTAATCTACTGTGAGCACAGCCCTTGTCTCACACTGGTACCTCAGCCCTCTATATAGCCTTCTTTCCAAACACAAGAGCCAGGATTATCCATGTTTCGGCTCTACCTCTCTATCAGACAACACAGGATTTGTGTCATTGCTTCCACACCCAGAAAAAGAGACAGAGACACTGTGAAGTCTTTTGGAAACACAAGGGCTGTAAGCAGAGTGATTATTGTTACTTGTGTCATTGTGGTCCCCAGGAACAGTAACAGTGGACACTACACTGATAGACGCTGTACAGATAAAACTAGTTGCTGCTGTTCATTTGCCATGCAAAATTAAATTCAACTCAATTAATTGACCAATGAAAGTCCACCTAGAAAAAAAATCAAAATACAAATTGTTTAAAGAACAGCCATAAAAAGAAACTGGCACCCCACCTGCCCCCCACCCCCCCCAAAAAAAAAGTGAGAAATAATTCATTTTCCACTCCAAACAAGATGTAGGATGAACCACTTCAGAAAATAACTAAAATGCTACATTCACCCCACCTCCTACAGCTGCAGTAGCACAAGTACTTTAGTAATAGATTCAATCTACATGACAGTATTCACTTTTTAGGCCATTATTCACTTTCTACATGTACAGAAGGAAAATGCACTTAACCCAAGCATTAAGATTTTTTTTTCTAGGCTCAAAGGAAGGATAATTTACTTCCTACTTGCTATCTATTTTTAAGAAGAGAAATATTCTGTATTGGCACAAACCTTTCCTAAGTTTTCCAGCACTTTTCTCTCCAATGGAACTCCTAAAGTTCAGGCTTCATCTCAATTAAAGGGAAATGCAGGAGACTAAAAGCTAACCATTAAAAGAAAGAGAATGAAACAGACCAAAAAAATTAAATTATTTATTCCAAAAGGGGAGGCAATGAACCAAATTTATCACTAGTGTGAGGCGAGAGCCATAGAAAGCACTGCCTTCTTTCTTGATATTTTATTCGAAGTCAGCCGTGCCACAGCCTGGCTCTGCCCATCTGCAGTAACCTGGCAGCCCCATCAGGTCATCATTAGGACTACACATTTCCGTCATTTGCCTCCTCTGATTTTCTTAATTAGGTCTGAGAACATGACCTTTCCTACAGATTGCCATATTTAGCAACCAAGAGATGAGATAACGTTATGTGCACAGGTCAAAATCAATACCTAAGCCCTCTGGATACTGCTGTGGTTTTCAGTGCTAAAGAAAACAGATCTCTAGACTCCTAAAGCTTATTTTAGTCAGACATCTGTGAGGTTGGCTAGAACTGGGGGAGAAACAGCAATAATTCATGTATAAGAGTACAGGGTGTGGGAAGGGATGGGAAGGCTGATTTTTCATTTGTAAAACTATGTCCACACTTGCCTTACATGCACACATGCACACTCAGAAAAATAACAAAACCAGGAAACAAACAAACTCTGTTTTCTTTTTACTTTGAGAGGAAGAACAACAATAAAGATAACACATAACTAACCTAAAGAAATCCCACTTTCTGCAGTAGCAAATAAAAAAATAAACCCCAACAGACAACAATCTGCTTCCCAATGCTTCTGATTCAAAGCAACAGTCCGTTCCAGAAGCTTTTACTAATCTCAAAGATTTGTATAACCCAAATAAGATTTACTGTTACTGGCATCTAATACCTCTCCATCTTTCCAATTCTAATCCCATCCCTAATATGAAATAGACTACAGAGCAACCACTTAGCTACTCAAACAAATACCCTTTGTCATCTCATCTGACTTTCTGCCTCAGATCGATACAAGGATGCTGAATGGGGGGAAAAGAGGAGAGCAACTGATCCCTGTGTCTGGAACATGCTGCTTCCCTTTATACACAGTGTAAGTCTCACTCTAAGAGCAGCTTTTTGAAATAATTCAGACTCTAATATATTCAGTTAGCCCTCCTTCTTGGACTAAGGCTATCACCATACATTATCACTGAAAATGTAATTCAGCATTTTTAATTCATTTAGCCTGATACAAATTTAATAGCTTATGTAGACTACTATTCTCTCTTTAACAGAATGATAAATCATGTCAGGCCTTTCAAAGCTATGAAGAAGTAGCCCTGAAATCCAATAACACCCTTACTTATCTGTGACTTAGCAGAAAGACTAATCTGAACATTCGGAGAGCAGAAGAAGAGGAGTCAATTGGCATCTTAAAGCCTCAGTGGAACCTACAGAGTAGGTCAACACCAGGCAGGGACACAGCAACACATCCTACTCTGGAATTCTCCTTTGGGAGGGTGATCCATCAGCAGACAGAACAGATGTCTCTGAGCCATCAAGCTGTATGAGCTTGGGTAAGACCAGGGAATGTAGCAGAATCAAAATAAACTCAACACCTGAAGCAGGCTTACAGCAGAGGAGAGATTTTAACCCTGAATGTCTTCCAAGGCATAAGAGCTCTGCAGTGCCTAAATACAGCATCAACACAATTTGGAAAACTAAGGATTTAGGGGGAAAAGACAGCCTGCCCTTCCATAGAGCAGCATAAATAAGGCATGTGATGGGTTGCATGGAGGTTGGGTTTTTAAGGAAGGAAGATAGAAAAGCTCATATTTGATTGGAAAAAAATGGGGGGGTGGGGGAGGGGGGGTGAGGAGATGTGGCACAAAGCAGACAGAGAAGAGAGACACCCTCACTCGAATCCCCAAGAGACTCCGAACAGCAAGTGCTTCTTTTGCCTACCTGGTTTATATCCTGGCTGTGCACTTCACTCCAGGAATCTGCTTTACACCATTTGCATTTCCCCAAAATACTCCTTCCACCTACCTGTCTGCTAAGGAATAATTCCTGCCTGGCAGAGCCCCCTGGGGCCATGCTGCAGAACAGAGGCACTTACAGAAGTCAGACAAGCAGCTCTCCTCCTCCACCACTGCTTTTCCTTTCCATCGCACTCCCCTTATTCCACAGTTCAAGGCCCCCAAGCTCCTTCTGAAGCTCCAAATACCACCTAGGAACCACTCCAAGAAGCTTCCTAGCCATGCTCCGAGGGTTTCTGGCAAGTTATGAGCCCCAGCACACACCTCCCATGGGCTTTGTCCTGTTTCTCAGGGGCTTCTCACACAGGGACACCCAACCCAGTAGACCTCCTTCACCATCACACCCCCAATCCAAGGCGCCTGTTCCAGCCCTCCCCCTGCCCCACAATAACCCAACTGCTCTATCCTTCCCCAGAAGCCCCAGTAGGTGTCACCCACTCCACAGAGTCTCACTAATCCCTCCTCATCCACTTAGATCTCATCCAAGAACCACAATTTGCCAACATTTCCTCTCTGCCTGGATCACACTCCGTGATATACAGCTGGGGGTTTTTTGTTAAAGGCATTACATAAAAAGTAGGTTATGACTACTTTAAAATTTCAATTAGCCATAGAAAATTATTCATTCATTACTAGATTTAGCGACAGACTCACATGCAAAATACAGCACTGCCTCATTGGACAGATTCAAATAAGAGTGGTGAACTAGGGTTTCAAACAGATTTCATATTACTCAGCTGTTTGCAGTTTAAAAATACTTTAAAAAATTATATTTTCCAGTTTGCAAAATTCATCTAACCCAAGATCTTTCTTTATAGGTCCCAGTTTATTCCATAAAACTGTAAATATGATAATTTATTCCCTCGCCCTTTATTGCATGCAATGGTAAAAAAAAAGGGAAGTTGCATGCTTTCCAGTGTAGCTACTTCAGTAATTCCTAGATAGCTAATTTGTATTAGCATGAGAGATTATTCCACTAACAAGGTTTAAATTAATCTATTGCAAAAGTACTGCCTCAGAGAGTTGCCAACAATTTGACCAGCAACACATTCATTTTTTCCTCTTTCAACTCACTGTTTACTTTCCAGCTACACCACACTCACTTAGCACTAATTATCTTAATTTACTTCCATTATTTCTGTATTGCATTTTTTTCTGGAACTTTTTATATCATCATAAATTTTGGCCTTTCAAAGCTGTACATCTCCTTTGCCTGCACGCTCACTTCTCTCCTATTCATTCACTTAAGTGAGCACTAGATCATTTATACTGAATACATCTTTCCTGATGATCTTTTACTATGCATTTATTTCTCTTCTACCTCAACTAATAGAGTGATATAGGGTTCTCAATTTGGCATCAGCCAACAATTGATCACAGCGTTCTGCTTAAACACATATAGCAATTACTACTACAAACTCCCTATTTCAGAGATTTATATGGTGGTGACATGACTGGATTCCACTCCTGCCATGAGATTTCACAACAGCATCACATGTAATAAGTCAAATTTTTTCCAATATAAATTATATCTTATGGCATTATGGACGAAAACCACAGTATAAAATTGCTCAAGCTGACACTGCAAAAATATGCTTTGGAATTCAAAGTCTTAAATTGCACTGTTCTTGGCAAAAATCGTGGAATTTTCTTTAAGCCTGGTTTTTGTTAAATTTACTGATTGATGTCTGAACACAAAAAGATAACATTATCCCCCAAAGTAGGTGGTATTTCCTTACGTGAGGAATAATCCTAATTACTTTAAAGAATTACTGACAAATGCTATTTTGATCATTCGAATTTGAAAGAGACTAACACCACATGTTTTAAGGGCTGTTTAAATTTTGGACCAATATTTTCTTTTCTTACTCAGACTAAATTGCAGCATGATGTATTCTCTTAACAATAGAAAGTTCAAGCCTAGCATTAAGTTGATTCATCAATCAGTGGTATATTTTCTTCTGTTGAAATTCCATGGCAGGTCAGGAAAATAATTAGTATTTAACTGTATAATTTGCTTCCCATATATAAAAGCCAGGAGAAACATCCATAACTTTACTTCCATTTGGGTAACAACAGAATTTCTCTACAGCTATTCATTTCTTCATTTGTTGAATTCTTCTCATGTCTGAATATGAAATGCTGTACTGTCTCTCTGAGCACAGCACTCGAGATCAGTCTCTTATTTAATTATATGGCCTTGAACAAAGACATTAATGTTTTTTCTTTCCTCTTCCATCTGTAGAATGTGGCTATTCATACTTAAGTGCCTCTTGAATTAATTGTAGTTATTAATAGTTGTATTGATTAATAGTTAATGAATTCAAATTATTTTGTGGACAAAAATATTCTCAACCATGTGGAGAGGAAACGAGAATTTCAATTATATTGAAAAATGTGAATTGAAAATATACTAATGTTCCAAACTGCAACAAACCCAAAGAATTTTGAAATTGTCTGAAAACCACAGAAGTCGCACTCAATTTTGTTTCAAGAAAATATTTTCTATTATAACTTATAATGGAATAATGAAGTAAATTGCAAAACAAAAACTTACTTCAAAATAGAAAAAAATTCCAATACCAGAATTTTTTTCAATTGAGTATCTGCTTACCAAAAATATTGATCAACTCTAGTTTCATCTATTACAATTAGTGGATCATTTTAAGGATGACAAAAATGGATTCACTATTAATGTAGAGCTAAGTGATGGGCCAGTCCCGAAACTGCCCAGAGCAAAAAAAACCCTCATTACCCTATTATACAGTATTTTACTTCAGTGCTGCAGGTCCTGTGTCCCTTGCAAATCAATTAGTCTCCATCACAGTAATTACAGCATTCTTAAAAACAAATTGACTTGTCAAGTTAGTTCCTCCATGACATTCTCAGCATCTTCAGTGCCTTTTTTTTTAACAGAGAATGACAGCAGACAACAAAATAAGCAAGCTTCCACCTGGCCCAGCCCCCTTCATTATGGGGTCTGCAACAAAGCCAGGATTCTGTTTCCTCTTGTTTAGAATCATGTACGGAAAACATCAAACCATAAAATAGCAATTCATATTCTTCATCTCGTTTTATCACCACTGTTGACACTGGGTATCATTTAATCTCTGGCAATTTTTTAAAGAAAATTCAGATAAGGATTTAAAAAAAAAATCCCTGCAGCAGCCACGGCCACCTACTGACTCCAGTGCCATGGCTCCAAGGGAATTCCCTCTAGCAAAATTAAAGTGACACACAGATAACAGTTCAGTTTGGTTACTTGCATGGTGAGCAGGGCAGCCTTGCACCTGACTTAATCAGGCTGTGAAGTTATATGGTGTATAATCCAGGGCAAGAGAGGTAAAATTTAAATTAGCAAGAAAGGAAGGGAGTTGACCCACAAGGGAATGCTCTACACAACAGAAGAAAAGATATAAAGCAAAGATTTCTACTTTCAAGATTCCCTGAATGTGGCTTTTATATTTTTCTTCTTTAATAAAAGGTTATCTTTCTCTCTACAGGCAGTTCTTGAAACAGTGATCAGCATATAATGCCCCAAACCCCCTCCTGATATGCACTGTTTTATTCTGCTGGCATTGCTGGCAAAACTCCTCAGGTCCCATAAAAACCAGCCTATGAGCCCTTAATAGAAGCATGGCAATTTACACCAGTGGAAAATCTGCTCTGATGATTCTACAGTGATTTATACCAGCCAAATGTCAGAACCCACTATGGGAAATGGAGATGAACAGTCCTGAAAGGACAGCATCAAGAAAAATCTTGATTTTTCTTTTCCTTGGGCACAATAGTAGAATAACTAAAACTAACACTGTTATCAACTGATTAAGGAGAGTGTTGAAGAGCCATGGGAAAACTGAAGTACCAATCAGCATCTCATTGCTACAAGGCAACACTGAAATGGAGAACCTGGAGAAATTCAAACTCACACAAGAATTTTTCTGCAGAACTGCTGCCATAAGTCTAAAATAATCTGTGCTCAGTTCAAGGGCTGTCACAGCCACTGGTACAGACATTCTCCTCAGGGATGTTCTGTAGGTCACATCACCAGTCTGAAGTTAAAAAGTGTTCCTTCAGCAAAATCTTTACCAGCTTGCTTCTATCTGCCGTGGGTGAGAAAAGCTTTCTTCCTGTTTTTGTTTGCTTTTTTTTTTGTCTCCTGCTTCATTTATTTTAAAATTTTATTTATTATTTCTACTCGTTCTGTCTTAATGCCAGAAACTGACATATGGCCAGTCCTTCCATTGCTCTATCAGTGTCATGGCAAAGTAATATGTGAAAGCCCTGCAGAACAATCTGCAGTCTGGGTCTTTCATAAGACAAACAAATATTTAAGGACAGGTCTCACAAGGCTTTTTTGCTTGATCTAATTTGTGTTATTTCAGTCTGTACCATGATATAAAATGAAAACTTCTCTAGAGGATTAAATATCAAATAACATCTCTTTTTTTTTCACTGCATTTAATAGTTTGCCCACCTGTCCTCAAGTCATTGAGAAAACCACTTTGATTTTTATAAAAACCCACATAGTGTAATTTTTAAAAAGTAATGGGGTTTGGTTTTACCTATATTTCACTTGGCATAGTTTTCTTTGGATAGCTAGGCTGTCCTTTGTAACATGGGCATATTTTAAAGGAAGTCATAACATTTAAATTTCACAGGCTAAAATTTAAATACTAAGCCCTGGTGAGGTAGGTATGCAAATCCCTCTCCTTCTCTGGAGATATTTAAACCCACCTGGATGCGATCCTATGCAATTTGCTCTGGGTGAACCTTCTTTAGCAGCTTGGTTGGACAAGATCATCTCCAGAGATTGCCTCCAAGCCCAGCCATCCTGTGATTCTGGATCTTACAGCTTTAGCATGTGTCACAGATAAACTCAGACACATAATTAGTTGATGATTTTATAATGTGTAACCAAAAAGCAGACTGCTGGAATCCTCTTCCAGATTTTATTAACAATTTATTAACTCTCTGAACTACTTAGGCATGGAACTTTAATGTATTTACCTTAGGAATATTTTCTTGGCAGACTCATCCAAAAGAACAAGCAGTTACAAAATACTAGCTTTCTGGGTTTAAGTGTCTAAAATGTTAGTTCTTTTGCTGGATTGTGATCTGTTCCCAGAGAAATGAAGAACTAAGGAGGAGTCTAGATTTCCAGATTTCTCCCTACCCTTTCATTTAATTACGAAATTTCCAAACAACCATCTTCAATTGCTTCACCTTCCTCTAAGACAACTGTTTCCAAACAATGCTGCACAGATCACCAGATATCCACACAGTGCCTTCTGGTGCTCCAAGATGATTTAGTGAGTCACTGCCTGCCTCTTTGGCACCTGCTATAGTGTACTAGAAGCAGCTGAGAAAAGCGTATTTTACTTCCCAGTTGTTCCTGTGAAGAACTGGCATTAGCAGAAATACCCTGTTTGGTCATCAGTGACAGCAAGCACAGCCTGCCCCAAGAAACTGTCCTGACACACAGTTCAAACTATTCCAGGCAAGTCAGAGGGAGCAGTTTTCCTCAGTGCTGTACAGAGGTGGTGCTGTCCACCTCTACCTGCCCTCCTGAACTCTGAGGATGCAGAAAGAAGGAAAATAAACACGGATTTTTAACACCAGAAACTACAGCAGCGATTAAAGAATGAGGCTTCTGGCTAGGGCTCATAAGCAAACTTCTATGCATGCTGTGGGTGGCCATTAGAAACACATGTACAGTAATTCAATACATTTAAAAACATAAATTCCTTTCTTCTCTCCCGCACCTCCCCCCAGCCACTGAGTAACAATTAATGGGTGGAATTTAAACTGGTATACTGACCTCATCAACATTCTCAAATGCATTGATGACATCATATGGCAGGCAGGAGAGCAGGTCGATCACAAACCAGGTCTTCAGGTAATTCATGCGAATCAGCTTGGGGTCTGAGATGACCTCTCCTGCCGGCCCCACAAAGGTGGTGTGGAAATTAAGCACGATGTCGACAAGAAAAATGACATCTACAATGCTGTCGACTACTAGCCATGCCACGTTGTTCTGTTTGGTTTTAAAGGAGACATTGTAAGGGACCAAAATAGCAGTGTAGAAGGTTAAAATCAAGATGATCCAGTCCCAGGTAGTCTTGAATACACAATAATGCAAAATTATATGCGGTGGAGTCTTTGGTGCCTCTTGTTTGTACTGTGGGAGGATTTCAGAACCCAGCTGCAATACCTGTAGTCAGAGAGATTTCAGAGGAAAAGGAAAACATGCTTAATTTCTTCATGGTATTTTTCACACTCTACTTTCTCAAGCTCAGTACAACAGTTCATAAAAACACATGTCCATTAACTCCTTTTATCACCATCAAACAGTAAGCAAGCCAAGAAAAGTATTCTGTTACACCAATCAGCATCAAACTAAGAACAGTTGTTTCTTTCAGTGCCATTAATTATTTTTTGACGCTAAGTCGAACGTGTGGGGTGTCCAGGATATACAGAGAGAACTCCTTCAGCTCTCTAGACAGACGAGACAGACAAACGATGGGCAAGAATAGGCGGGAAGGCAGGTGTGAATAGAAACTGAGGGCAAAACCAGGCTACATGAGTTCCAGTCCAGCAGCAGCACCACTATTTAACTCTTCACTATACTGTGTCTGAAATAGTCTCATACTACAATCTGTCATGAATGCACAGGGCTTTCTTCCTCTCCTCTGGGCTGTGCAGGTCCAAAGCCCACGGATATCTATCATTAGCCTCAATAAACTCATTTTGGACTTCAACTTTTCGTTCAGAGAAGTTCAGTGTCTTAGCTACCTGATGGTGTAGAATCATAGAAAGATAGAATCATTAATGCTGGAAAAGACCCCTAAGATTGTTGAGTCCAACAATTAACCCAGTACCACCATGTTCTCCAATAAACCACGCCCCCAAGTGCCACATCCACACACCTTTTGAACACTTCTTGGTACGGTGATGCCACCTTTTCCTGGGAAATACGTTCCAATGCTTGACAACCCTTTCAGTGAAGAGGTTTTTCCTAATATCTAATCTGAACCTCCCCTGGTGCAACCTGAGGCCATTTCCTCTGGTCCTGTCATTTGCTGCCTTGAAGAAGAGACCAATCTCTCCCTTCAGGCAGTTGAGCAGAGTGAATGGTGTCCTCTGAGCCTCTTTTTCTCTGGGCTAAACAACCCCAGCTGCCCCTCATCAAACTTGTTCTCTAAACTCTTGACCTCCTTCACTGCCCTTCTTCAGACACGCTCCAATGCCTCAATGTCCCTCTTGCCGTAGGGGGCTCCAAACGGCACACAGGATTTGAGGGGACCCGCCGAGGCACACTGTTGAGTTACACTGCAGCTGGGTCTGAATTCAGAAAAGCACTACTGCAAAAGATGATCTGCCAGCATGTGTTTTAAGCCCTGGACCTCAAGCTGAGCACATGCGGACACTGAGCACTGTTTTGCATAACTGCAGTCTCAATTACTGCTGCCCATTTGATGTCTGCTCTCTCTCCAGTCCTGCCCACTGCTGTGAAAACAGTATTATCATGTATTTAATTCTTGGGAACTCAAGTTTCTTTCACATACCTATGAATAAGAACGTGTTTGTTTATATGTATGGATATACATGAGGGTGAAATCAACATCAAGAACCCGTGTCCAAATAAAGGGAAGTTAAATTTTAAAATGAATTTTACCCTGGATGAGCTATGAATGAAAACTGAAAGGAAGATAGAGGCTTGCTCAAGTGAAATGTGTTTGGTAATGCCAAACTCACAGAACCTATGAGAAGCATGGTTCCCTTTTCACTTTTATTTACACATAGTTCAGAACAATAGGAAGCTGAGAGGGAAATTAAATGGCCGTTTTTCTCAGGGAAAAGATAAGACAACACAGTAGAATAGAAGGATATCTTCCTTTCATGCTCCTTATCTCAGCTTTTTT
>VZRR01005974.1:730480-763415 GCA_013398015.1 Oreocharis arfaki
TTTTTTTTTTTTTTTTTTTTTGGTGGACTGGTGAGATTTTTTCCAACAGTTTCAGCCAAAGGGGACAAAAGAGAACAAGCAGCTACAAAACTTCTGCGTGGACAAAATAGTCTCAGATGAAACTCCTTGCTGCTTTGAACCTCACATAATCACTTACTCGTGTACACAACAGGGGTCAGACACTGTCAGATCATAGTGCCTAGCACATGTGTAAACGAGAATGGGAATTGCAAGCCTGCTGACTTTGAGCCCAGCATGTTCTCTTGAAGACAATTAACATGACCTGCTCTGACAGACCTGAGTGTTACCACAGAGGCACTAAGAGTTCGAAAAAATTTCCATTTAAAGAAAACAAGAGGACTCAGTATTTTTGTTTCACTGAGTTTCTAGAATGACAGTAAAGAGGAGAAAGGAACACTGCCCCTGCAGACCCAGCTAGGACTCCGACACATTCACTGCAGTATTACGTAGTCTGTCATTCCTGACCCTGACTCATGTATGTTCTCCACACTACCAAAAAGAAAAGCAATTAAAAAATGTTGTCTTGTGGTGAGAGGAGCTGGAAGCAGCACAAGACACATGCAGTCTCTCTTCTCTGCAGGAGGCACTGGCCAGCCCACGCAATCCCCAGAAGTCACTGGTAGTGACTGGAAGAGGCATAGGCTGTGTATTGAGTCCGTGTGTGTACTCAGAGCATCGTTCCCTTCAAGGCTTGTGTGCAGTCCCAGTGACAGATGTGGGGATGTCTTTTCTCAACAAAAGCTCTAGCCCAAATCAATATTGCAAATATCTCCTGCCCTCCCTTTTGCACATTGCAGCAGTACCCGAATCACCTGGAAAGCAACGGGTTACTACTGGCTTTTACAAGGCTCTGCATGAGCAGCAGCTCTAACACAGGATCCTCAGCCTGAAACACATTTCACTGGGCAAGGAGAGTCCTCTGCAATACTCATTCACTGGAATAATTGATCAGCAAACCAAGCACCTCTATCACATAGTAACATTTTTCAGTCATTTAGCTGGATTTCAGTTCTAGTGCTGAGATTTTACTGCTGTGGGGAGATGGGATCACCCTTCAAATGCAGCAGGAAAGCATAATTACTACCTCTGCAATCACAGGTCTACTACAGCTTATTTTTTAGCCCCTGGTATTATATAAATAACTCCAATATTTTGGTAACTATTCTAATTAGCACAAGAACCTCAACCATGAAAAACTGGAAAAAAAAATTTCAGTTCTTGTCAGGTTTGTTCTTATCTATACATACATAAGTTCTAGACTGAGAATTGTATAATGCACTCCATTTTGGTCACTGCTGCTCAATTGGTGCTCCAAGAACTTTTGGAAATTTTGCATCAACAAAACTAAATTTAATGGAAAATATATTAATGTATACATGCATACCCAAACAGAGAAAAAGGCAAGAACAATCCCTGCTTGGCAATAAAAAAGGGGCTAAATTATACTGTCCATTACTTTGCTGTAAACAGAAAAAAACCCATTAAAATAAAGCCAGTGGAACTGCAGAAACTGAACTTAAATGAAAGCAGAAAAAACAGACTTCTAGATCCAACTTGTTAAGAAAATAAACTGCTGCTTCAGTGTCTTAAAATGTCATCACCAAATACAAAGCACTCTCTCCTTGCCTGTTTGAGATTCAAGAGCTACAGCACAGGAAAATAAAAGGATTAATGATTGATTGATCTCCCTCCCTTTCTGTTTAGAACATAAACATACTCTAAACCATCTGAATGGCTAGGGACCTTACTAATAAGTCTTCTGAACTTCTGTTACCCCCCTGAGTCTCTGGTGAAGCTCTACCAATGGTTATTTAAAGAGACCAGGGGCCATGGCTTTAGATGTGCACCAGTACTGTGAGCATGAATCTTGAATGGAGGGGCAAGAGACAGGCATCAAGGAATGACACAGGGATTCCAAACACTCACCAGGTGGGGAAAGCCACCTGCAGCAAGCCTGAGGTGCCTCCAGTCCTCTTTTTGGGTGGGGTAGAGGTGACAAGTTCTAGCCTGGGCTCCCTCTCACTACATCACTAACATGCACCTTTGCAAAACCACCCCATCTCGCTGGCACTGCTACATATGATTTCACAGCTTGAGGTGAAAGAAGGGCACTGCCCCAGCTCACACTATCTCTCCCAGGAAAGGCAACTTGCTTTGCACACTGGCAAAAGTCACACAGCACCTGGGACTGCCAGCCAAGAGCTTTCAAAGGCACCAAATTCTTCATTCCACTGAAGGAGGAAAAACACGCCTACAACAAAGCTTAATAATCTCAGAGAACAAGCACGTGCCTTTATCATAAAGCACAACAAAAGAGCTCAGTTCTGCACACAAACCATGGAAGGAGGTCCACAGAACTTGGTGCTAAAGATAAAAGTTTTGTCAGGTCATTGCCCTGGAAGTTACAAGAGCTCCTTTCTCCACTTTTCACACCAAAGGTCACACCGAGTCTATTTCTTCACCATCCTTCCAGACACACACACCACCCCTGGCTCATCTGGAGATGAAGAGCTATAAACCCCACTCCCTCTGCACCATTCAGCAAACCCAGGTCGATGCAGAGTACCTTCTGCCCTATTCCAAGGTGCTCCTGCTGCCCTCCAGCCTCTGGGGAGAGTAGTGCCAACCTGAGACACGTGTGCTGAAGTAGTCAGGTGTGGCTACCCACCCACGTGAACTAACTACATTCAAACTGCTTCTAAAGCTACTCCTTCTGGAGAGAAAAAAAAAACCCCAAACAACAAACCCCAAGAGATTAATATAAAAGTAATCATGAAGAAAATGTACACAATTATTTAAACCAATATGCTGAGCTTCCATTTGTGTGCACTGGACAATTTGATTACTACAATTTTCTGAATAATTGAAACAGCTTTGGTATTGGAAGATTTTTCACTGTTACACAGTTTTTATCATAGTAAAAGAAGTATTTCTTTCAGAAAGTTATTAATGAAAGTATTATTTCAGTTACTTATGATTCATCAGATAATACAGCTGTATTATCTGCATTTATTATTTGTGGTAATGATGCATGATGCTTTAATAGCTCTCTAGAGCTAGAGAATTTTATTCCAAGAGCAGAAATGCCAAATTTCATCACGGATTTTACAAGGCTGTGTTCTTTTTTAAACAAAGCAAAATGTTTTTCAAAATCTGGGGTTTTTTCACAATATAGTGAATATATCCCAAGTCAGGAGTCATAAATTGCATCAAAAGTGGTTACAATGATTTATTTATTTTTAAGACTGTATGAATTGGAGGCAAAAAAAAGCCAACACACAAACACTCACTCATTTCCATCTTAGTCTCTCCTTTTCATGTTTTCAACTGCACCTATTTGCTGTCTCTCACTCTCCCTTGCTTTTGTTTTCACAAGCATCCACACAAATTGCTCCCAAGCCAAGGGCTAGGTGCTAAGCCTCAATATTTTGATTGGCAGTTTTAATGGCAGTTACAAGTTTCTGGTAAACAATGTTAAAAAAAATGGCAGAAGTTTCATTCTTAAGCAGTGCTGCTAAGCACCATTACAATTTTTCTGCTTTTATTTCTCATAACTATCATATTTTTTTTAATTTTGACACAATCTTGTTTGCCCAGAACTGCCTGGCAAAGGCACACTGTCCCTACAATCAGCACCTTGGTGGTAAAGCAACAGAAATGCATCAGTTACTTTACAAACTCCTATTGCAAAATGTTGTCTCAGAGCTACCTAACACCCTTGTGCTAATTGCATAATTAATTTGAGTAGTTTTCATATGACTGCTCTTAGAGAAGTCATGCTAAAAAAAAAAATCTATGCCTACTGGCAAGAGTCAGAGACTGAAGCTTCACAGACACTGCTTGTATTATCCATGGCCTGTTAGTCTGTCACTAACACCTTTCTTAAACTGTTTCATAAACAATAAAAAATTGTAAGCTGTTGTGGCAGGCTCCAACACCTTGCCCTACTCAAGTTCTAGGATGCAACAGCCTCCTGAGACATTCAAAAATATAAGTGATAAATAACTAAGAGCAACACAAATAACACTGCAATAAATGTGGAGCCTTCTCATGCAAACAAGATTGATGTGAAGTGTCATAGTGAGTAGCAAAAGAAAAAGGATGAATTTTAAAATTTCAAATAGGCTACTGTAGAGATGAAGAAAAAAAAAGAAAAAATATTTGAAAATACAAAAATACAACAGGGAACAGTTAGAGATCCCATATTCAATACTATCAAGAAACCTTTGCAGAATAAGGACCCTGGCACCCCATATATCTTCAAATAAAGAAAAGTAGTCTTGTCTGTATGATTATCTGCACTCTTCTTTTCTCTAGCATAGTTCTATTGACTTAAATGGAATTACAGCAGAAATAAAAGCTACCTAACATCACAGCTGGGGCTAATGTTCTTTGTAAAATTATGACTGCAATATTCAGTCAGCAATTAAAGAAACTCATTTCAGACATGTAAACTGTACACTTGCCCTTTATTATTTGTAATGAATCAATTGGCTGTGCCAGTAAGAATACTTGCAAAGACTTGTTCAGCATGTGGACTTGCAAAAAGTTTTGGTAACGTGTAGTCACTGAGGTCCAGACTGAGGTTCACTCAACCAAACAGAATAACCTCAGATCCTCTGCCTTATGTTCTGCTGCCTACATTTCAGCATTAACTAAAATTCAGGGGTAGAGATCTAAAGAAAAGAAAGGATTATTTGATATGAAGCCTTGAGAAGGATTAGGAGTAAAATTATTCCAAATTCCAGGACACTAAAGCAACCTCAGGGTGGACACGTGCTAATCACATGGTACTCCTGCAGTACGGTGTCCACGTGAACGTCTGTACCTTCCATATGTTAGTAGGACCTGTGTTATTTCTGTACTTCCAACAGAAATTGGCTTCCCCTTCTTGAGTACTTCTATATTAAATACTGAATAGGCAAGATCCTGTCTGCAGGAATTTTGTCATTATACATGATAATGAGACAGGCCTGAGCAGGAGGTTTTTAGTTTGCATAGAAACTAAGACGTACACAGCAAAACTAACAGAGTATAGTATAAACTACTGTATGGAGACCTCATGGAACCCATCAATGCCTTACACCTCCAGCTGCACAGGAAGATCAAGAATTACTGACAAGTCACAGCTGCTGCCATGGCATTCACAGCAGGAAGTGACACAGGACTGCCATGTTATATTGGCTGTGCTGTCATTAACACCATATCAAGCCTCACCCCAAGCAGTTTTTACACCAGGGAGACCCTGCTACTGGCCCAGGAGACAGCTACAGGAAACTTGGGACAGTCTCTCCCCCTCGTGGTGAAAGCCCTCAAACCCTAAGTGCTTCAAAGAGCCTTCTCTGCCTGGAGCTTATCTCAAAACTTTGAGAGACTACTTAAATCACAAGGTTTCATTTTCCAAATCTGTCTGCAATGTTGCTTGTGGCACCTTACAGCTGTTCTGTCCATAAAACCAGTAACTCAAACACGCTTTAACCAGTTGGTAATGCAGGGTTGGGATCCCACTGAAAACCAACCAGACATAAATTAATTCAGAGAACAACCATGTCACGGATTCTCCAGAATTTCCTTGTGTACTAGACAGAATTTTTCTCACCTCAATTTTACATAAGTAAGCAGTCCAAGATCCTCCTCTTATTAAGATCCTCAGAAAATGGAAACTAAGCAAGAAAGTATTATTTTAATAACACCTTTATACTACTTTGCTACGATACGGAACACAACACTGCAGTTAGGTTACATGAAGTCTTTGGGACACCTGTTTTCATTCTGCTATCATGGGACACATTTCACAGCACAGGTACCATATTCTAAGCTTCAGATTCCCAGCGCAGGGAGGACTGAGAGTTCTTGGCTCGCACAGAGACGACATACCCACAAAAGCTAAAAACATTTCTTTACAGCCTCCTGGGGAAAGAAAAAATTACCTCAGCAAGTCTTGAGTGCTTGTGAACGTTCTCTCCTTTCTGCACGCTGGGAGCAAGCTGCTGCAGCACTCCTCGGCTGCTCGTGAGGGCACGGGTCAAGCGGGCAAACTTCCCCCAACCTTGAGAAAACATGCAAGAGTAGACACATTACCAAAAAAAGCTACAAGTGTACCTCATAAAACCTCTTACAACTAAAGAGGGAAAAACAAGTTAAAACGGAGCAATCTGCTTTAATTCTGACCAGAAGGGAGTATAATTTAACCAAGTACCAGATAAAAGCAAGTCAGAAAATAGGTGTCAGCGTGGTACAGTAATAAAACCCATGACTGCTGTGACTTTGTATTCAATGACTCTACAGAAGTCCTGCTACATGAACTGCATATTTTGCAAGGATAAATGCCCACTATACAATAATCTCATATTAAATCTAATGACCAGATTTGGATCTCACAGCACTGCAGAAGGCACTCCAGACTAATCAAGATGTAAGGCTAGAGTCATGCACAATGAAAATTACAGTTGTCTGTAACAGAAGTGAATCTGGCCTCAGATGCATCAAGCATAGACCTGGAATAAGCAGAGAAATATATATAAGATAATAAAAAGCAGAGCAGAAAAGCAAAACAAAAACATAAATTTTACCCTCTCTAAACAAAAGGGGGAATATACTGATAGATTTTCTCAAACTCTAATTAAACATTTAGCAGCTTCTGGCAGAGAAGTCATATGCTGAATTTTAATTCAGAATATTTTTTACAATGATTTCAAATACCCCTCAAAATAGAAGACCTTCAGTGACAGTCACAAGAGCTAGCTACAGCTATAATCTCTATGAGCAGTACTTTGCCATAACAGAAAGTCGGGCAGAGTATACATCTGGGTATTTTTGGTATACTGAAAGGAAAGTATCAGTGCATTTAGTCCCAAGCTTGAAAAATGCTAGCACCACCTGGGAGCTGTTGAGCTCCTACTCCTCATCTCCCACTCCAACTAAGGATGCTCAACACTTTGAAGATTCATTTTATAGTGAGAACCTGGTTCTGGAAAACGTTCCCTACACAGCTCTCTTGCAGACCCCTTTTAGGTACTGGAAGGTGCTGTAAGGTGTCCCCAGAGTCTTCTCCTCTCCAGGCTGAACACCCATGACTCTCCCAGCCTGTCTGCACAGCAGAGGTGCTCCAGCCCTGTGAGCATCTTTGCGACCCTCCTCTGAACTCGCTCAACAGATCCTTCTTACATGTGGGGACTCGGAGCCGAGTGCAGTACTCCAGGTGGGGTCACATGAGTTTGGAGTAGAGCAGGAAAATCATCTCCTTGGACTTGGTGGCCACGCTGCTTTGCGTGCATCCCAGGATACAGGTGGCTTTATGAGCTTCAAGTGCATCTCGCCCAGTCATGCCCAGCCTCTCAGCCGACCCATGTGCAGGACTTTGCAGGTGGCCGGCCCGACGAGTCCCGAGGGAGTTGTGCTCCAAGAGGACGCAGGCAATCGCTCCCCTCCGGCCCCGGGAGGGAGCCGCTGCGGAACGGGCGATCCGGCGCTGGCCGTGGTGCTGAACAGGGACGAACGGGGATTCTTTGCAAACGTCGGCCCCGGCGGGAAACAGAACACACCACGGAGTTCCAGCTTCACCCAGGAACTCGAAACCTGCCTCCCTTACCAGACGCGAAATGTTTCTAATACCAGATAACTTGGACAGCTCCTTTTACGAATCCAAACTGGATTGATAGGGAGGGCATTTTCCTGGAAGATTCAAAATCTCAAAACCTGAAGACAAACTTTCAGTGTGCTTTTTTTTTCTTCCAAACATTGTTCTACGATTTGGGCTATTTGGACACAAACAGAGAGGATGAAAAGGAAGCACCTCACTTGAGCTTTCTAGCACGAAAGCACTGCCAAGCAACTCTGTGGCATGATTTGTGGCTATGAATGCAGAGCACCTTTGGGTACTTCCCCCTCTTCCCAAGAGCCATCTCCTTTCGAAAGGTACAGCTTAACCCATTCCTCTCTCCTCAGCATCCCCTGTAAGCATCCCCTGTGCCCTACGTGTTGAGCACCTCACTTGTGGGTGCCTAAATGGCACACAAAAGTACTGTTCCCACAACCATTAGATCTCATCCTTTACTCCAAACTCTGATCTGAAAGCAATTTAACTGTTCTAGGCAACAGATTGTGTCACGAGGCAGTGCTGTTCAGCTTGGCTTTTTAAACCAGTGTGGATACAAATTGGGAGTACGTACTCTAATTCTCTCCACACATAGGCTACCACATGTGAGAGCCCAGCTTGGAGATACGCCCACCACTGTGCCATGGTGTGCCTAGAACCAGGCACTGAAGCAATGTGCAATGTGTAAGAACTTCATTTTTAGAATAGAACACTCTCCTCCTTGTATTGCCTTTTGGGCTTTTAGTTTTTGGGGGTTTTGTGAAAGAAGAAGATAAAAATGTGGCAACTCCAACATACAGTTAGACCTGCAGATGGTGGCATAGGAAAAAGAAAATAAAAATTAAATAGAATGCCAGTACTAAACCTTTTGAATTATAACATCTCTAGTAATGCCTGAAAAGACAGCAGTACCTGTTGAATTTATTGCAATTTTTCCTCTAGAATCCTAAGGACAGACACAGCCAACAGCAGGTCAGATATCTATCCAACAAAGACAGGTCAAGTAATGGACTTAAGCCATAGGACTGAACACAAACACTAAATTTTAAGGGTCATGGAGCTTTCCAAGACAAGGAACTAAGCTTCAAAACAGTGTGAAAATATATTGGTGTCAGTCCTGCTTGAACAGAGGGACCAGATGATATAGATTAGGAGATTTCTTTCAACACAAGCAGTTGGTAGAGCCCTATATCCATTGTTTTCCTCTAGAAACAGAGAAGATATAAATTAAATTTAAAATCTAATGATCTTAGGTGGTTCTGATACAGGCATATATACTCCCCAAACAAGATAAGCTCACATAGCAGAGAAGACAGCTTGGAATTCAGGAACCAAACATAAAGCTGGAAACCACCCCATGGCAGCACTTGCCTGTGCCCCTGTCTTTGATTCTAACCCATTTTTATCATTGTTTGGTCTCCTTTTACATTTCTGCAGAAAATACCATGCAGGTACAAAGCAATGTGGTGACATTAAAACATCTCCAGCTTCAAAAGGATGGAAAGCCTTCAAGATTAACACCACGGATTACACCATTCCTGTATTCCATTATGTTCGTTCAGTTTTCCACCATTTCTTCACAAAGAGGTGAAGAGAAATTGCTACTGGTAACACCCAAGACAAGATGATTACAAAAGCTGTCCCCTGAGATTTGTTTCATGTGGAAATATGGCACTGAAATATACTTCCATGCTGTGGTATTTAACTCATCAAAACTTTTCTTCTTTAAAGCATGAAGTTTCATTTAACAATGGCCTTAAGCTGAAGAAGCCAATTTTCTGTATTTTTAAGTATGTGTATTTTTAAGTAATGCAACCACAACAGCATTTATTATTTATTTGTAGGTAGCTATTTGTTTCCTACCACTCTTCTCAATTTAATCCTGATAACCCGAGAATTCAAACATTAGGAGCTGTGGCAGTTACAGAACCCTTGTTACCACGCTGCTGATCCATGGACTGTGAATTACACAATTCCTAGAGTGAGAACAAGAAGGAATTGTCTGCTAGAGAACAAGCTTGTTTGTCCACAGGTCCATTGTTCTGTGCAAATGTGAATAAATCACGATTCCAGCAGTTCTTGCCTCCACTCGAGCCACCTTTGTATTCCCACACATGAAAGATCCTTGCTTACATCAATCAAGCTTCTCTGCACTGCTCCTTCTCTTCAAAACCTCCTGACTAAAACTGTATTATTTTTCCACCTGGACTGGGAAGAATACCTACATTTTTTAATATGCTCACTACTTCCCTTTCGTTTGTTTCCTTTTTTTAAGAAAACATTTCATCCAGATGAAAGCAGAGTATATCTTAATCAAAATATTTCAAACACTGGCTCTGTTCATATAAATACATCTTTAAAAACAGAACCAAAAATCAGACAGCAACCAAAAAAAAAAACCCCAAAAAGCAGAAACAAAAGGGAAAAAAAAGGAAACATGAATTTTTCCCTGAATTAAGATGAAGGAGACAAACAAAATATTTTTTGTGTCTGTACTCCTGCTTGTTATGCAAAGGACAGCTTAGCTGCAAAATGAAATACAGCATCTTCTGCAGAGGAGATGGCAACTGATGATTGCTACAAAATCTTGGAGGATAACAACCATTCACTATTTGTGATGTTGACTTCGACCACCTCTTTGTATAAAAACAAACTATCGAGAGCAAACATTAGGACCCAAAGCATCATTTCCAAACTCTTACGAGACAGCATAGACGCTCCTGAATATGTTCACATCGTATTCACACATTCAAAACCTGTTCAGGCAAACTTCTTACGAGCTACCCAGAGTGCAAGCACAGTTTCTATTTGTCTGCATAAATAATTGTTTTGCATAAAGTGATGCATTCCACTTTATACACTATTCTCGAGCATCTCATACTTGGTGTGTTAGATCTCAAACCAGGAGAGACATATACAGACAAAAATGCATATACTTTAAAATTCAGCTAAGAAGGTGACCTACCACTTGACAAGCCAAATTTAGCTATGTTATAGCTTGATTTTGCCTTCTATTCAAGTAAACCTAGTTTCCCTGATTTTTTTATAGGGGCAAGCATACGGGAAAAAGCGGAAAGAGGTTGTTTAAAAATATTATCAACATCACTGACACACTATTTTTAAGTGGTTTTATTTAGAACGCACTATTTTTAAAGCTGCTGCATTTAAAAGCAAGCTTACTTACCTTCCATGGCATTCATAAAATAAACATCTCCTAAATTATCTGAATCAATTAACAAAGACTACGAGAAGTCTACTTTTTATGTGACTTTAGAAATATTTTCTTGTTTCATCTATTCCAATGTCTGACATTATTAATCAATAAAAAAAAATATTAAGCATGAAAAATGGTACTGGGACCTTCTATCCCTCTGAGTCACCTTCAGATAAAAGATGCCTATTCATCTTTCTGTAGTCAAACACCTGCCATTACAGCTCTAGCTTTTCACTCAAGGAGCTGCATCCTTTGCAGCTGAACAATCAGGCTTGAAATTGCCAGCAGGTGATAGAAAACCAAGATACACCACAGCTAAGCAGGCTTAGCCTGACAGATTAGTTGCTTTTTATGTAGTACAAGAACATGATCGATTTAATGTTTCTCTCTACATAGACATACAGGCATCGATTTTGAAAAACTTGAATACTTAATCTATAACATTCAACTGTGCAAACAGCACATTTTATTAACATATTTCTTCATCTACAGGCAACCTATTACATATTAAGTACTCATATGCATAGGAAACTGATTTCACATACAAACACAGTAAAAGAAAAGTACTTGCTAAGCTGACTGAAGGTGAAAGAAGGGAAAAGAATTGATGTAGCAATCAGCTTTCAGTTCACAGTTTTAGTTTTTCAGATGGAGTTCATTTGGGTTGAGAATATGAGAAACACTACAAAGAAAATCGCTGTCTTTCAAAAGCAGGCTACAAAGTTCCTGTGTAACATGGTACACAGCACAAGGAATATGCCCTCTTGAAAGCTCATGTCAGTTAAAGTAACGGTTCTTAGAACAAGCTAGTACAATTTTACCTTTTTTAGATCTTCCAAAACCATTTTTCCACTCAGTGAATCCTAGAGCCTACTACAGATAATTATCTGACACTCCATACCTGTCTTTTCTTCCCCTCTCTCACGGTATACAATTGCACAGTAAGATCTAGTACTAAAGACATGGACATGCATGTAAAAGTCTGTTTGAAAACTCAGCTCTTCCAAGAAATTGCTCATCTAGCCATCAAGTGACTAATACAGTATCACACACCAAAATTCCAAAGCTAGCCTACAGCAAGTAAGTTATAGAAGAAAAATGGATAAATTAAGGATGAAAATAGAAAGTGCAGTTCCACTTAATTCATGCTTGATTTGTGCATAAAGTGACAGAGAACTCTTTACCAGCATGAAACTTCTGCAGCTTTTATTAATTTTAGGAGATCCAGAAATAATATTTGGAAGACTCATTTAGTGCACAAGCTCTTCTGTATATAAAGACACGGCACCCAGGGAAGGCATGCAGAGCTGTGAATCAGTGGCCTCTAAATAATATATTCAGTTCTTCTGTTTGCAACCTCTGTTAGTCACTTTGGCACTTTCCATGGGCCAGAGGGAGAAATTTTGCTTATCATTAATTCCTCTGCAAATCCATGCACTTATGTGTAGGTTTAGTGCCTATACTGCTGTAGATACGCAACTGCTGAGAATTACCATGCTCACTGCAAGAACAGCAAAATTTCAAGATGCAAAGGAGATTTTAAAAAAAAAAATTAGCATTCCCTTTCTTTAACATATTTGTATTGGAAATAAAAATGTTAAAGTGGTTCTTTGTGTTGAAAGTGAAGGACACGTTGCCTATCTCTACCATATTAGGGAACTCCTGGGAAAGCAAAAAGACCCAGCTACCACTCCTGACTGAAAGTCCTGCTTATCAACTGACTAAATGAAGCAAGGGTCTTCACTGCCAGTAAATAAATGAGAGCCAGCTTTACTGCATCATGCTGATATATCTGTGCTGTCACTCCTCATCAGGATACAGTGAGGACCACTAGGCAGGGAAAAAATACTGTAGACCCAAACTTTCTGACAAGGTAAGTATTTTAGCTTCATTAAAGCAATAAGGAACCAAACAAATAGCATTAAAAAGAGAAAAAAAATTACCCCCATAGCCTGGAAGAGGGTATGTTTGTCAAGGTTGTACTTCCTTTTTCATTGTAACAGGTGTTTCCACTTTGAGAAGCTATGTTTTTAAAGAATAACATTTTGAGAATAAATGTAAATCAGTTCATCTTCACAGTAAGTTTCCTGTTTAATTTTATACTACAAATATTATTAAGTACTACAAAAATGCAAACAACAGGAGAACTTACATCCTTTTTTACCCCAGAGGATGCAAGTCTCTGTAATTCTCCATAGGGTACAGAAGGTCTATTTTTGACAGGATCTGAACCTGAGTGCAAGTTTATGCTGCTGTAACAGCTGAGTTTGCGTCCAGGTTTTCCAGGCTGTAGCTCAGCAAAGGGTTAACAGCAGAACACTGCAATGCTACTTCACTCACCAGGACAGCTTAAACCTGATTCCACTTAAGATAACTGGAATCTCTTCACACAGGCTAAAGGAAACTAGTCCAGAACTCTAACATACGAAATCCCATAATAATGGCAAGTAACATCAAGTCAGGCAGAATTAAATTATTGTGATCTTTGCTAGACTCAGCCAGGGTTAATCCCTCAGTTTTTGCATACAGCTTCACACACAACTTGTACAGGGCTGTTGAGCAACATGGTGAATCCTTGAAGGCCATGCTGGAGAGTGGGTTAATAATGTACTTAAAAGGAAGAACAGTACCTATTTACCATGTAAACTGGGCTTTCTGAAGCACTTGGGGCTTTCATTAGCAATGATCCTTTCCAGTGCAGGCCAGAGCAATTTGACTAAAGAAACCAGCAACCATTTCTTGCACAAATGCCATCCCCAGGGGCACAGCTACAAGCTATTCTAACATTTAATTCTTTGGCTCGGGTATTTAAAGGACTTCAGCTCTTTCAAGACCAGGGCAAACAAACAAAAGCAGCATAAATATATAATTGTGAAAAAGACCAACCTTTACATGAATCATCCTCAATGGGCTGCTTGAAAGCCGTTATGTCATTGAAAGTGCAAAGAAATAAAACCACTTTATCCTGCTCATTTCGAATTGGAGCAATTTTCACAAAGAACCAGACAGGTGTTCCTGGAAACAAACACATCAAAGAGTTGGTCAATGGCAGGCAGAACAGTAAATGTGCCAGTTTAGATGTTTACATCTCAAATCAGCCATCTGTAAAAGTTACTTTAATGTTGGCTTTTTTCGCAAACACCTATTAGGAAAAATAACAAAGCAGCTGACAAGTTTGTTATTTAAGTTCTCTGCTCTGTCTCTGCTTAGCTTTTTAATCTTCAGGAATCACACTATTTCTGAACGTCACCTGCAAAGTTAACACTTGAACATAAGAACTGCCTTGTGATCTCCTGAGAGTCCCACGTATGTGCAAAGGCTGCACACAACAATGTGTTGCTGGTTCTGTGCAGGATTTGAGAACAGGCCAGCTGTGCCTAGGACATGAGCATAACACAGTCTCAACTCAAGAACATGACCAGTTTGGTTGACTCTATATTCCTTGCCAGCAGGGAACGCCCTAAAAAAGAACATGCCCTAACTACTATAGTAGCTTATATCTAGCTTCAGAGCCAGGCTCTGGGAGTTCTGGTCTAGCCTGCAAATCCCCCCACGCAAGGGAAACCCTTCCCAAGCTGCCTTCCAGCTTGCCTTGTCCTGAGCCTGCTCCCAACCACCCCTCAGTGTGAAGCAAGACTCCGCTGAATTCAGGAGAGAACCAGCCATTAGGACCAGAACTCAAGGTGTGGATGGGATCAAGTTGTACTGCACAGAACTGCACCTTTCTAATTACTGCAGTAGATGAACTGCTAATGAAAACTGCTCGAGAGATTAAAGCCTGAACAGAGCAGGAAAAGATGGTCCCACAGTAGGACCCTTCAGGTGCTGCTGCCATTTCTCCTTTACCTCTATCCACACAGATCACCTAGAGGGGAGAATCTGCCAGCCAGCCCTGCCTTTCTATATTTCTGGCAGTTCTGCTGAGACTGCTGAGAAGACCCTAGTGATACCAGTGAAGTTCTGTGTAACAAGGCAGTGTCTACTACTCGTTTCACAGGACTCACCACACTGATTTTAGTGATATTTAAGCTGATTGGAGGGCTCAGAACAAAGCACTTGGCTCCTGTATGTCATTACATGACCTCCCTGAAGGCAGAATTTTTAAGTCTGCAGTCTTAACTTTAGACATAAAAAGATGACTTCTCCAGCTCTGAGGTACATGGCAATAGGGAGACTCCAGACCTGAGCCCTCAGGGAGTTTGTACCTGGGTTTTCAGACTGTCCCTGCACCCTCAGTGATGATGAAAACAACTCATCATTGCTTTTTCAAGCACAAGAAGAGACAAAGAGAGGATTCAGGCTTGCTTGCTGTGAGCAGCATTTTTCTTATGTGTCGCTTGTGAGCTATGTTTGGAGAGAGAGAAGGGTCTACATACCAAGGGCCAAAATAAGATCAGGATCAGCAGGAGCTTGACCCTCTGGGAAAGCCAGAATAAAGAGCACCACACGATTTTTGTCACTCATATAGCAAAGTCTATTTTAGAAAGAGTAATCTTAGAAGACTATTTCTTTTCTCTCTCAGTCACAGGACCCTCCTCCCTACCAGTTATCAGACTCTCTTTCACCTGAATTGCTCAGTATTTTAACATGAGCACTACATGGTATATTTCATGCAATAGCTTCTACTAACAAGGGCAACGTTTGTTTCCTGGCTGTCAAAAGGTCACAAGAAAACTTCAGGTATCTCACAAGTTGCTGCTCAAAAAAGAAGCAAAAGCAGCTTTCCCCCCAGGTATGTTAATATAAGAGAGGCTGTTGCTACCAGTGTCTCACCTGGCTCAGTGCCTCACCTACCCAGCCTCCGTGCTGAGCAATCTTTTCTGGCTACAGAAAGATAGGGCATCTCCAAAACCCATGGACAACTTCCATAAACGAAGTTCAACCCCTAAGGCTCCCACTGTGCCTGCATAACACCCAGGCAGTTTCAAACGCTGGCTGAGATTCCATGCCATATGTACAGCCACTTCTATAAACAGCAGGGTCTATGATGCATGGAGGCCTCTGCTCAAAAAGCAGAGAAATCCAGATGGAATCACTGGTGGCCATTTCTGAAATATGCCTGCGTGGCAGAAAGTATTCAAGGGTCAATATACTTTTTTTTTTTTTCAAAGAGTTAGCAGTCCTGAACAACACCTTCCAAAAAAGTATGAGCAAACAAACATGCTAAGTGTGAAAAAAAAGATTCAGCCAAGTAACTGTGCCAGTAAAATCATCACTAACTTGCTAATGAGCTTAGAAGACACTGCCACAAAGCAGCCAACAGCAATTTTCTAGACAGTAACACCCTTTACACTACCCTTTCTCGAGAGCTCCTAAAATTGCCTATCTCAATTTTTTCTTGCCTACTTGTTTTTCCCAACTTCACATGTGAACTATTCTGAGGTCGATCAAATCTGTATCCTGCTTTTACAGAGACTCCTTGGCGACTAATTGCTTTTCATTTTACCCACTTCAACGCCCTTCACTAACACTGCAACTTTTTAATCAGCCAGGATCTCCATCTACAGCTTTGCTTTTTGATCTCTATCTACATGTGATTTTTTAGATTAAGGATTTTTTTCCCCTCCCCAAAACCACTTTGTATTGCTTTACTACTTCAAGCTACAGCCATTCTGCTATGGGCTGCTCACAATACTTACCTTCATAGCATTGAGGCTGTGTTACACACTCAGTTTCTTCTCTGCCTCTCACAGCTATAAAAGCTTACTACCGTGCTTTTGAAGATGTTGTACTCAACACAGAAAGGATGCAATTCACCCTCTTATTCTGGCTATTTGTCAGATGCATGATGTCACCTTCCCTTTATGGTTATGCTATAGTATGTTGTTGCAGGAGTTTTCTAACATGTTCTAAATGCAGCAAGAAGACTTTTCCCATTAACCTGTCGAAGGCTGCTGCAGAGCAAGGAGCTTTTATCAGCAAAGTTCTTGCTTTCTGACTCCCTTGACTCCCACTCCTGTGCTGCATTATTTAAAAAAAGAAGGAAGACAAAACACTTTTTTACCTAGAACCAAGTGCAGAACTTAGTGATGTGTCCCACAGGCTAAAAGAAAGAACCAGATGTCCTTGACAACTAAAAGTAGGTGTATTTGATAAAATGCATTATTTGGGTACCCTTGTAATTTCCTGAGTGCCACAGAGCAAAATGCAAAATCAATGTGGCACACAGGGCCTGCAGAAATCATCTTCCAGTTTGGGATCTACATAGTAACACTGCATCAGCAGAAACAATTAGATGGAAAATTCTGCCAGGCCATGTACCTGCCTCCACAACATTGTATTTTCCCTGCAGTGTATTCCCTAACATCTTGTCAGTGTCTCTTGTGAACAGGAGACAAGTGGATATAAAAATACAGTCATGAGGTGAGTGCTCACAGTGCTGGGTTACATGGGCTCTCCACAGAGCTCTGCAACCAGGAGCTCATTCACAGCAGAACTGGGATCCGAACTGTGGGAACACACCAAATGGCTCAGCCAAGAAGTGGCCATGCTCAGCTTTTGTCCTGCATACTGGTTCAATTATCAGAAGAATTTTACTTTTTAAACATTAAACAGTTTATTTAACTATTAAACAGGAAAGCCTAAGTATAAACTACTTATAAATCAGGTCGGAAACTAGAATTTCAACGTCCTACAGGCAGCCCTCATGCTCTTGGTGTCAAAGCAAATGTCCCTGATCAGCCAGACAACCATGACTAGCAAGAGGCACAAACAAGGCCATTTTAAAGAAAAATGTGATTTTCAAATTCAGATTTTCAGGTTATTCAGGCAGTGAAACTGCAGCATGTTCCACAGTTCTCACAGGAAAACAAGAGTAACTTCCCAGTCTGCACTGATGCACAGCCACACAGAAAGTGTTTACCAGTGTTTCCAATAATACATCTACTTCCATTTACGTTTTGTGTTTAGTCCTGGCAACCTCTCTCCCTGGTACAGTTCAGTGATAATACCAGTGCACAAACAAAAAAGTAAACACTCATGAGCTACTTTGGTTTCTGTTAGATTTGGAATCAGCAGTGAAAGAATCCAGAGTTTGTCTAGTGGCATAGCACCAATCATGCTAGAAAAGGGAATGTCCCTTCAAAGCTGCAGGATAAGCAGTGTGAACAACTAAGAAGAAATGGAAATCTACAATGAATGCCCAACAGTAGCCATAGGACCAGCCTGTCTCGTGGTACCAAAGTTACACAGCCAAGCCAGAACTAACAGGTGCCGCTCTTGATAGGCTTTTATGGCCTGAACACAGCACTGAAGGTATTTCCTTAAAGCAATTTTAAGAGATGTGATTCAAGTCCCAAGTCTTCTCCAGACTAGCACATCATAAATGTCTGCACACCTTTCAATGTCCCATCTGAAAGACAAATACTGCCATCTCTTCCCTCTCCTTTTTTCCAGTCCTGTGTCTTCCAGCAATGATGTACCCAGCCCCTTGCTCCACGGGAACACCAGCATTTAACATGTTATTTAACTTTGGTTGAAGCCTTTCAGAAATTCTTACAGCACCAAAGTGAAAGAGATCCTAAAGGTCTGTTCCAGCTTCTCCCCGAGCACACCACTGAGCTCTCATAAGTTTTCCCTCCTGCCAGACAAAAATAGGCTAGATGAAAATCAAAACCACGTTTAAATATGCTCTTTGCCCATACCTTGAGCCATTTAACCAAAGAGGCCAACTGTTTTTCCAAACTACAAAAAGCACAGTTTAAATAAAACCGCGATACACAATTTTTCTTTCCACTAATTAAACCAAAATTAATTTATAAATGCGATGAAAAAAACATGTTTTGACAATTCAGCTGATATCTTCACTGCCATTAATGAATGGGGCAAGTTTCCTCTAAGCAGCACAACCTCTGCATTACTTGATAATGTCTCAGTCAAACAGTCATCAGACACCTATTACAATGAAGGGAAACAGTCGAGCAGTATGGAAATGAAAAGGATAGAAACAAGTTCCCTGTCTCCACCAATTCCTACGTGCACCAATACAGTTACATAAACAGCATGGCTGACCATTACAGCAACCCCTTTTGAGGTTTTGATTATGCCCAGGTACTCAGTTTGAGACTGAACAGTTGACCAATGTCAAACTAGCAAACCAGCTGATGAGGTGTGATCTGAGAGAGTTTGGCAAGCCACTATATCCATCCAGATTTTAACGGGGTGTTCAGAGAAGCCTGTGACATTTGACCATGCAAGACAAAGACCAAAAGTCTTCCTACAGGCTCTAGCTTCGAGCAGAGAGTGCACCAAATGAGAACAGACCAACTCAGTGTGCAGCTCACCACTCTGTGCCAGCAAGAATGAACCTTTAAATACATTCCCAGCACTTTTAAAGCTGTTATCTTCATGTCTTCTCGGTCTGGTGCTGGGATGCTGTGGCACCTAATGCTTCTAAAGGTCAGATTTTTACGTGCTAAGATAAGGAAAATCAGTTTTAGTCCCCAAAGGTGGAATTGCTACTCACAAGGGTTATCCCATGACACTGAAACAACACAGTAGAATCAGGTTCACCTCATTCAGAACATGAGTATAAGGAAGACACAGTAAAGTCTTGAGATCTTCTTTCCATTTACCCCAGACTAAATACTTCATGATTACTACTGGGAATTCTGTAGTGAAAGGGTAAAACTGCTGCAGTACAAACTATGTTTAAGGTCTCTGCTGCAGCTTTTCAATGTTTAAGACACTTAACATGTATTTCTACTAAAGGTTAAAAATCTATATTTCTATTTCACTTTGATGTGACTTCATGTATCTCAACTTATCTAAAGTTGTACATATTTGTGCAGATGACAGCAGGTCTTGCTTGCCAACACATTTGAAGTTGACAAGATTAATGGGAATTACCAGTTTTATGAGTCCAAAATACTTAATTTGACCTTGCTGAAGGTAACTGAACTCACACAGATGGATTTCACAGGAGATGCAGGTGTGCATACTGCTTGACAAATAATGGAGCTACACTTCAGTGAGAGGTCGAGGAGGATACATGTCACTTGACTCTAACACCCTCATTCTTTCCTGCTCCTGTTCCTATGCAATCATATGGGTTAGCAAAGGTTTCCATCTGGACACACTACAGGCACAGCACACACAAATATAAAGAGGTTTAGATGGCTTTAACCAGTAACAGTTATGAGAAACTCTTTAGTGGTGGGCAACCACAGGTCTACCACCCTGAAGTGAATTTTGCTGCCTGTAAAATAGGATGGGGTTGTTTGCTTTTGAATGTCTATAGAAAGCACTGGTCTCAAAGATAAATGCAGGTAGAATCCACCAAATCACTACTTTAGGCTTATTTGTCACTCTCTGACATCTGAAGGCTTTCTAATACACTGGGGGAAGAAGGGAGAAGGAAGGAGGGGAGAAGATTATGCACACGTTAAAATCAAAATTTTTAAAATGAAACAAAATAAAAAAAACCCCACAGAAATATTCACAGTATTAAACTTATTGAACATTCAAGCACCCAGAAAACAGGAATGTGAACCCCAGCACAAATTGAAAGCGCATCCCAGTCTTCGGGACTCTCACCATAATACGTCTTCTCAGCAAACAGCTACTGCTTTACCAAACTGCTTTGCAGTGTGCAAAATAGTTACCTACAGCCAACCCAGCATTCTGGCAAGCATTCTGCTGGTCCTATCAGTAGAGAACTTCTGAGACAAAAAAAAAAAAGGTGTCTTAACACTCTCTGCAGCACAGCTGCAGACCATAAGCAATGGGAATGTCTCTGCTCAGACAGGGGACACTCAAAGACTCTTTCTAACTCTTGATGCACTTCACCTTTGACAAGTTCATCCCACTTCAAATACTCTTCCACTGAAGTAGGTCAAGTACTGCATAGAAAAGGGGGTTAGATTTCAATTGGACACCACCTCTTCAGAGGCAGATAGAAGCAAGTAAATTTTGTATTCTTACAAAAATTTACTTAATCAATAACGAAAGCAAGTGCATATAGAGCAAGCACGCTTTTGCATGCCTACATGCTTTTGCCTGTATGCCAGGCCTACATTGTAGATGAAAAATGAGACAAAGAAAATCCAAGTTTAATTTACTTGGCCATTTTTAACTCATGAGGCTGACTGTAAAGTGCAAAAACTTAACAAATGGCTGTCAAAGTCTCACAGACGTTAGATGTTTAAAATACATCAATTCAGGTGAGGTAAGATACGACTAAGGCTAGATATGAAATATTTTCTAATACATTAGCTGTACCCTTCCTTGGTGTAAGTTAATTTATCTCCACTGACTTCAGACTTAGTAATGTTTTAATTTTCCCATATAAAAATAAACAATACTTCCAGCATCACTGGACGCTCACATCTAATTAAACAATGGAACTGAAGCTCTCATGTGAAATTACTGTCAGTTTGTGTGTTGTCATTTTGCAGTCCAGATTAAAGAAAGCTTTCACTTTGTTTCCTTCCAGGTATGACAACGAATCCCCACTGAATGCAATGGGATGGCATCAAAGCAACAATGACAAAAGTCTGGTGGCTATACACCTGTTTGTTTTAATTGCTTCCAATCATCCTGAAGAAGCTCTGTATTTCTGGGAAACAATTTTTCCAGAGAATAACAATGATTGTTACATTCCTGATAAGTTATCAAGAGCCTAGCCCAAGGGATCATCAAATCTCTATCACAACTTCAAGTTCTGAAAACAGGGAGAATAGTCACTTTTGGATGGGGGGAGGACTGGACAAAGGAAGGGAATGCCAGGGTAGAGGCAGCATCCATAAATGCAAACATGATGAAGGCAGGAAATTGTATGTTGTTTCTAGCGCTGATACTGTGAACTGCAATGAGGCTTGTGGATATACTCTATCAACAGCTGGGTGAGGTATTCCTATCAGACAACCAAGCTAATACTAGCCCTTGGTCACCACCACGGAGAGGGCCATGTCAAAAAAAAAACCAGCCCATCACTTCTAGTAGCATCATTAAATGTCTCGCTCTGCTGTTGACATGTAAGACCAGGGAATAATTGTTACTCAGAGAAAGAGAAAAATGGCTGCTGCTCCTAAAAGTACAAGATTGACTTGCACTACCAACATCATTATTAACTCAAAACTCCTATTTTGTTTTCCTTTGTTCCTCCAAAAGGACAGAGACTGTCCTCTTAAAACAGCCAGAATTACATTAAATGTGCAGGCTGTGGAAAATGTACCAATTATCCAACAACTCAAAAAATGGGAAAAAAACCCTTGCTATTTATCGTGACTGTTAGTTTATAAGGAGGGAGTAGACAGGTAAAGAACAAGAAAAATCTATTTCCTGTCTATTTCACTGGCTAATTCGAAAAATAGAATGAGGAAAGAACAGAGAGACAGAACAGAAGAAACAAAGAGAAGGAAAAAAGATGTCTAACAAAATCTCGGGTCCTTTCCCAAGCCTTCAAACTGAGAGCAGGTTAGAACCAATCAGGTTCATTATCTGAGCCATTGCCATAGTTGCCGGCTGAGGCAAGGTGGCCACAAAGGAAAGGCCACTCAGCAGTCTGGGTGCTAAGTGACTGCTAAATAGGACAGTGTTTTTCTGTGATGTGGCTTATGATGAGAAAAAGCTCCAGGATGTCCCCTTTCTGATATTTTTCACTTGCAACTCTCTAGTGTTATTAGTCTCTGTAACAGTAGTTAATGTATCTCTAAAGCTAACAAACATTACGTGCCCTGCGTTTTGTTAAACTCGAAAGCAAGCTCTGTGCTTCCCTTTTTCCCATGCCTGTGACCCTGTGCGTACAGAGCAGAACCATCGCAGCTCCGTCCTTTGGCATGTCACACAACACAGCTACTGCACAGCTGGACTTTGTTCTAGGCCACCTCTCCTTGGAGGAGTGCACAGCAGGGCAGGAAATATTCCTCACTCCATGGTTACCTTGCTTTAAATCTGCGTAAAAGACAGAGAGGCCCCAGGCTGTACTGCAGGCCATATGCTGCAGCACCGCAGAAGAGTAGCTGCATAGTCTCTTGGTGCCAAATCACTGATAACTAAGAGAGAATTCCAGACTCTCCTATATCCCAGGACTGCAGCTTATTTACTTGGCTTTGGATGCATAGATGTGAGCTGCATGCGGTCCCCACGGCCACAAACTGAGCTAGGAACAGAAATCAGCTTTTAGAAAATAGGTAAACATGGGAGACAGGTAGCCCTAGGAGGAAAGGAGCACAAAGCAAGGCCATACAGACTCTGCATACAGGCAGCACCAGCTCCATCATTAGAAGGCAGAATAGTTAACAGCAAAATAAGTTATAGAATGCAACTTTTCAGCTTAACATCTACCCAGGCTGAAGACTTCAGTGTATCTACACTTCAGGTGACATTAAGTAGGTGAAAGTAACTGTGCATGACATAGTCCACACTAGATGAGACAACAGGTTTGGGGCAAGTAGTTCGCCTGCTGATATGTGCAGCTGCAGACAGGCCGAATTTCCTAGGAAAAATATCACGTGACAGTTAAGGATTTTTTGTCCAAAACAAATGACACTTCATCTGAAAACATCAGAAGTAGTTCAGCTGCTAAAACAAAAGATTGCTTCTTTTTATTCCAAAACTACTAAATACTGGCTTTGCTATGTCAAGTTTTTAAAAACTGAGAAAGTATGTTCTCTGTAGTGGAAACTTGCACAAACCTAGCTTGTGTACTACCACTGCTGATAGAATCTTCAGTGTTGTCTTAAAGCATCACACACAAATTACTCTAAACGTCAGAACAAATTAGAAAGCTTCCTCTGCCTCCCTGAGTGACTTTCATCTCTAATGTTCTCATTCTCCCTTTTAGATCAAGTGGCAGAACTGGGGCTTATTTAGCCCTAGATAAAGGATTAATCCTCCAGGGTGACAGAATTGCAGTTTACACTACAATTTACAACAACTTTATCCACCTACATTAGTAAACAAACCAATCAACTACTTACTGTTCTTCTTGTACATCAAGATTTCAAAGGAGTTCATCTCATAGTTCTCAAATGTTTGCCGGACCTTGTCAATCGTATCTTTGTCTGTCAGCTCTCCATACATAAAACTGCAAATAAAGGGAGAAATTCAATTCAGATACCAGACAAAGACACAAAGCCATTTTTTTACCATGTAAAAAGGACCCATTTAGAAATGGCTCTTCTTTGATTTTGTTTCACCTGGAAAGCATATTTGACAGATGTAGCCCCAGGAGATGTAAGACAAAACTGGAATAAACAGATTACTTTCCTCCTCAAGCAACAGGCACAACACTACAAGCTATTTAACAGAAAATAAATCTGTTCTCAAATACCTGCAGGTGCTGCTTTTTTGCATAACTTCTGCTCTGTGATATCCTGATAACTTGCAAAATCCATCATTGCTGTAGACAATGGGCCAATCCACAATCTGGGCATTACCCAAGACAAAATTAGTATCTGTTTGAAAAAACACATCAGTCAGACATTAGTCAAGGCTGTGGTTGCATTAGAGGAAATACTCATTTCAGAACCAAATCCCAACTGCTTCAGTCCCTGCACAATTTTTCCCAAGTATTACTCCCACTGCAGTCAACAGGATTACTCCTGGTTTGGATTTTAAGTAAATTCTTATTTTTAAAAAAGTGTTAATTACTCAGAGCATAAAAGGATGAGTTTATGCAAATGAAACACATGATGGTTAAGCAGGTAAAATTCGTCTCTTGACTGAGGGCAGATCCACCAAACTGTTTCCCTCTGTGCCACATGCACTGGTCCACCATGACACTCAGTTTGAACACAAAGCCTCTCACAGGTGGCCAGACCAACACATGAGCAGTATTTCTCCTCCCTGAATGCAGACACAGCGTGCTCCTCTCAACACTGCCTTCACTGCTGGCCACACAAACCCAAATACTTGTGTGCAGCACAGCACTCCGAACAGGACACCAAGAACCAGGGCTAGCAACTACACTAGTAATTTAAGATCCTAGTAGAAGGAACTCCTTGTCTGCAATACAAGCCAGAAGGAGTTTCAATCAGTAAGAAAAGAACTAAGCAGGATTCACGCCTCCATTCTCACTGGAGCTGCACGTGCCATGTTTTTTATGACTGCCAACTCAAACCTACACCTGTGCCAAGACAGACAGCAGTGCTGCTCAATGGGCACTGGCAGGCAGGAGGAGATGGTGGCTCCTGTCACAGCTGCAAAGACACTCTGGCTTTTGAAAAAAAGGCTGGGCAGTCACACGAGATCAGGAGGCACTCATTTTTAAGGAGAGCTCTTACGGGAGTCCACCACGCTGTCTGCTTTTCAGGATCGACTCCCAGCTGCTCACACATCCATAGATATCATTAATGCTTCCCGCAATCAAATGACATTTTACCTATTAATTGCAGAGAGTTTGGTTTGGTTCAACTTCCCCTTTCAAAATCTTTCATCCCAAACTTCAAGTGGGTTTAAATAAAGCAGTCCTGAACCTTGCTAAATCCAAGATCATGATTAAATGTATTTTTATGCACTCTTTAGAGTGAAATACACCAGTAATATAACTTCAGGATATTTCAGCTGCTTTGTTTCTCACAGCCTTTTTTAAATACCATGGTTTTTCCTTGGTTGAAGCACTTTCTCCCAAAAACAATACACCTCCTTTACCCCTTCCTAAGAACAAGTAAATCAAGTCGTTTCTCACTGCTAAAGCAAGTGCTTTGAGTGTCTATTATAAACACTACATTAGACTGTGTTAGGATATTTTTAAATTTCATCAGGAAGCACAAAAAAATGACCAAAAAAAAGCAGCAAATACAAATGTTTGGCCAGGTCCTGCCCAGATCTGAATAGTGTTATTTCATCCATGAGTTCCTTCTCACTGTCTCCCCTTCTCAAAAGCTAACTTTCCCTTCTCTCCACTTCCTAAAGACTTCCTGTTAAGCATTTGCCTGCCTTTCACACTTAACCCTCATTGTCTTCAGATAAATAATCCCTTGGGTTTTTTCATGAAAGGCTGTATAGGACACATTTCTGATGAACATCGCTGTGTTTATCCTACCTTTATCTAGCCTTGCAGTGCTTCTGTGATTTACAACAATGCTCTTGTCTCCTATTTACAGGTGAAAACACAGCCTTAAATCCATAAAGGAATTTAAGCTCCAAAAGGTGAGACTGCAACAGTCTAGTCCTTAGATGCCCAGGTCTCAAAGATGTGGGAGCTGGAAGCTGTGTGAGCAGTGTTGGAGAGGAGAACTGAAAAACTTTAGCACAGCCAATAGAAACCTGCCCAAGTTAAACCACAAAAACAATGAAAAAGGGGGATATTTTAAGGCTGGCTTTCCCCCCTTTCCTATATTAGTTACAATACTAAATATTTTAACACAAGCCCAGTTCTCACAGACAATTCTCAATTCTTCGTCATTACTGAAGGAGCTGAAGAATCACACTCACACTTATGTTTTGGCCAAGCAAAGCCTGATTTTTTTGGACTGGCAGTTTCCAAAGGATGCATAGAGAGCATGCACACATTTCCCTCTCCCAACAGCACTCTGGACATTCTCCTACAAGATGTCGGCTACCTTAGGGCAGTGAAAGCTCAGCCACTATTTCAGCTCCTGAATGACTGCTCCAATTATCCAGCTACCACAGCAAATAGATGTCAACACCCTCACCATGCGAGTTTTTAAGTCAGTGTGACTTGGCTGCTGTATTTTATGCACCCCTATTAGTCTACATCGGGTGAGCCTCTCTAGCAAGTAGAGGTACAATGTTTCACGAGAGTCCAGGTTGGATATAGTCGTGAGTTAGAAGCAAGCTGAGAGATCTTTATGTACCCATAAGGCTTCAAAGGAAAAATTTCATGCAACTATCAAATCAAAGAACAAGTCAGAGATTTTGATGATCCCATTGTTTTCTAAGTGTCTCTCCCTTCTAGCTAATTCCCACTTCATGCATCTTGACCTTTCTTTGATCCAGGCTTTACGTGGCTGACAAACACACCTCATTTCTTCAGAAGTGTCTCTGACAACAGTGTTTTGCCAGTGTGAACACTGGCAAGACACAGCACAAAATAAGGACTCCCACTTATAACTTCCCTGCATAGCTTGTTTCGGCAGACAACCCAGAGGTAGAAGGGCTGTCCTCATTGCTATCATTTACATTCACTTGCATTGACATCTCTGACAATGTGCTGCTTGAGGACAGCTCATAATCCGTTAAAAATTGTTCCTAACGTAAGAAAATATTAAATAACATCCAGTGAGGCAAATATTGCCACTCCATCTGCAGGGACACAGGGTCCCAGAGGCCACGAAACAGCTGTGGCTTTGTTACACAACAAGCACGAGGGATGCTCTAGTGAACTCTGAGCATCACAGGGCAGAGACTCTTGGGGACTCAAAAGTGGGTCAGGAAGGCCAGGAAAGGAGTTGGCCAGAGGAAGACCATGAAGAAATCCACTGCTAAATTCTCTGCAAAGATAGGGATGAAATGGACATAGTCAAAACTATTTAGTGACTTGAAGCACCTCTTTGAAAGGACTCAATGAACTTCCCTACCATGAAATCAATTTCTGTCACAATGGCAACTGTGTTAGCAGTATTGCCCGGCCCAAGAAGAAGCTGTAAGCATCACTGGCCCTTCTCATGAGCTCCAAGAAAACCTGAGCTAGAACAGGAGAGGGCAGGCTCATATAAAAGACCTGGGCTTCTGGCCTGTGTTCATTTGGCACAGTCTGAACAAGACCACCAGGAGGCAAGGAAATATGCAGATATGTAGCACAGAGCACAACATGCTGCAGAAACAAAAGTAAGAGCCATAGCATCACAAAGGTAGCTCAATCACTTGCATGAATAGGGCAGGCTTCTGCAGCATGGATTACTTTGTGAAGTGCACCACTTCATATTTTCTAGCCTACATTTTCCCCAGGTTAGTTCTGCTCACTGCAGTATACCCACGTCAGCGTCTACACACTCAAATGTCAGATCCGGTTTGGGTTATCACTTTAAAGTAGACATGGCCACTTAAAAGCAACAAGAAAAACATTTTAACTCCTTCCAAAATGTAAGAATGGATTTCACTCAGTCACTGAAACCAGTACTTTCCTCCACTCAGAAAACAGACCATCACAGATTAATCAGGAAATGTCTTTCTAAATAACCTTGGTCCTTTAACAGCAACAATAGCAAGTCTCTAAAGCACCCATCTTACCAAAACTACTCTATCTACTGAATCCTATTGTGACATGTAGCTGTCCGTCAGCTTCCAAAACTCCAGTAGACAAGCTAGACTCACAGACACTTATCTGGCCAGGACTAGCTGACTGAGGAGTGGTCACTTCCTTGCAAGAGCATGGAGCAAGTTACTGAAATGTTTCCCCCTACCATTCATTCCCCTGCACAGCTACATATTCGCTCTCACTGCATCCCAGCCTCTCCTGTAACATGGATCTTGCCAAGCTGAGACCCCACCACCTCTTTCCAGAGGCCAGCACACCAGTTCTACCTTCCTTGTCCCACCAGTGATGCACAGGTCCTTCTGGGACACACTGGCAGAAGGTCAGAGACCAGCAGCCAGACATATTCCCACAACGCTGCCAGACGTATTCCCACATGGAAGGTGCTCCCTCATTGCACAGAGGAAGCTGAGGGGAAACCTCTGCCAAGGCAGTTGTAGTGCAGAGCTTGGTAACAAGAGAGGATGGTGCCCTCTGCACTTGCCCATAGGTGGGTCAGACAAAGCCCCCACAAGTGTGCTTGGGTTTGGGTAGTGCACAAACGTAATTTAAATATATTAATATCTTTTCCCACAGTCATCACACAAATACAACACTCAAAAGGTTTGCTCCCAATTCACTCCCCTCTCAGTAAAAGGAAAACCAGGTTCAGCATGGTGGGAAGACCAGAACTTGCTTGTTCTCCCACCAGTCTCCGAGAGAAGAGAAATTGCCCTCCTCATTCCAGACCACAGTCTGCCTCATGCTGGGTGACAACAGCCCTGGTTATCGAGACCAGCAGGTCTTTTTTTATCCCATCTCAAACTCTTCCCATGGATCTTCAGCAGAGCAAACCTAGTTCTTTAGCAATACCAAGCACAAACCACTTTTACAGCAAAACTAAAAGAACTGCTGATCATATGTGTCTCTTACCCTACCCCTGGAATAGGGGTGGGGGATACAGCTACTGCTGCCTGAGCTGGCCACAGAACAGCAGAGATGCTGTGTCACAGCCAGTGTAAGAAATGTGCAGCAGGCAAAAATCATGTGCCACTGTCATAGGACTAAAGATTTTATCATACAGCTTAAGGACAAGGGGCACATGGTATTTACAAACTTGTGACTTTGCAGGACAAACAGCATCATTTGGATATTGGGGGGAAAAGAGATTGCTTCATTTCTAATGATTGCTTCATTTCTGTCTAATTTCTTCCCAGTGCATAGAAATCAAACATTGTGTATAAGTAGGCCTGTCAAAATTGCTAACAAATGATAGGTATGTATGAATTTTCGCTCGTGTTTAGTCTTAGCTTTGAAAAAAGAAGTAGAATACAAGCATTTAGTCACACCGATTAGTTACATTGTTCAAATGTAACTTCTGAGATTAAAATATGGCCCTAAGTCAATACAAATAAGTCACACTGAATTTCAAGTACTTATTCAATCCTTTCTTTGCATACATGGGATTGGAGGCTCGCACTTCAGGGACCAGCCACATTTTCATCCTAACAGAAGTGGTGTAACTGCAGTCAAAGCAAGTACTGACCTGCTCAGATGACAGAAAGAGTATTCATATGGTAGAATAAAATAAATAAGAAATAACTCTGCTCTTCCACCCACATCCTCCTGCAGAAGTCAATGGTGTTACATGAATACTCACATTCACTCAGTATCTCCTTGTATTCATTCCTAGCGTGGAAGTGCTTCAGTGTTTAGATATCCCATGGAACAACATGATCTCTCTATAGAATAATGTTATAGTGGCCTCAAATTTATCCATCCTTAATATTGAGGTCAAAATTTTTAATCTGTAGCCTCACTCTAATACAAAAAACATAAACCCCTATAGATAGGTTCATTTGGGCTGTTTTACAAAAGTTTTATGTAACTATTCATTTACTTTACAGAAACAAAAATTGATGTAAAAGTTCCTTGGTTGCTACAGCATGAACACAATTCCCTAAATACAGACATTTCATGTTTATTCAAACATGACTTACTCTGTCATGTGTATACCAGAGCAAAGTGCAAGTGCAAGTTGAAAAGAATTACTGAAAAATTCATTTCATTGTTCTTTCCACAAATAACAAGAGAGACTCTAACTAAAATAACAACTTCAAGTGACTCAGTTTAAATCATTAGAGAAAATGAATGCTAATTGCAGCCAGCAGTATAGATAAAAACTACCTTTTCCATCCCAACATTCTTACTTCACAATGCTACAGAAGACAATTCACGGTAGGCGTCTACCATGAGAAAAGTTTATATTGAAAATAATGCATCTTTCTAACACTAGTAGCTATAAAATCTTCATAATGATCTGGTTTTTTTTTTAAATAAAACAAATTACTGCAGAATAACGGAACAAGAACAGATGAAATGGCACGAAAATTGCGCCAAAGGCATCGTACGTATTTTATGGATAGTATGATTCTTCACTTATCCTTGAATTACTGTCCATACTGAGAAACTAAAAAAAAATCCAACACCACCACAAAAATAAACATCAAAACACAAACCCCACAACATTTACACACTCGTGACAGTGTGAGATAATCAGATAATTTTCAGAAATTAGAAAGTTCATCAGCTGGTAAGAGTCAGACATTGCACCACTCTTATTAAAGGACAAAAACGCTGTTTAGCAGTGAGACTTCGTCATTCAGCTGGTCAAGGGGGTTTTTTCCTCATCCCATATGATCTGAACACTAATCCAGAAAAAGGCATGCTTTAGTTGCATCAATGATGAGTCTTTCTTTAGCTTAAAGAAGCCATTTGATTTACTGATTATAGCCTTAAAAGTATTTGACAAGACCTAACTCCCCGCTCACTTTTAGCTATGAGTAACAAAAACGCATTAACCAATTCTCCAATGAATGGGTTTCATTAAGGTTTGTTTTACAATCTTGTTCTAGGATTTAATGTAAAACTGGATTGATATGTTGAATTATCACAGGAGAACTTCTTGAGCTTTCAGAACATTAATTTTAAAGCACATTACCTGTCATCTCTATGCCATTCATTTTTTCCCTTACTATCTATAAAAGTAATTTCAACAAGATCAGGTCATGCATTTCTAAATGCATAAAGGTGCACATACAAAACTAGACTTCTGGCCTAGTAAAAGCCAGCAGAAAAAAAACATTTTACATTTAATTCCAGTGATACTGAGAAAAAAAGATCGTCAATAGTGAATAGGTATTTTCCATGTACTGACCAACTGTATGAAAAGCATGGATAAAAATACATGTCTCCACAGGTGTTAACATAGGAAAGAAGGAAGATCAGGAAGCAACAAAACCCTTTGTTTCATTCTCTTTGGGAAAATGTCCTTAGCACAGAACCTACAAATTGTTCTCATGCAGTTTCTGAAGGTCTGCTGTTTTCATTCTTCATTGTCTGTTAAGTTTCCTTGGCATTTCTCTCTGGCTGAACACAAAACCAGTCTTTTCAGTTTCGGAAGTGTTTACAATAAAGTTAATTTCTCTCCTAGGTCTCAGATGATAGTACAAGGTTAGCATGCCCAGGATGCAAAATGTTTATTGTACTGGGACTTTATAGCCTGTAATGAAAGCAATGCCATAAATCATGAAAATGTCTGTTATACTCAAGATCTGTGTCTGAAGGTGCTTTTTCTTTCCCTCTACAGGGAACTCTCTGCATTCCCCATAAAAATGTGCAGGTTTGCTTCCCTAACTGACGTCTCCTTAGTGTGTTCCCAGGGGATTTTGAGAAAGGAAAATTAAATTCACATCAGCCTTCTAACTTACCCTACTTCCAACCTCCTTATTTTGTCCATAAATCAGAAAAGTACCTGTGACTTCCACTGAAATTCCAAAGCCATGTAAACACAGGACTTAGTTTTGCCATCCTTACACATGCACAAATATCACACACCTCAACGGGAATTTTGACCAAGGAAGGACTGAAGAATTCAGGTGGCATTTACATAAACCAAAAACAATTTTTGCCTCAAGATATTGATACAGCATTGAAATATCACAAATAACCACTATCATCTGCAATAAACTGCACCAGTTGAATTGGGTGCCCTGGCCATGATCCAGGTTTATAACTGTTATTATTACAGTGCTTGTATACTGTGGATGTATTACATTACCAAGAAAAACATTAATATCACATTAGCAGTAACCATCAGGGGCTAGTGATTCTTTATATACTGCACTGTTTTACAGCATGGGCTCATTTTCTGTCCCGCTGGGTGTTCTGGTCTTTAAATATTTCAATGCTTCAAAGAAATTTTTATCAACAAACCACTGAATGCAACATTTATTTTTCTAGCTCTGCATGGCTAGTATAGAAACACAGATTTTAAGCATTAAATACAAGATGATCAGAGTTATGGTGTCCCTCATTTCAAAGAAGGACCAACCTTAAGCTCACACTTCATCCAAAAGGTCTTCTTGTGAGAAGAAATCACAGAGGACCAGACGAGGTCCACGGGTCTAGGAAGATGACATTTTACATGTTCTTTCCTGTGTGTGCTATCCTAAGGCCATCCCATCCTCTCTTTACTTGAGCGTGCAAGAAGGAAATGCTTCGCAGCTCTGACCCTAGCGCAGCTCTTTTGGCTGGCACTCAGCGCATGAGAACCTGTCTCAGTTGATTTGCAGCCTGTGAAGAAGCTCTGGTTCCTAATAATTCTAAAGTAGATGATTCAGACCTAAGGAGTTTGAGGTGAGTCTTGCTGCAGAAGGTGTGACATAAACATGAGCCAAATTTTAACCCTGATGGAAAAAAACCTGAACATGCATGCCTACATACACTGCTACTACCTTTAGCCACTGAATGTGCATCAGCCTCCCAGTCTCACACCTAACACGAAAGGCTATCCAAAGAATCCCTTGTCAAAACTACTGGTAATATAATGGTGCAATTAGTGTTGTCCTTAGAGCAATGCCTCCAAACGAGGCTGCATGCCCATTCCTTTGTTGTTGCCATA
>VZRR01005974.1:767226-779995 GCA_013398015.1 Oreocharis arfaki
TGCTAACAACCAAGAGTGAGGTTTGGAAAACTGGGATGCAGAATACTGTTTCATTATCCCTCAAAGCCACTGTGCCAGAGGAATAAGTGCACGCTCTATCTTAGCTTCTGCTGGGCTCTGCAGGAATATCTATGACTTAGGAGACACCTGGCAGCTGACGTACATTACAGAAATTTTGAGGCCTTTAAAAGAAAAAGGTTTTAAACTGAATCAGCAAGTACACAGAAGTGGGAACAAGGTGACACAAGAGTAAGAAATGGAAGACTTTTTCTAGAACTCCATGAAGTGTGGGCTGCCTGCAGTTTATGCTGCATTGTGTGGTCCAGTCTCTGATTATCTGATTTTTCAGTGTCATGTTTAATCCTACAAGTGTCATGTCAAAGGTACTATTTTATCCACGTTGGGGTTTACATCTACCCTGTAACATTGCAAATGACTAAAATGCTACAGCAACTTGTGGTAGGTTGACCTTGGCTGGATGCCAGGTGCCCACCAAGCTGCTCTATCATTCCCCTCCTCAGCAAAATAAGATGAAAAAAAGACCCTTGTATGTCAAGAAAAAGCAGTTTACTGAAGCAAAAGAAAAAAACTGTATGCACACAAGCAAAGTCAAAACCCAAAGATTTTATTATTTATTTCCCATCAGCAAATGATGTCTTGCCACCCCACAGGAAGCAGGGCTTCAGCACACACAGTGGTTGCTCCGGAGGGCAAACACTGTAAATAAAAAATGTTCCCTCTCCCTCCTCCTTTTCCTTAGCTTTTGCATCTGAGCAGAGACCACATGGTATGGAATATGCCTTTGGTCAGTGGGTCAGCTGTCCTGGTTATGTCCCCTCCCAAGATTTTGCCCACCCCCACCCTCCTGGTGAGGGGAAGATGGAGTGACAGTGCTGATGCTGTGCCAGCACTGCTTAGCAGCAGCCAAAGCACTTAAAAGTGTCTTATGGGCACCTTTACAGCTGCCAATGCACAGCACAGCTCTGGGGGCTGCTGTGGGGAATCTGGGGTCCATCTCTGCTAGACCAAATAACAAGTGGAAGATTTCTCCTGTATATTCTACCTCCTTTAGGCTTTCTCCCCCCTGCAAAATATGATTCCTGCTGTCAGTAGGAATTTTTCACCACTACAGCAGAGGGACACAGTGATAATATTTTACTGTGATTATTTTTAATTCTATACTGATTTTCTCACCATCACTGGTAAATTTTGCTAATGATACAGAGCTGGAGGCAAAGCCCCACTTGAAGCAGGACATGTACACTGTCTGACTTCATTATTAGTGGGTTATCTCTCTCCAGCTATCATTTTTTTTGAAAGTTGAAAACTGGAATTGCTTTATTTGTATGTTTGCTAAAGCCTACTGGACAGACCTCAATACCTAACACGTCCGTTTAAGGCTAATATAAAAGGTGATAGCTTGGTATAGAGGACATTCAGCTGCCTTGCATTATGCTGCTCTTTCAGTCTGTTGTTCTTTCCTGAACAAGGCCCTAGGTCAGGACACGTAGTATCAATGACCCCAGTAAGAGACCATCCCTTGAATGCCAAACCTTAAGCTCCTGTTCCATGGTCACACTGAGCAGCTGTTGCTGCAAAAGGGACAGAGCTGCCTTCATCTAAGCTGTGCATATTTGTCACCCCACTGAATTGAAGACCAGCCTGAAAAGGGCAGCTAAGACAGTTCCCTTTTTGGCGGCAGCCTGTATTTGCATCAACCAATTTACTGACATGGCTGCCAACTTCCAGTGCTGATACACGCAAACACCTTGAAAACATCAGGTCCAGGAATTAATTTATGGGAATGTCATTTAGCCCCATGGTATCTATGAAATAAAACCACCAGAACTGGACAGAGCTCACTTCTTGCACTTTGTCACATGGTTCACTTGAGAGATACTAAGGTAACTTACTTTAAAAAACTTTCCTTTAGTCAGCCATAGAGTCCCTTGGCAATCTGTTCCAACGTCTAACAAATCTTGTGAGAAAGCTTTTCCTAAAATGTCACTAAGTCACCTGGTCTTTGAAGCCAGTAAAACCTCTTCCTTCTGCAGCCACAAAAATCACCAACCCTTTTGCAAGTTTTCAAATGCATGAAAAGTTGCTGTAATGCTCATCTGTCAGCTCTTGCTGCCTCACAGTCTGGGCAAACCCAGTTCTTCCAAAGTTGCACAAAGCTTCTGCTGTTAGACTCTGCCAGTACCTGGGACTTGTCATTTCACTGTCACTGCATCAAATGGGTAAAGAAATGTGGTAGTTAGGGACATCTCATACCCTCAGAATTCAGCTAATTTATATTGACAAGAACTGGTTTTATTTAAGGTCTTTTTGATTTCTTCTCTCTTTTGCACACTTCCTTTTGCTCTTCGTAAAAAATAAATCGTCAAAAACAAGAATCATAACAAACTACCACCAAACTACCAAACAAGAATCATAATAAGTTACAACAAACTACCACCAACTCTGAAAATAAAAAGAGCATTTGATCTTTAAATTGAGATCGATTTGTATATTATCATATGGCTTTTGAGAAACTGTCAAAATAAAATACATTAATTCATGGAATAATAAATTACAGAAGGTAATACACAAGTTATGCTGCCATACAGATGCTAAACAAAAAAATGAATTTCTGAATTCCAGCTAAGATGGAGAAACAATTATAACTTTATTTATTTATTTTTACATTCAAATCAATAAAGCAGTCATTATTGTACAAATTCTTACCCCCAAAAGGAATGCAGGCTAAGGCCTCCCGTTAAGTAATAACATCCATGAATACTTAGTTGCTTGTGATTAACCTTATTTGTTATCTTGTGGGAAGAGCAATGAGAAGCAAAAGTTAGTCCTTAAAACTAAGGCAAGTCAGTAGTTTAACAAGCACATGTGTCCATCAAAAGGAAAGAATTTGAGAAGGTATCTGTCCATTTTACTGAAACTGTTCAATTTATTTCTACACTATCTTGAGACACTGGTAAAGTTCAGCCTGAGGTTCCTGAAGGTCCAATTATTTCTGGGGTCTGAAATAGAAGAAACTCAAAGAAATATCCAATCGCACAGCAGACTGTAGACCTAGGAATCGAGTGTTAGTATTCCCAAGCAGCCATGACAAATCTGTCAAAAAATAAATACGGACACTTTTCTAGTTTTGGAATTACTGAATTTCTTCCAGATTTTTTTATTGGTAACAATTACGGGAAAATAACTAAAAAAATCCAATGTTCTGAAAGGAAGAAAAAAAAATCTCAAAATAAAACTGATGAGGGAGTACACAGACAGTTTTTATTTATATATGTAACATTTGGAGTGTGGGCTAACAGGGAGGAACTGTTCCTTCTTAAAGAATGCCTCAAAAGGGCATAGAACAATTTTCCCCATTTGGACAGCATGTCCATCTCCATTTATTTCAACAGGAGGAAGCATCCAGGATTTCCAGATTTACGGAGGAAAAAAAAATAAAACCCCCAGAACCCAAAACAAAAAAAGGTCCCCACACATCCTGATTGAGACAACAGCTACTACCACCCTTCCCCTGACTGCAGCTGTCTCTACTCAATCCTCTTGACTTAACCCTGTCCTGACATGGCCACAATCTCTCCCAGTCTCAGAGCAGAGGCAGTGACCCACTGGCATTGTTACTCAGAGAACGGATAGAAAAATAACCATAGTTTCTTTGGTTCCAGGTCTGGTGGGATTTTTTATTAACACTTCCATTGTGTATTTCACTGGCCTCATTTTTCCTGTGTCTGGGTCAATACAAAACAAGGCAAAATTAAGCAGTTCGCCTGCAGTTTGCTTGAATTCTAACAAAATGCAGGTCCCTGCTAAGTAATTCTAACAAATAATTTTATTTGCATGCCCTGTCCACAACAAGCCTAGGAACCCATAGTTCTGGGTGATTGTTCTTTGTTAAGTAGCAAGGAGCTCTGCAGGCTGAATTACTGTGCTGTTACTAATTGCGTCTTTATATCTCAACTGTTGTCTAGTAGTCTCTAATATAACAATATTTTAAAAAGACACTTTTAATCCTACGTTTTCATTATATGCTGTCCAAAGAATAAAACTGGAAATTAGCTGGTTTAGGCCCAGATTCAGAAAAATAACTCCTAGTTAGGAATATGTTTGTGCTAGATAGCAGGTCCTCTTTTTTTTTTTTCTTTGCATTCTACTATACAGCAGTTCCCAAGAACATAATAATACAAAGAAGTCCCAAATAATACTGAGTCAGACTCCCCAAATTATAACATAACCTAAACTCTTTGGTAAATTTTAAAAGCCCAGCAATCTTAAAAGCCTCATTGTTTGTTTTCTGGACAGAAGCATCCTACCTGTGAGGCTGACGGTGGTAAAGGCACTGCTAGTGCCTCTTTCCAAGCAGCCTCTCCAAGAAACATACCTTAAAGAGTATAAAACTATCCTCAACATAGTGAAGAAGTTTCTTGCACAGAGCTTGTATTTTATAGGTTTTACCTTACATGTGCTCAGAATTCCTGCTTTGAAGTCACATATTCTACAGTTTCTTACATTAAAACTTTACCATACCAGTTCCTTGTAGATTTTTCAGTTATAGGTTTATCAAAAGCCAGAAATCAACCTCTCCTCCAAAAAATACCCCTAGAACAGAGAAGAAAAGAAACAAACGAAACTCTTCTCACTTTATCTCATAGTCTTCCTGAGCTTAGCATTTCATCACATATTTCCCACTTACTAATGTCAACAGGCTGCATTACTCACAGTATTTGCTTTCTGTGTAGACAAAACTTTGTTGCATTCTTTGACAGTGAGAGGGATAAGCAGAGGTAGCCAAACTGCTCAGGAGCATAAATCTGGGAAGGAGGGATGGAGGGAGGTTGGCTGGTTTTAACACAGCTTAATACTGCCATTTTTTTCATTTAAAATTTAAATAAAGTGATAACAAACTTTCTCATTCTAACTTCTAGTGTGTCTTATTATCTCCAGCAATTGCATTGAGAAAAAATTACTAATTTTCTAAATTTGATCATATGTTGAAAGCAGTTTTTTCCACTGTCTTTATGAGCACTGGACTCATATTCATACCTAATAACACATGAGCTATTGATGTTCATAAACACTTGGATACTTGCTGAGGGGGGTTATGCCTTTTCTAATTTTGGTTATTTTTTTTTACAATACTAGCAGAACAGGATTCTTTCTCGTGCTTTCATCGATTACTGTGAAGCAAAGACAAAAACTTCCATATAAAGTCACACAGTAGAGAGAAATATCAGGACATTCTTTTAGAATATCCAGACCTATCTGCAGCTACCTAACCAAAACACAGCATGTGGCGCATGGGAAGATGAAGCTAGGGAATGAGTGGAGGAACTGGGAATGTGCTTGTTAGAAGCGTATGTTTACACATGAAACATCAGCAGAAGCATCATCTATCCAAAATGCCCTTGCCAGTTCTGCAGTATCCATAGGGAGGGATCTCTGGCAGGGAGCTCAGGGTGTAACTCTGAAACCTGGGTCGTCTCTTTGGTTTTTCAGAATGCTATGTGTCTAACACAAGTGGACCTCATAACAGGCTCCCAGACTATAACATAATTTCAAGTTTGAATTAGTTTAATTTAACTGAGGATAAAAGCCACCTTCACTAAAAGGGATGTAATTTAGATGGAAGATAGTGAACTATATAAGAGCAAGTAAAAACATCATCTCCAGCATAAGAGAATTTAAAGCACTGGCTGAGAGTGAAGTTGAGAGAGTATTTTTCTAAAAACTGCGTGGAAACCAACAATAGCAAGGTCCTAGTGGTATCTAACATTTTCACCCTAAAGTGTTGTAGGCATGAGCTTTTGTTTTTCCTCTCAGTTTAACAAACACTCCAGTAGAAATTTTGTGAACAGCTCGTTCTTTCCAAGGACAATTTTCCTACTGTAGACTGACCCTTTTATGTACTGGTTCATACCGCCAAATGCAAAACTGCAGATTTCATTTTGTATTTATGTAGTTCTATCTGCCTCAGAAAGGAGGAGAGAACATAATTCCTGGAAACATTACATTATAGAACCTGAAGAGCCAGATCCAGCCATATTGATTTGTTTGTTGTTGAGCTGCTGGGGTTTTTTAACAGGATACACTTCGGAGAACCATTTGTACTTCTAGAAAATTCCAGTGAAATGGTATTATAATAACAATTTCCATGTGGAAAAATAGATCTCACTTACATGAGAAAAAATTAACTAATGATTCTATTTTTGTTGCTTGCAACTCTGTCTTAGAGATATTCTCAAAATGAACCTCTTGCAGATCTCTCCTAAACTGTATATCTGAAGTGTGGATCATTACATGAGCCAAACAGTAGTTACAGTAGGAAAAGATATGGCATTTGAATAGCAGTAATATTTTGATATCTACACAATCCAGTCACACTGACCTTCAAAATCCAGCACAGCTCCATAACACAGGGACTTCGAAGAAACAATGTATACTTTCCTATAGAAACAACAAGACAGAAAACAGAAATCCAAACTCTTATAATATCTCATGGACCTTCTTTTGGTCATAGACAGTCAGTGTTATTTTCCACTTTATACCTGCCCCCTTCCCCCCACCCTTAAACCACAATAAGCCAGGTAGGATAAGCTATGGAGGACAAAATTTAGCTGGAGGTGCCAGTATGCTACAGCATAAAATGTTCTGACAGTCCAAGGCCTAAAACATACAGCAAAATCAGCTGCCACTATGGGTTACTACATCACTCTTGACACGTTTTTTCCACATGCAAGAATACATCATCTTCCTCAAGTAAAGTTCTTAACATCACTACTTTTGGTCCTTTCAGATCCCCCAAGATTACTCCGGCAATAACACTGTATCTTAAACGGATGGGCAGTGGAGGGTTACAGTAGTTTTACATTATTTGTCCATGTTAACATATTATTGATGTTTCCTTTATCCTCCCTTGGTTTTCCTGGTGTCAGTTACATACTCTGGCTGGATCCCAAACAAACTGTAAAGTGTTTGGGGCAAAGTTATCTCTTTTCCAGGATTAGGCACACAGCAATGGTAACATAGCACAGCATTTTCTTTTTTTATTCTAGTATGTTTTAAAGAATGTTTTTCTCAACAAAATGAGTGCTGGGTATTATTAACTGCAAGGAGAAAATCTTGCACAATATGTTCCTTTTGTGATGTTGCTTCATAGAAGGAAAAGGAGGAGAGGCCCATAGGAGAGAGCATAAACATCATTAACACACAGCAAATGGTCACCTCTTCAAGTCAGCACAGCAACCACGAACCTGACAAGAAAGAGTAAAGCATAAGTTTAGCACAGTTTCCCCAAGTGCATGGAATCAAAGCACTTGCTTTGCTTTGCATTTAAAAAAACCAAATAAAACCCCTCCTAGACCTCAACAAACAAACACAAAAAAATGTAAATACCGTACACAAGGAGCAAAACTACATTTCTTACAGAAGTCCAACAGCCTTAAGTATTAATTAGGTGATCTCTGCTTTCTGCTGAACAGTCCTATGAAAAGTAGTTTGGGTAACTGTATGCAAAAGCGAAACAGGACAAAGTAAAAGCACACTAGCTTACCAAAACAATTACAATGTCTTTTTTTCCCTCTGTGGCAAACAACTGGAAACCCAAATTATTTGTAAAGAGATGCTACCATTTCAGCCACATACACAAGATCTTCATACACAGTCTGAGAATCTTCACTGACAATACTGAACGTCAATGTTCTGATTCAAAGACGCACTGCCAGCTATTACCAAAATTTTCTTTAAAGAGGATATGCAAAAATATAAGTGGTTAAATGATGTCGTTAAACTGTCCTGAGTTGCCTATGTAACACAAGATTAAGCCAGCTACACTCAGGCTTTTTCTACAGTGTGTCATAATAATCAACTGGACAACAACTGGACACAACCTCTTTACTCCTTGCAAACAGTACATCTTACCAGATATTGAGATTAACTGAAGAGAAATGAAACAATGATACTGAAAGGGCTGATCAGGAACACCCGTCCCTCCTGTCAAGAAAAAGAGAAAAAAAATTCTTTTAAAGGACAAAAATAGAATCATACAGTGTCAGTAAAATTCACCTGTAGAAAGTCACTGAAATGAGTCTACAAATATGTAAAGGTGGAACAGATGTTTTCATAACTCATCCGTAGGAATTGGAATTTTTTCTTTTTTAAAAGATACCAAGCTTTACACTTCAGAGTTTCAGTAAATCTTTAGAAGACCAAGAATAGGCTTCTTGCCAACACAGAATGGAAATTATGGCACCTGCCCCAAAATGAGTTCCTCTGTAGAACTGTCAGGACCAAAGTACTGGACAAGATGGATGTTAGCACTAACCCATTATGCTCGTTCCTGAATAAGCCTTCCTACAGTGCAACAAATAATTTATTTCAAAATACTATTTTTAACAGTGCCAAGTCCTAACATTCCCCCACTCCATTCAATGGATCTACCACTAACACTGTACAACACAGTCTGAATCTCAAATTCTGGCAAAGGTTTCAGAAGGGCATTACATGATCAGTGGTGACAGGTATTCAAACAGGAAAAAGTGTCTACAACTGCTGAAGTCCTTAAACGTATCAAAGGAACTGCAAAATGGGTTTCTCCATCTCCAAAGAATAAGTTACCAACTGTCCTGATGCAGAAGAATTCCATTCAGATCTGGAAAGCAGATAACTCTTGAAACCTATAGCTGGAAGACAGCACTACAAAAATAAAGGAAACAAAGAAAAAAAAAATCTCAGTTGGGGGTAATTAACAGTAGAAAGGCAGTTAGCAAATGTTTTGTTCTTGCATTTTAATGGCCAGTTACAGAACAAATTTTTACTAATTTCTGCCTCAAAACATTAAGACTAGAATAAAACATTAAGACTAGAATTCAAACATATTAATAAGTGCTAGCTTGAGACTGAAGGCCTGATTTTCTAGAGCTGCAGAAAATCTACCCTCATCCACCTGTTCCACTAAAATGTGAAGTCTTTGGAAAATTCAAGAATGTTGAATGAAACACGGCAACAACCATCAGTGTAAAAGAACCAATAAATCTCACCCTGTCCACTCTAAGCTTCCCACTCCCCACCCAGCAGGCCTAGTTGTGTTTAATATAAAAGAAACACAGTACTTGACAGATGACACCTATATATTTTCCAGCAGAGGCGTGAACAGACTCCAAGCAGTGTAATTTATCTGAAATTACCTTGATCCCAGGCATGCTTTTCTTAATGTGTTTATGACGACAAAGAGCTTACTTTTCTTTATGGAACAATTATAAACCTTCACATAAAAGCACAAGTTTCCAGGCTGGATATTGCCAAAAGGTTTCATGGTCATCCTATTTTCTCTGGGTTTCACAGAACACACATCATCTATCTATAATTTTTCTAGAGAAGCATCACAAATCTGTTGACCTGTTTCTAAAAATATTTAAAGACACAGATTTTAAATGGTGTAAAGTAACATTCCCAAGACAGGAAACTGTCAAAATGCTCTTTCAAAAAAAATTGAAAGCATGAAACTGTCACCATAAGATTAAAAAGGCCAAACATGCAATCTGCAATACTTTCCCTGACCTAGAATTTAACGAGCTAGAACTTTCATAGGTGAGATGGGCATAACATACAAGAGGTGCTGAAGAGCATCCTAAGAGCAAAGAAGCTGGTGAAGTGTCTGGGGCACAAGTTTTATGAAGAGCAGCTGAATGGGCTGGGGTTGTTTAGCCTGGAAAGAAGGAGGCTGAGGGGAATATTCATGGCTGTCTGCAACTACCCGAAAGGAGGCTGTAGCAATGTGGGGATTGGTCTCTTCTCACAGGTAATAATAGATAGGATGAGAGGAAACAGCCTCAAGGTGCACCAGGAGAGGTTTAGATTGGGTATTTGGAAAACTTTCTTCACAGAAAGAGCTGTCAAGCATTGGAACAGGCTGCCCAGGGAAGTAGTGGAGTCACCATCCCTGGAGGTATTTAAAAGAGGCACAGATGTGGCACTTAAGGATGTGGTTTAGGGATGGACTTGGCAGTGCTGAGTTAATAGTTAGACTCGCTTTTATAGGTCATTTCCATGCTAAATGATTCTATAGCAATATAGGCATGTTAAAGCACCTAATTTTAAGAATTTATTTTCATCCAAATAAACAGTCTTTACTTTCTCCTAGCTCACCACTCAACAGTTAATACTGTCGTTAATCCTCGCTGTAAGGTAATAATATGCAGGAGTCCACAGTCCAATCAGAGCCTGATTTTAAGCAATGAATTCCAAGAACCTGCACTAACAAAGACGATTGCAAGAGGCCTCAAACCTGTGTGGAGCATCCTCAGAAGCCATGTAGGTTTTAAGCTGAGTTAATCAATGGATAGTGAAAGCTGTTTCCTTTTGAGCTTCTGTTTCTACTAAGGCCTTTCAGCAACTTAATTAAAAGGGAAGAAGCAACAGCTTCACCTTCCTTGTTTGAAAATTGTCCATTCCCTAATTCCCTTCCTCTCTGTTGCACTCCACTTTGTACTGCAAGGATCCCTTCCTGCCCAAACACAAACTTTCCCCCTGAACCTATGACTTGGAAAGTAAGTTTTAAGAAGAAAGGCATAATCTCCAGGAACAAAAAACTGGTAGGCTCATAAAGAGCCTCTTTAGACTGGCTCAAGTTGCACCTACTGAATGCATTGGTTACTTTGCTGCCCTCTAGGGATTATGTCCGGAAACAAAAATTATGAGTAAGGATACAGAGAATGAAAGATATACAGAAAAAAGGATACAACACAAAATAAGGAGAGATTGTGGATGCCCCATCCCTGGAAGTGTTCAAGACCAGGTTGGATGGGGCTTTGAGAAGTAAGTGGCATCCTTGCTCTTGTCAGGGGGTTGGCTAGATGATTTTTAAGGCCCCTTCCAACCCAAACCATGCTGTGATTCTATGATTCTATATGCTAATATTAGTCTAAGCTAATTCCTTATGCATAGCTTCTATAACAAATGCAAGACCAAGCTCACAAACAACTGTCTGATTATCATGTCACATCTAATCCAGAAGCACCCACATACTAAACATGACTGAGGAACTATGGAGAAGGGGTTAAAAAACAAAGAAACAAACACACTAATTAAAACAGAAGAGAAAGATAAGACAAGAATCCAAGAGAAGAAATAGTGCAAAGCAAGCCAAACTGCATGGGGGGAAAAAAAAAATCACCACATGCATCTGCTAATATCTAAGTGATTGACTAAGTGAACATATGCCCTTTTATTGTAACCTCTGAAATGCAGTTTCATCACAGCCGTGCAAATACAAGAAACAAAAAAGGCCAAGCTCTTTAGACAATTCTCCTCCCAACCATGCCACAAGGAATCTTCCTTTCAGGTGGTTACTTCCATGACACTTGTAAGAACTTAGCATTCCTGAAAGCTGTAATAGCTTACTAAAACATTCAGTAACTTTTATCAGTAGCCAAGAACTGTCAGAGAAGTGCAGGCACAGTGCTGCATGTATGCCTAAACTTCACAACCATACAAAATAAAGCTAAAAAGCCTCAAAGAGTCAGCCTTAAGAGAGCTAGAACAACAAATCCCTATTTCCTGCAAATTTTCTTATTGTTTTAGTGCCTCAGAAGTACAAACATTGGTTAAAGATTTTTCTGTGGCTCTGGCATTTGTGAATGCTTGCTTATGTGAATTCTTTTGTGTACATCAAACTGTGAGACTGCAAATCCTCACTTGTTGAGGCACTTGCAGGCAGTCAACCACTGTTGCTCCTACCTTCTCCTTGCTAATCTTTCCCTCCAATTCTTGGAGAGCAGCAAGCATAAAGGAGCCACAGCTTGTTTATTCCCATTTTTGACAGCCATCTGCCAAAAGTTGTCACAAAAACAGTTCCTCAAAGACCACAAAATTCCCAAAGCAGGAAAAGTCTTGACAATATTCTCCTGACACATTCTAGGAAGCACACATAAACCAAAGGTTTTTCAAAAGTATGTCATCTGACAATAATGGGCCGATTTCAAGGCAAGTATCAAGAGACAGCAAACATGGCAAACTATATCATGTTACAATCCTACTATAAGACACTATGAACACTTAGTAGCCATAAGTATGGACGCAAATAGCCATCTCCCCTTTATCTCACTGTAAGAAAGCAGCTGCACTATTCCTGCTAGCACTCTTCAATCAATCAATCAGTCAACCAGCCAACTTGGAGTAGACAGCCGCCTGGGCATAGTCTGGGAAGAATTGTTGAGATGCGGCAAAGGGTAATGGATAGTGTCAGACACTCTTAGCTGGAACATGAGACTTTAGTTCGATATATAGCAATTTAAGTTTATACTCCTTTCTCTACATCTGGAAATCAGACAGACAAGTTATCACTACATCATTAAAAATACCTTTAACATATATTGCTACATAGCCACAACACCATTAAATGTATTTGCATAGAACAAACCAGACTAATAACGCATCTCCAGATTAAACAGCAAGACTGTCGCCACATTGTAACTCAGCGTCGGTCTGGAGCCCGTCTCAGCCTTTTTTTACCTCATAAAACGTGAATATTTGATGTAAACTGGATGATAACACCGCAGCAGTTGGTAACGTACCGGAATTGCACTAAACAGGTAAATAAATAGATCACTTTTTGAATTTAGAAAGAAGAACCAGCACGGGGTTACACACCGTGTGATTTCATCGATGTGAAAGCGTCGGCTTTCCCCGCCGGGGCCCGGCCGCCCCCGGCCCGGCTCCGCGGCTCCGCAGGCCCGGGCGCCCCGCCCGTCCCCGCCTG
>VZRR01005974.1:781007-809330 GCA_013398015.1 Oreocharis arfaki
GCCGGGGCTGCATCTGCTCTCCGGGGGCGGGGGGCGTCGCGGTGGGGGATTCTCACTTCATTGTCGGCCGCATTATGTGTATCCGGCGGGAGGCGGTGAAGCAGAAAAAGGTTGGATTTTTTTTCTCCCCTCCGTCCTTCAACCTATACCCATAAAAAATATTTGTCGAGGAGTGATGGATGTTGTCGGGCAAGGGTGGGAAGTGATGCGCCCTGCCGGAAGCGGAGCAGACCTGGCTGCGTGCTGGAAGCGCTGGGTGGAAGATGCGCTCGGTGGGAAACTCCTACTCCTGGTTTTGTGTGCTGTAGTAGCCTCGCTGGCCCCGCCGTGGCAGGCTGAGCTGCTCTCCTCCGCCTTCCTCGCCCCCCCAGCCCCGCCCCGAGGAATATGGGTACGCTCGCATAGCCTGGTACTCAGCTTTAGCAAGTTAATTGCTAGAATGCTGCCGTGCCTTACTACGCTGAGCGGGGAAACCACAGGAGCGTTCATCAGTTTTGCTGTAGTGGTCAGATGAAGCCTATCTACTTCCCGGCTCTCCAGACAGGCTCCATGGGTGTCAGATGATTTCTTACCGGAAGAGGATTGCTCTCACAGTGCGTCCCAAGGCTGGAGCGAGCCCCTCTGGATGGGCGCAAGTCCCCACAGGGCGAAGAAAAGGCCGGGGGAAGGAAAGCGCGAGGGTGGGAGTAAATGGATGCGTGATCTTGGCTTAAGGGAATGCCTTTCCCCTAGGAAGGAGCACGTAGTCTAGGTCTCTTTGTTAATGAGGCTAGTTGTCCACACTCCTTATTTTTACACTGCCTATATAAAAATACACACAGATAAAAATGATGGTTTCTAACCTGCAGCCTGGGCTTGTTTTTTCCTACAGGCCACTTAAATTAGAAAAACACCTAGTGTTTGTTTTTCTTTTGATTAAAAGAACTCCTCAGCCCTTGTAGGACAATTGAGGTTCTGTGGTTTCAATTTTGTAAACTGTATATATAATAGTACCATTACATTAGTAGCTACAGAACTAATCTTATGCTCCTATAACCAGACTTTTTAGAGCTCCTAAGTGTTTCTGGGAGATGGCATTCAATTAATGCCTCTTTCCCCAGTAACTGAGATTAATATATACTCACTTTATCAATGTCCTTAATAATGGAAATGTTTCTTTAATAATTCCTGAGTTAGAGGCATAATGTATAGTATTATCCTTCTTGGCATGTGTATTTTGATTATTAGGGCAAGAAGGTAGTAATTTATTTTGGAACACCTAAGTCTTACAAAATAAAATAAATTGGAAAGTCCCCCAAGTTTAGAAGTACAGCACTTACCAAGTTAACGGATTGGTTATCTGAGGAGATCTCAGCAAAATCTCATGCTTGCATCTGTTTGGGTTTTTTGGTTGAGTTTTTCTTCTGATGAGTTTTGAGGCATAATTTCTTAGAGATAGAAATAATGAGAGACAAAAATCTGTGCTCCTACAGCTACATTTAGGTTACTTTTTTGTAGCAAGTTAATAAGCTCCGTTGTTGTTCTAAGTTTGTATAGATGGACGTGGCACTATATTTGATTGTCTTTAATTACGTTTCTTCTTGGAATTGTCCTAATGCTCTTTTTTGAGTATGTGTTTATTTGCAGTACTCTGAGGGCTGATTTTTAAGCCCCTTGAAATAAATAGGTGGGAGAAGGGAATCAATTATGGATAAAAGTAGACATGAGTCTAAGACACAAAGTCAGCCCCGATAAACACACAGTACTAAAATGAATGGAATAATACCAATCCTTGGGTTTCACTTAGCCTGTCTTGAAAAATAGCCATAAGCAATGCTCTACAACAGTACACTGAGAAACAAAATATTCATGATTAGTGGTGTGATGGGAGTAAGCATTTCTTTGAAAATGTGGTTCATGTATAAAACAAGACAATTTTCTTTAAAGGAAAGGTGCAGCTGTTTCTCAGTGTCTCATGGAAGAAGTGGATTGTGGTTGGAAGCAACAATTAGGAGAAGTTAGTTTAAATGTACTCTCTTACCCCTCTCTACACCATATTCTTTTTATAAGCAAACTTAAGGAAACTTCGGATTTTTGCTTTACCTGATTTACTGAGTTAACATACCATCTCTTGCACTCCAGATTTTTGTCTCCTCCTCTTGGTTTTCCTATAGTACTTTATGTTCTTGATGAAAATGTTTCTGTGTGTACTTTCTGACCTACCTTATTAAGTAAGATACAGCAAAAGCTAGTGTCCTTATATTGTGGGTTGTTTGCATTCTTTTGGAAATCATAGTAGAGAATGTACCACCCTGTTGTGTCATCCACATAGAACTGCTAGAGAAGTTTTGTTCTACTCAGATTTAGACTTCACAAAGGTTTTAGGATTAATTTTGCTTACTTAATGTTGAAACACCTAATTTCCCATTTACCCTCTTTTCAGGGATAGAGTTGGGGCTGTCAAGAAGAATATTTTAAATCATTTAAGGTCACTTACGAATGCATTTCTCCGTATGTCTTTATAACTTTTCTCTCTCTAATAGTCTCCTAATAGGAAAACAGGCTTTCTTAAATTGAAATTATTAAATGGTGTGGCAAAATATGTAACATTTTCCATTTGTTCCATGCCATCTGTCCTCACATCCCCTGGTTGTTTTGTTTGGGATTTTTTTTTACTTATTTGTTCATTTACTCGCTCATTAAGATTTCCAGCTCTTAATTTTAGAGATTTGGGGGTTCCTCTATTTCTGTTCCTACTCTCAAAGCTTAGTCTTAAGCAGAGGAAGATACATTTTGTGCTGGAAACCAATGTACTTTTAAATTGCCATGCTGCCCCACAGTGCCCTCACTGTGTCTTGTATGCTCCTGGATGGTCACTTTATTCTCAGTACCTGGAATCCTGTATAGAGCTGCACCAGCTGTGCGTACCTAACTTCTAATGTGAAGCTGCAGTTTAGAGAGGGTCAGCTTGCTGCTATAATTTCCTGATTCCAGAAGTGGTGCAGAGTGCCTGTCTGTCATCTTCAGCTGGCTGCATTTCCTAACTGGTGTTGGCAGAAGGGTGCAGCAGCTGAAGTACAGAAACCTCTTCCTCAGTGGCTTGGACATGTATTTTGGGGAGGGACTTGTTATTCTTCCGATGTAGCTCTTGGTCCTTCTCTTCCTTACAGGCTTGCAACTCTTCTAACACACTTTGGTTAACATGTTGCAGGGTATTTCCAGCCCTCGTCCCTTGTAAAAATGAACCTTGCAGACAAAGATCATGTTAGCCTTGGGTTATAACAGCTTCTTTGGGGGTCAGGGCTGCTTACTTGAATGCTTGGGGCACAAAGGACAGGCAGCAGTTCTCAGGAAGGTAGGTCATGATCCTGCGTATGGAGACTGAGGGATCCCTGTCCTACAGCTAGGGACATCCCGTGCTGAGGGCAGGGTACCTTTCTTCAAGCTACCTGTATGCGTCTCATTATTCTTTTGTCATCCTTGCTTTCCTCTTGGCAGTGTGAAGGTGCCACCTGAATGGAAACAGATGTCTGATTCCTGCCGAGGAAACAGCAATGCTTTGAAAAGGGATGTTCTGGTGGCTGCTGCTTGTTTGTCACATGGGGGTGACACCTCAGTAGGGGAGTGTCACCACATACACGATCTCCTGCAGGTGCAAGAACTCTGAAACTAATTCTTTTTTCACTTTAGTACTTGAGTATTCAGTACCTGATAATATCCACAATATCCATTTGTCTGCAGGTATCTTAAGTTCAAACATTTCTTGCTCATAACCTGAAATTCTAGTACATTCCCTGGTGGCCCTGCTTTCTCCTCATCTTTAGTTAGAATGGAGTGCAGGGTAGTGCTTATTTACTTGTGATAAAAACAGTGTACAAGAGAAATGTTGTGCCTGTTACATGCTTGTGTTGCTCTTCACGAAGTATTGCATTCCTAGTGACTAAAAATGTCATGCTTTTTTCTTCTAAAGTGGATTGTTATATTAAGGAGTTCGTTCTTGTATACCAAAAACCTTTCCCAAAAAAAAAGTGCTTATGCTTTGAAACTGGTGCTTTAAGAGTGTCTGTACATTCTTAACTTGTTACGGAATTTATGTTGCATTGAGATTATCTGCCTTACACATCTCATTTTGGAAAGGCGCAGGAGTTTTTAGTTTTTCTAATTAACTGTTTTCAAGTTCACAGTTGTGGTGGATCAAGATTGCAGAGACGATAGCAAATACAAGACACTGCCAAAATGAAGAGGGAAGAGCAACAAAACATAGTACATAAAGGGAAAGCACTGTTCTTTTTTCCAACGCATTGGGGTTGGTTTTTTGTTTGCTTCAAACAAGATGTAGAGCCTAAATATAAAGTGTGTAAGCTTAAAATTGGGTGAAAGTTACTTGTTTCACTGGAGGGAAAAAAAAAAAAACCAAAAAAAAAAACCAAAAAAAACCCTGTTCTTCTCCAAGAGGGATGCAAGGAAAGTTTCTCTGAGGGTGATTACTCAAGAAATTCATACTGACATTAGGGATAAATCCTCCAATTGTTGAGCAATTTCTTAGCAAGATAAAGTATTGTAAACAGATTGTAGGAGGTTTTATGTAGTAGTCTACATTTGTGAAATAGTAATGGAAAGCAACTCTGAATTAATGCTTTTCCAGTAGCGGGACATTTACTTTTCTTTTACAGCATGTTTTCAAAAATCATATATTCTGATTTAGTGTTTCAGTGTTTGCATCAGTATTGCTCTGTCCTGGTGGGTTGGGTAATTTGTACTGCTTCCCTTGCTACATTGAGGTGGGGGTAAACAAACCAAAACCAAAAATTACTTTTACATCTAACTGCTTTCTACAGCTGTGCAATTTGGTTGACTATGAATATTAAATTTATGTGGTTACAAAAATCAAAACTAGAGGGGGAGTGATGAACAGAATTGCTTCTGGCATAGTTGTTAGTATAGTTCCTTGTTGAAAGGGGTGAGGGATGGTTACTGTATTTTACCTCTTGCCTATTTTTGTTTCTTTTAAGGGAGCCTAAATGACCACAGTAGGTCCTAGTACTCCTATGATAGTGATAAATGTTAGAGAACTAATGGACAATCCTCGCTTCAGGAGGAAAAAGTTGCATCCTTGCCAACTTTATAGGGGGTAGATTTAGCTCTAAGAAAGAAATTCCTCACTTTAGGGTAGTGAGGCATTGGCACAGCTTGCCTGGAGAAGTTGTGGATGCCCCATCCCTGGAAGAGTTCAAGGCCAGGTTGGATGGGGCTCTGAGCAACCTGGTCCCTGCCCATGGCAAGGGGGTTGCACCTAGATAGGATTCCTTCCAACTTAAGCAATGCACTTCCGTGGTTTAATTGTGGTAACCAGTACACTGTCTAATATTTAGTTACACTTGAACATCCTAAGAGTAGTGTTCAAATTCAGCCATTTGATGTCTTAAGGAAATAATTTTGAATTAATGATGTTCCCCCCCAGTAGCTGTACTTCTTAACGTGGTTGGCTTTTGCTCACTGTCACGTAGTTGTTCTCTAGATCATAGTTATTAAATAAATACTGAGACCTACTTGTTTTCTTACAGGTGCCACAAAATACACTGATAAAGATAATGGAGGGATGCTTGTATGGTCTCCGTATCATAATATTCCCGATGCCAAATGTAAGTCCTTGCCTGCTTAGGAATTTGGGTGCTTAAGTAAACTAAATAATTGTTTCTGGTGTGCCTGTTTGCTCTTTATTTTGCACACAGTGAAATTGCAAATTAATTAAACACAAAGCTTCTCTTTTTCTTTATTTAGAGAACTCCAGGTAAAGGCAAGATGGCCTTCTCTTATATTAGTAAAGTCTTTGTTTCAAATCATACTGCCTATTTTGTATTATCATCATCATTGTCTGTGGAACCTTTTGTTATTAATGAAAGAATAAAATATCTGAACATGAGGAACTTGCTGCTTTAAATTTCTAGGAGAAGGAGTTGCAGTGGATGAATTCAGAAAAGATTTGTTGAGGCCCACTTCAAGGGGAAATTATTACTGCTGTCGTAGAAGGAAAAACCAAACATTTTTTCCTTTCAGAAGTGACCTGAAATACAGGAGTCATCTGACTTAATGTGATCAATTATCTGTTTAATCTAGTTTAAACCTGTCTCCTAAGCTAGACTTTCCCATATATAATAAAGGGGAGTAAACTTTGAGGATGCAGCCATGAGAACCTCATCCTCAGGACAATTTCTACCTAATACCAGCAGTTGGAGATTTATGTCCCTCTACATTTGAGGGAATGCACCTTCAACTACTGCAGAACAGTTAGAAATAAAATACTCTACAACTGTGATTATTAAACATTTTTTTCATTCCTTTAAAGTACATTTAACTCTTGGCTGCAACAGTACATGACAAGGATATCTCTTGTCTATGTGAATAAGGAGGATATGATTATTTCCTTTTCTTGATCACGCTTCCTTTCAACTATTTAGTTGCCACTTAATTTTGGGCTCTAGAAGGTGGATAGGAAGAGTTTTTGCTTAAAAATAAGTAAGTAGAACTTAATTTCAAAATTATGAGAAGTGTTCAACTGGAAGCTGGCTCTATTATTGCTAAATATGATTTTAAAAGTGTTATTTGTGAATTTGGTTACCTAATTATTGAATTTTCATACTTTCTGTTGAAAAGTGACTTTGTGTTGTTGTTAAAATCAACATCGGTCAGTGAAAACTGTATTCATATTGAAGATATATATAATCATTGATATAGCATCTCTTTGCTTTACTTTTCAACATGTATGGGAATATGAGCAGTAGAAGTAGTTAAATTTAAAACTAACCCAGGAGTGGGCTCCAGAAAGGCATAGCCTTTCAATAACCAGCTAGTCTCTGCTTAAAATAAATAAGTTATGAGCCTCTGTGGTTTTGTTGTAGTAAAAATGTGAAAGAAAGCAGAATTAGCTTGTGTAAAAAGTTTATAAAATTAAATGTTCAGTCAGTGGGTTTATTTATTATTAATAAAGCTGTGACTATATTTAACATTTTGGGGGACCTAGGCCTATGCAGTGTATTAAAGCAGGGGGGAGACACTTTTCCCATGTTAGATGGCTAATTCTGTCATAGAGCAGAGCTAAAAGTACTAAAGAATAATTCTGACATTGCTTTGTTACAGTGGATGAATATATAGCAATAGCAAAGGAAAAACATGGATACAATGTGGAACAGGTAAGTGCTGTGGAATGAGAGTGCTCCTTTATAGGATTTTTTTTTAATATAAAACTATAACACAACTCTTTTATTTTTCCCCTTGGTTACCATTAATTAACGCTGTTTCTCTTCAGGCACGGCAGCAAACACTGCAGTTAAATGGATCTGCATACAGTTGTGGTCTGGATTCTCTGCAAAAGATTGAGCTCTTTGTTTTCATGACATGCTCAGCTTGTAATGTGCACTTTTGAAAGGTTTGGTATGTTTCTTGATACACTGGGCATGTCATGCAATTGTGTGTGTATATTTAGCTAAAGAGTTTCTTAGGGAAGCAACTTACAAATTTAAAGTTTAACATTAGAATGCAAATACAGTACAATTTTGAACCACTGATTGATAGGGATGGCACTGAAAAGGTTTCTTACATATTCAAAAAAAGGCAAACAACCTCAATTGAGTGTGTTTTTTCAGAGGCAGGAAAACAGACTCAAATTTTAGCTCTAGAAGTAACAAACAAGTTCACTTTTTATTTAACAACCTTTGGTCACCATTTCTTAAAAAGAAAGGATGAAACTTTGCTGGTCTGCATGTAGTGCTGTTGCAAATTTCTTCATAAATTAACCCATCTGTGTAAAAGTGAGGTTACCTATTGCAAAATAATACTTGCTGTACAAGTGAAAAGAAGTTGTATGATCAAGTTCTGGAGGATGGAAGCTTGCCCATCAACTGCTGTCTGACAAAGAGGCTGCAAGTGTTACAATGTCCAGAATATACCTGTGGTTTGGTGTTGCTTCTTTATGCCTTGGCTTCCATTAGGCAAGAGGAGGAACTGATGGATCTCAAGTCTCCAAGTGATGGATTTTCAAAATAACTTCTGGTGCAGAACATTCATAGACTCCTCACAGTGGAATAGAAACTCTTTGCAAGCGGTGCTTGTCACTTGCTGTTTTGACAAGAGCAGAAGTTTGCCGTGTCCAGGTTGTTAGAAGATGTCAAATCAGGGGTTGGAGAGATGGCTGGTGATCATGTTTACACTGTGTGATTGAAACTGAGTGGATTACGTTGCCCAATTCCCATGCCCGAATCTTGGCATCAAATCTGTCCGGGATTCTCTGGCAGAAAGTCTAATGAACGCAAGATTCTTTTAGAATATCGAGAAATGAAATTATATAAGAAAGTATATTTAAATTTCCGTTCCTTATTAGGTGCACATGACATGGAAGTGGCCGTGCTGTTATTTGTGGATTGGAGAGTTGTAGAAAGACCACTCTCACTTTGAGCTTTCAGACTTGCATTTTGGATGATCCTCTGGCTACTGAAAAGTATTTTTATTTTCTTTTTTGAGTGGGCTGGTAATAAAGGCCTATAAGGAGCTGTGTAGGTGATATATGCCTGTAAAGTAAGAAAACAGGTCAGATTTGAGCCTCTCAGCCTAGTTCATGCTGCTCTAGAATTACTGCTGCCATGCCAACCTTAAATTGTCTGGCTTTCATACCATTAATAAAGTATAGATGTGCCCACTGTCTCCAAAGAGAAATTTGTAACCTATAGTAAATAGCCAATAAAATTGTAAATACATTTTGAGAAGGGATTCTGATAGTCAAATTTTATTTAAAATAAATAAATTGCCTGTTTCTATTTAACTTGTCTCAACGTTTTAGAAAATTGACTAAATCCAAAGAGGGACTATTTCTTTTCAAAGGCTCTCGGCATGTTGTTCTGGCATAAACACAATATTGAGAAGTCCCTTGCGGATCTCCCTAACTTCACTCCTTTCCCTGATGAATGGACAGTTGAAGATAAAGTCCTATTTGAACAAGCATTTAGCTTCCATGGAAAGAGCTTTCACAGGATCCAGCAAATGGTAAAGTAATATTTTAATCAGAAGCATTAAACAGCTCAGATGCACTACGAACAAAGGCTCCTGTTGAGCTAAAATTCCGTGTTGATTTCTGTGTAAAAGCTTCAGGAAGAACCTTGAATATAAGGTTTAGTTTAATTTCATCATGTATCTTGGACATACAGCTTTTTCACTCTAATGAAAAGAAGCCTTCTCCCCTTTTTAAAAACGTGCATGAAATACATCCCTCCTTTCTATCTTATAAATGCATTTAAATATTGTTTTAAAGATGGTTAAAAACAGAGCAGAATTATAATTGTGGGTGGAATTTTAATTTTTAAAAGTGTTAACATGTTGATGAATTCTTCTAGCTCCCAGACAAGACCATTGCAAGCCTTGTAAAATATTACTATTCTTGGAAAAAAACTCGCTCTAGGACAAGTTTGATGGATCGTCAGGCTCGTAAACTGGCTAATAGAAATAATCAAGGTGACAGGTGAGTTTTATGTTCTTAAGTAGCTAACCAGAGACTAAAATCTTCCTAAGGAGATATGTGGAGTAATTTCTAGCCTTTGTTTCAGTGTGAACCATGTGTTTCAGGTTTGAGCCCCTGTTGTGATGTCTGATTTTAGCAAGGGGTTTGGTACCTGTGCGTTGAGAACTTTATCGCTCCAGTCTGTGTGAGCTGTAATAAGAGATGGGAGTGTTTTAATGGATAACTGTAAAAACAAGGATTTAAACCCTGAAGTCTATTACTGTCTGTGCAGGAGAGTGTTTTTGTGGGTGGGTGAGATGGGTTGGGATTTTTTTTTTTGTTTGGATTTTTGGGCTAATACGGAATTAAAACTGGAAGTTCAATCACTATAAAGAGATGAAGCAGTTAGAACACCTAAGTATTGCTTTATAAGAAAACTTTTTGTATAAAGTCTTTCTTTAGGAGACTTCAAACTGCTATCAGTCGGAGAGAATTAGAGCTCAGAATAGTTTTATGTTGTCTTGCGTAGAAAGGAGTAACATTTCTCCTAGTTGCTATGAAATTAAAATTATATTGTGCTCAGTATACTTGATTATGAACTTGCACTTTTTAACATGTGGTATGTGCTGCATGTGTAAGTAACATAATCTATGTTTATAGTGGAAGCTATAATTTTATATCTATGGAAAACTGCCTAAGTGGAGCAAAAGGGGTCTTTTTAATTATATCTTATTTTCAATAACTCCTGAAGTCTAAAGTTCATATGCTTATTTAGTGATCTTATTTCTGAAAAATGACTGGCTAAAATCAGTTTGCTTTTAATATAGCAGTTTGGGAGTGTTTGGTAATAACTAGAAATTTTAGTATGTTTTTGCATTAATTTATACAGAAATTATATTGTCAGAATGACTGGATTGGGCTCTAAATTGCCTGTTCTTTTTAACCTTTTCTCTTTGATTTAATTCAGCGGATTTCATTTCCCTCCCCTAAATTGCTAGATTTTAAGCACTTTGGTGAAAAAGCAATCCCATGTTTTCCCATCATATATTGTTCCCTTATGCTCCCCACAGACTTCAGCAAGGGTTTATTCACCTGGTGCAGTGGTTTGAAAATTGGTCTATTAAAACTAATGGGGGCAAATGAAAGGTTATTTCTAGCCTTGGTATATAGTTGGCCACATAAGTGTTCATGCTGGCACAAGTGGTTGAATTGAAGGAAGGTGACACCAAAATTCTTGGCAGCAGTACCAGCACTGCTCAAAGTAACTTTGAAACTATGGTGAAGGATTGCTTGTTTATCATAATTACTAGAATTTGATACAGAAAATATGCTTGTAACAGCTGTCTTTTGAAAACTACAAATAATTTTGAGATGCCATGTACTTAGAATAGATAAATTTGAGTAGGTAATTCTGTCTTATCCTGGTACATATTTATATTTGGGTTTAAAAAGTAATAGAGTGACCATTTTTTTTATAATCTATCTTTAGTGATGATGATGTAGAAGAAGCTCATCCAATGGATGGAAATGATAGTGATTATGATCCCAAAAAAGAAGCCAAAAAGGAGGTAACAGACAACTTAATGGTGAATGTCAGTTTGTTTGTTTTCAGTGAATGTGTTACTGGGAAGAGTGAGCTGTAGTACAGAGGTTTAGCTTGCAGCCTGCTGAAATCCCAGGGTCTTTAAGTGGTCAAGACTTCTCATTGAAACAAATTTTTATCATATTTTTTTGCCACTTTGTGGCTGTAAATGCATCTCATTACCTCCACTGTGTCCTGAGAGATCTTCAAGTTTTATAAGAGATGTATCCTCTCACAGCCTGGTAAAACAGGTTGTATTTGCCCTCCATCAGTCTTGTTAGTATGTTTACAGTTTTACTGGTTGTGAATTATTTGAATCAAAATGTTTTCTTTGAATTTTAAAATTAAATTACATTTTTCTAAGAACAACTTTTGTTGTTTGTTCAAAGCCACAGTGAGGTGATGCATTTCCACTAATATGTGGTTTTACTGAGATGCTTTCTATTAATAAATATATAGAAAAACATTTTTGTCCTGATGAGCACTTACTGTTAGCCTTACAAATTACTGCTGTGTTCGGGGTATGTTCAGGTTTTAGGGGTTTTTTGAGTTCTTGTTGTGAACATTAAGCTATCTATGAGCAGGACTAGAAAAACAAGTTAAAGTGTGTAAGCATTTATTTGTTTCTTTGATCAACTCTAAGCATTTGTGATTTTCCTAAATCAGCCAGTTCATGCTTCTCAAGAATGAAAGGAGAGGTTATGCTAAACTTCAGCACTCCCATGACGTGGTATCTAGGATTATGAATAAAACTTTGCACTTCTAACGAAAATGATATTGAATAAGAGACTGATAAGTTTAAATTCTGCTCTGAGCTTTGCAGTGACCTTCAATGTATCCCTTTATCTAGTTGGCCTTTGGGGGGGGGAAAAAAAAGGACAAGTATCCCTTTCTGAGAAAGAGTTTGAGATTTATTTTTTTAACGTGGGGATGTTTTATAGTACTTGAAATGTCACATGGTCTGATAATGTACCTTTTTACTTTTATGCTGTTCTAACAAGGTCCTTGCAATCTAATGATTGGAGTTGCTGCCTTAGCCATGTCTAAATAAGGGCTATTTTGCTCAATTTACTTGGTTATAGTTTGAATCATTCCATGCAGTCCAGAATGCAATTAGTGTGTTGATAGACTTCTAGGAACAGGACGAATAGGTTTGTAGTTTCTGATGAGCTATTTGGATCTGCACAAGAGAATTTTGTCATCTAATAGTTCTGGTAGGATTTGCGTACTTTCACTTCCTAAGCAAAATATAAACTGAGTAGGCTGCTTGAACACACAGCAATGGAAACTTTCTGTTACCAGATAAAACTAAAATAACCTAAACTCTCTATCTTGGCAAGACAAAATTGTGAGAGAATATTTTCACCTTAAATCCAGATTGAATACACAGGAACTGCAATTTCATACTGAAAGAGCAATGCAGAACCAAAAGCCACATAGTATGAACAGGGCAGAAGTAAACCTCACCTTAAAATTTTTAGATGTCAAAGATGTAAGGCTCTACATCAATTTTCCAAGGAAGAGCACAAATCTTAAGTGCTTTTAAGGTGGCCTCTACGAAGTCTGAGGACTGGATTAAGATGTTGTATTAGCTGGGGAAGAGAACGTGGTAGAAGGTCAAGTGTAGTAAAACAAGACTCTGTTTGCTGCTCTGTGCTACTACTACAGAAAATAATAATAATAATGGCTGCTGCACTTGGTTTTGTAGTTACTGGGATCAGATGACCACCTCCTCTTAACATGCATGGATGCCAGCAGGGAGGAGCAGTAGGGAGCTGCTTGAAGTAGGGAAAAGCCTGAATCCTCTTTCTGTTCTGGTACTAAGCATTGCTTTGAATTGGAAAATCCTTCCAGAGAAAGTAATTTTTTTGTATCTGCTCCTGGCCTATAGGGAAGCTACTCAGTTGCTCTGGGGGAGTCACATACATGCAGAGAAGCTGTTGTGCAGCAATGCCAGTTGAAGACAAAGCTGAAATGTTTAGGTGCTCAGACATATCAAAACAGTTACAAAGACTTCATTTCCAAAGAAGCAAATAACAAAGGCTCAGGTTTTCTAAATTACATAGGTTTTTATAAAGACTGCAGGAGTATGTCCATACTCTCTCTTCCAAATCTCAGATCAGCCCTTCCCCACCCCTCCAAACCAAACAGTACAGTCTCTTTCTGTAGAGTGCCTACAGCAGGGAGAAATGTCATTTTGCATTTTTGGCTGGCCTGGTTGACTTTGTCATTCTTCTCCTTTAATCTTTACCCAAATTCTTCATAGCTGATCAGAAATAAATGTGTAAAGTCACAGAGTACTTGTTTTAAAATACAAAAAGATACACACATGTATATTACTTACCTACTGTATATATAAGAGGTTCTCAATGTTTGCCCTCTGTCACAGTATTCAGACTGGGATTTCCATAACATTTACTGTATTTGTGGCCATGTTAAGAAGAAAGTTTTGAAAACTAACCTTGCTTAGACTAACATAGGCTTATCCAGCAGATGACTGGTATGCTTCACCAAATCATCTGCAAGACATAGTTGGATACTACATGCGAAGGAGGATGTTAGCTTAAGTTTTATTTGTCATAAATATGACATTACAATGCTATCTGATACTTCATTCTTTTTAGTAGAGTTGTATACGAGATACTGTTATTCTTTAATGATTTATTTCTTGTAAATTAAAGGGCAATAATGAGCAGCCTGTTCAGACCAGCAAAATAGGTCTGGGTAGAAGAGAGTATCAGAGCTTGCAGCATCGCCACCATTCCCAGCGTTCCAAATGCCGTCCACCAAAAGGCATGTACCTGACCCAGGAAGATGTGATAGCTGTTTCCTGTAGTCCCAATGCAGCCAACACAATTCTTAGACAGCTGGATATGGAACTAATCTCATTAAAGCGACAGGTACCATGGGTTATTGGTCTTGGTTTTTTTTTTCATCTCAGATTGTTCTGATTGTAATGGTTTTGAAGATTATCTGTGAAGATTCTGAAACTTCTTTAATGTGAGTCTTCCTCATTTTGTTCCACAGTTATCACCACAAATGCTGGACAGTAGCTGTTCTTCAGTTTTGTTTTTTACGTTCATCTGCTCTTTTGGATAAAATGAAGCAAGATGACTTTTTACTTAAAAAAAAAAAAAGGGAGGTGGCGTTAGTGCTACAGATTTGGGGATGGGAAAAATCAAAAGTCACATTTGATTTGATTTTTGTTTTACTTTGTTAGGAGTATTTGTGTGAAAAGTGAAAATGAGACCAATGGAGCAGAGGAAGTTACATTTGATGTGCTTTAAATTATAGCTGATTTTCTAGATGTCCTTTCCCACATACTATGAAAGTATGGGAGGCATGTGGAAATCGTGGGCCTAGTTATTTCTCTGTTTCAATTGATAAGTTTTCTACTTCTTATTAAATTTAGAAAAGCTTTTTAGTCTTCACCTTTAAGAGGAAAATTGCCTGCGTCCTTTGCATGAAGAAATTAAATTTTGGCATTTAAAGTTGAAACGTGTAATTATTCAGCTTCTAAGGGTACAGCAGTTATGTGCATGCTTGCTTTCTAGGAGTGATGGGGCTGCAGAGCCAAGGCTTATCTTCTGGAATTTTGCCTCCTTGTAGAGCTGCCCTGTTGCAAAATCATGGAGTGAATAAAGGGTTTCTTTCATGGGGTTTTTGCTCCCTTATGTTCTTTTACAGGAGAAATAAGCTTCTTTCTGTCACAGCAGGACTCTGGGGCTAAATAGCATAGGTGGGTTTCACTCTTTAGCCTAAGTGTAGGTGAGTTACAGACTTGAGGTTGTGTTTCTCTTTTTTTTTTTTTTTNGTTTTGTTTTTTTTTTTTTTTTTTTTTTTTTCTTGCAGTGATCTCAGAGATGCAGCCTTTGGAATCTCCCACTGAGTTGTCTGCTTTTGTGTCCATACTTAAGAGCCCTTGTAATAGCTGTGCACCATAGTATGCAAAACTATTTTCTTACCTATGTTACCTTATGTGCATCACTGTGAGATTTAAGTGGTTCATAGTTATGTATATGTACAATTTGGAAGGTCTGTCCTTTTTATAAACTAAGAAATATTTAAAATGATTTCAAGAATTCCCCCCCCCCCAAAGAAAATCAGAATGATCTCAGGTCAATAAAAAGTATCTGTCAGAAGGAACTAACTGGAAACATCTCATGGTTTGGGTTTTTTTGAGAAGGAAGACATTAATAAATTAATATATGCAATACATATCACATTTCTAAGAATCAAGTTTTGTGTCTAGAGTATTCTTCATTCTTCAGGAACATATGCATCCTTATCAAAAATTACTTGTTGTGAATAGCTTTTAATATTCTTGCAGACAAACTGTTCTTTTGAAAGACTGGCCTAATTTTTTTTCTCCATAGTAAACTGTGATGTGTTTTGTTTTGGTTAAGTTTTTTTTTTTAACAGTTAAAAGTAGTGAAGCCTTAAACCGTAATATTTCTCTTTCTAACTTAGGAGGTACACTTGTGGCAATCCTAGTGAAGATAAATGTGTAAGGTGACCAACTTTCTTTGTGGAGCTGATTAACTTTGTTGTTTTTGACCAAGGTTCAAAATGCTAAGCAAGTAAACAGTGCACTTAAACAGAAAATGGAAGGCGGGATTGAAGAATTCAAACCTCCTGAGGTAAATCAGAATAAATACTAAAACTTGTGGCCTTGCACTTACATTAGTGGGAAGCTGCAGAAGTGTGTTTTGCTACAGCCTAGTGTTTGCACTCCAGCAGCAGCTTAAACAGGATCCATTAAATTACATGCAGGGGGCAGTCTGGCTTCTTTACAAGAAATCGGTGTTAGGCTTTTTTTTTAATGGCCAAGTGGCCATTTTCAACCAAGTGGTTGAAAAAAGAAGCAGAAAAAACTGAAATGTCATGTCTGTTCACAATAATAGGGAGCTGAAATTGACCCCTGATACATAGGGGCTTTTTGGATTAAAAGTAGGTAATGAGATTGCCAGTAATAAATTCTGTGTTCTGTGTGAATACATGACTCTATATATGTATTTTGGCATCTGAAATGAATGATCTATTACTACTGAAGTTCTGGTTTTGCTTGTTCTAAAGGCTTGGATATGAAACATAACATGAATGCAAAACACTCTAAACACCAAGTCCAAATAGTTTAGATAAATGTTACTATAAATTCATATTCTGTCTGCATAAAGATCATTAGCTTGTGCATAAGTTATTATATAGCTGATACTAAGAACTGCAGTAAAACAGAGGAAAAACTGCTGGCAATGTTTTAAGCTCAAATTCGTAAATACTATTTCCTCTTCATGAAAACAATCTTAAACTATAAATTTATGGCTTATAAGCAAGCGTTTTTTACCTATTTTGCAAAATGTAGTGCAAGTAAAAAACACTGATGCTCAGATATTTTGCAGCTGTTGAAACAATTTAATGATCTTTGTGCCATTTTTCTAATTTTAATAGTCTAATCAGAAAATCAATGCCCGTTGGACCACAGAAGAGCAGCTTCTTGCAGTACAAGGTATGTTAATAGTAGCAGCAAGTTGAAATCTGATGCAAAGGATTTGAAGAGGTGCTCAGGCTTATATTTGTATTTCCCTCTAATGTGAAGCTAAACTTTATGTGGTCACCAGGAAAGCAGCAAAACTATTGAGAATATTTAGGGCATTTATTCAAGCAACATGACAGTGCATTTTCTGTTACCCATGTTAAATTTCCAAGAGAAAAGCTAAGCAGGGTTTAACAACTGTATTAGTACCAGAGAGTCCCTTCAATCATCCTCTAAATCACTTTACATATATTTCTCTAAGGTGGAATACTAAAGCAAAAGTAGTAAAATTTGAAGCATTTAAGACATCTACGTATTCCTAAAGTAGGAAAAAACAGAAGTAAATCTGCTTTACTGTTGCTTTTCTCTGTTTGTGAGGGAATAATGGGCAGGTACCTACCCAGTAGGCCTCTTAAGAGTCTGAAGCTGGATATGGATGCTTGATTAACAGTCTTACTGGGCTAAAAACCCAGCATTTTCTAGTAGGCTCTTCATACAGCTAATTTGCATTTAGTTCGTTTATCTGAAGGAGAACTGACTCTTGTATTAGCATGCACTGGCAAATCAAGGAACATGTAAGGGAAGTATCTGGAGATGCTGTCTTGAAGGCATATATTGTCTGTATATTGACTCACTTATATGGGTCATCTTTTATAAGGATAATATACTCAGCTCAGTTATATCTATCTTCTTTATTCCTCTGTATTGTTCACCTTGAAAATGAGAGACTGAGTTTTACTATAAAATAATCAGTGGATCAGGATATCAGTGTAAAGTTGGCAGGTGTGCCATACCTGGTACTTATTAGTCAGATGACTGAACCTAAAGTGAGGTTATTTTAAGTGTGCATGGAAATACAGAAAGACATGGTGTGTCTTAAATCATGCCTTTCAACTTACATGCCTCAGGCTTGGATTTATATCTCCAAACTGTTCTCAGTCCTAAGTTCATTCTTTCACTATTCTGAATACTTCAGTATTTTGTTCACAGATACAACCAAAGGAGATGCCTGCCTCTAGTATGATAGTCTAATAAGTAGAAGGCTTTCTGGACAAGTGGGGACAATCCAGGGTCATTGTGCCTGCCTTAGAATGAAAGGTTTCAAACCATCTTGCCTTTTCACAGTTTACACAGTTTAGTTATTGGAGTTGTCCCTAAGCAACAGTTTGGGAAGTGATAAGAACATGGCACTCTGTGACCAACAAGAAAATAAACTGGAGCGTGGGCAAAAGAGAGTGAGGATCGGTAGTGACTCCTTGGAGAGGAGTTCTAGTCTTCTGGTCTCTAGGGAATGTTCTGTGTTCTAGAAAGGTAGTCAGCCTTTAAGGGTGGGGTGAGAAATCAGGCCTTTGGGAAGAAATCTGTTTTCATTGACATGTGCTTCTTACATGTATTGTTTCCTTTATGGTCCCCTTCCCTTGTCACTGTATAAAATGGAGATGGGAGACAATCTTAATGTCAAGAACAAAGTGTTTTAGTTATCTTTCCCTTACCTTCTGTTCACTCTCTCTCCCAGAATGAGAGTGCTCCCATCCCTCAGGCTAAGGACCCTGATTTCTTGCTTCAAAGTAATTGCTTGAGGCAGTAGGCTCTAAGCATGAGGGAGCCATGCTGTGTTTTTTTCCTTGACTGTTTTTAGAAGGTAGTCACAGCTGCTGTACTAAAAGCTTCCATAATGTGCATTAGGCTTGGACTTGAAAGTTGACTTGAACATGGAGACATTTAGTTTGTACACTTTAAAATAGATTTATTTCATGGAATGTATTGGTATATTCTGGCATATGCTTTTAATAATTTTACAGAAATCATAAGCATTAAGCAGGTAGGTGGCACTTACGTGATTTGTTCAGTTGAATTTGGATGATAAATCTAACCATGGAAATTGTAAATGTAAGATGCAGTAATATAATTTTGATACTGTTTTTCCTAAACATGAAAAAACTCATTATCTATAGGCTAATCTCAAGAGATTGCCAGTAACTAAGAAAGAGGTAATGAGAAAACTTATCTTAAAATAGAGCTGTGTGTAATCTTAAAAGCAGTGTGGGTGCCTGCAATGGGGTTGTAGACTCAGATTTACAATCTCTGAGCCAGTATACTTACAGTATAATTTATCAGGTAACAGTTCAGCTTTGAATAGTTGTTGAATGTAATGGGCTAGTTCATCACTTAGTGTTCTGAAATTACAAACTGTTATGTACATAAATGTATGAGCACGATCATATTTTCAAACTAAGATCTTGGCCATGAAAATGAAATTGCAAAAATGTTTTAGCACTTGTTCAAGACAACAAAATTTTCATTGAAAAGCAGTGCATGACTTTCATGGCATTGCAGGGAAAACCAGTTGGGACAATCAGGATCTGACTCTACATAAGATAGTGTTCCTGGCAACTGTAATCCCATCACAGTGGAACTGCAGCTCCCATTAACTATTTCTGCCTCACTGTGGTGCTGTATCATATTGCTTTGCACCCTGATTAATATTTTGTGTTTGCTGTGCTGTACAACATTAAGCAGTGTAAACAGCATCAAACTTGGATTTATGAGTTTCTCCAAGAGAGACATTCAAGATGAAATGCTGTAATCAAGAGCATGCATGTGTTCCAGTGTACCTTTGCAGCTGGGTGAAGTTCTGAAGAGCTTGAAGGATTCCTGTGGTCTGGGCTGCTTTCAAATGAGCTGGGAGGAAACTATTCATACCTGTGAAGTGAGGCTGTGCAGTCGTCCTTTTTGAGCCTCACTTTCATCAGCCTAATAAAATTATTTTTATTGAATAATGGATTAAACACGTGAGAAATAATTTGGGTGGTGTTTAGCACTGAATTTGTATAAGGGATGCATAAGTAATATGCACCAGTTTGATGAGGATGATGGCTTGGCAACAACTCTTACAGATATGCCATCACCTTATACACTAAAGTTTCATAAACATGCAGTGAATTTTCTCTATTTCTTACCTAGCTTGGAAGGCTTTTAATATGTCATTGTGGTAGAGCAGTAGTAAAAAACATGAAAAGAATCCGAAATGAGTATTGCTGTGTGTAGCTAAACTAAGGAAATTTTATTTTATTTAGTTTGTTTTTTTTTTTTGGGGAGTTGGGTTCTCAGGGAAGGCAAGATAGCTTGGAAATAGGCTTTAAGACCTGTGTTGAAGTTAACCAACAGGCTCAGTTGTTTTGCAGATTAAGGGAGGAAAGAAGTGTAGCCAGCATAGTAACAGAAAAGGCTGAAATCACTAAAAGTCTAAATTAGCTTCCTAACAGAAATGTGCTTTGTTCTGCTGGGCACCTTGTTCACTTGATTAATTGTACAGGATGCTAGATATATTGCAGTGGACATTTCATGTTCATTATAAATCAGTAAGGGTGGTAATGGTAAAGCAGACAAAGAATATTAAAGTACTGGAGGCAATGTTCTGTGGGCGCACACAGCTTTTAAAGAGTATAGCTGATACCTTGTACAGCTGATAAAGCACAGAGCCAAATCCCTGTCTTTGCTTTGCCTGGATACATGCCCTCCCACGTGGCTCTGAAATCTTTCCAAGGTTCCTGCAGTCAGGAGAGTTGTATTTTTTTGTATGCCCCAGAAAAGATACTAAATAATGTAGCTGGGCTCTTGACAGCTGAAACATCAGCATCAGCTACAGAATTTGTTACTGTCCTGGAGGTGAACTTTCCTTTTAAATTGCAGGGAGTGTGCATTACCACATCAGAAGTGCCTAATAACAAGGAGAGTAGGAAGGTGCAGAACAAACTGAAGGTCATACTCTTCACAATTAAGTTGAAAAGGAACATAGCTTTCAGATTTGAGACAACTCACTCTCTGAACACTTTGCTTCATTTCCTGAAGTGAGGCATGAAATCAGGCATAAATTTCTTTTCCTGTAATGAGAGAGTGCCTGTCCTCTAACCACTGTAATATGTTCTGAATGAGTTTAGTTATCAGGAGCTTCACAGGAAAAGTCAAATTGTAATTCACTCATGCATAACTGACAGTGGAAAAAAATGAGTCTTCTGTTTACTCACTCTGGAAGAAAATTGGGTTATTTCTTTGAGTCTCTAAGCTTTTTGTCACTTGTAATTAAAAAAAAAAAACCTTTGTGTAGCTAAAAGCTGTGTTCTAGAAGGTGGGAGAGTTTGAGGATTTTTTTTTCTTAAGCAGAAGAGAATAACTAGACATATACTCTAACTATAACAAAATCAATATACTTTTTAATATAATTCAAATTTTAAGTTAAAAACCATGGAATGTTGCACTCAATGGTTTGTGTTATATGCAAATATAGTTTTAGAAGCATTTAAAATATATGTTGGGATTTTCGTTTGAAGTGCTCATGAACAATAGTGACTACTGCTGTCATACCAAAATTAATGAAAAGAACAATGCAAAGATCACCTGTCGTGCTGCTTATCAGTAGGGGATTTAATCCTGGAGGCTTGTGCTGGGCCATCTTATAAGCAGACAGCAGTTGCTTAAATATATTTATATTCTCCAAGGTGGTTGTTCCAAACCCCCAGATTTTTCTACCCAGTTTGAATGGTGAAGGAAAGCTTCAAACAGAAGTTGTGAGGTGAACACTTGCCAGTAGATCTGTGTAGCCTGAGTAGAGCATGTCACAAGTGCAGGAATGAGCAGCATATTGTGATTAGTGAACTGTGCCCCCCTGTTCTGCCCTCTGCCACTCCTGCCCCACTAGCTGTGGGAGAGAATCATCTGCATGCAGCTGGTGTGGAGGGAACCTGTAGGAGCTATTAGTGTCTGTCACCTGACATTTCTAGCATTATATTATGTTTACAGCTATACACACATGCTTGGTCACCCTTTCCTCCCCTCTTGAGCTGGTCTTGGGCTTCTGCCCTTACTGTGAGCACGCTGAAAGATTTACTGTGTTTGTCAGAGGCCAGATCTCTGTGCTTTTAGATTGAGAGGCTTGGTGAGTAAGCCAGGATCTTTAAGAAGAATGGGTAATGACTTTTTATTAAAGTTCTTGATTTGTATGTTGATAGCTGTGCTATTAAAAATTACTTTGTTTTAATGGAAATTGAGGCCTTCTCCTAATTGAGAAGTTCTCCTAATTAGCGAGTCCTCGGTTTGCAGGTCCCATAGGTTCTCTCTATAAATACATCACACGTAGCTGTGTCTGACTGATTCTTCACAGCTATGTTATTTACTTTGCCTTCCAGGTGTCCGAAAATATGGTAAAGATTTTCAAGCTATTGCAGATGTAATTGGCAACAAGACTGTTGGCCAAGTGAAGAACTTCTTTGTAAACTACAGGCGTCGGTTTAACTTAGAGGAGGTATTGCAGGAATGGGAAGCGGAACAAGGAACCCTGGCTTCTAATGGTGATGCTTCTGCTTTAGGGGAGGACACAAAAAATACTTCTAATGTGCCATCAGGAAAGAGCACTGATGAAGAAGATGAGGTGTGTTTTGTGTACCAGAAATAAGTAAGCATGGGTTGAGGAACAGCATTTTATTTAGTGATAAAATATAAGGTTAACTGGTGTGGAGTGGCGAACAGCATTCTAAAAGAATGATGATGAGCTTGCATAGAACTTGAGCCAATGTCGTTAACCAGCTGGGAGCAGGACTGCACCTTTGATAGTGACGATCATGTTACTGTTTTAGCGTTAAAATACACTTCTTGTTCTAGAAGAAGACTTGCTTCGTAAATATTTTTAGTTCTGCTGTCTATAATGTTTTGGTTGGTGATTTCTTTTCAGTAACTTCTCAGTTCTTTGGTTTTATTTTTTTTAAATGCTGTTTCCTGTGTAGTGGCCAGTGGCAGCCCAACTGCGTCACGTCCTGGCGGGGATGGCTGTTCACGCAGTCTTGTCTTTGTCCTTTGTGCAGGCACAAAGCACTCCGGCCACTCAGTGTTTAGGCCCTTCACCTCCAGCACAGGCATCTGCTCCAGCACCTGCCGCTCCCATGGCAACTTTAAATCAGCCGCCCCCGTTACTTCGTCCAGCACTTCCCGCTGCTCCTGCTCTGCACCGCCAGCCGCCGCCGCTCCAGCAGCAGGCGCGCTTCATTCAGCCGCGGCCGACCCTAAACCAGCCTCCCCCCCCGCTCATCCGCCCAGCTAATTCCATGCCTCCTCGTCTCAACCCCCGGCCAGTGCTGACCACGGGCAGTGGCCAGCAGCCACCCTCGCTCATTGGAATTCAGACAGAATCTCAGTCCACTCTGCACTGAAGAAATAAAAGCAGAATTATGCTAACTCCCACATTTGAAAAATTGTATCAATGTACTTTTTTTTTTTTTCCCAAATAATGAAGGGGAGAAAAGAGCAAGCCTTCACAGGTATCAGACCAGTTTTCCAGAGGAGCAAGCTAAGAACTAGAAACGGAACGACGTCAATGACCACCTGTACAAAAATATTTTTATGCCGAAGACTTGTACAGCAGAACAATGCCTACACTGCAGCCCTCCTCTGTATGAATAACTGTTGAAGGAAGCTAACTTCTTAAATGAATAAATGTTCAACACACCAAGATTTTGTTCAACTGATTTTTACTCTATTTATTTTATTACAGTTCTTTATAGTCAAGCATCTAACTACAAGAAAGTAGTCTGGCAAATCTAGAAATAGATAATATTGTAGGAGACTTAAATGTAGTGTTGGGTTTTTTTGTGTGTGTGAATTTTTTAAATTTTTTTTTTTACCTTTTAGTGAAAGAAAATAAAGGCTTTAGGTTCAGAATGTTTGGCCCTGTTTAGATTTTGGCCCAGTAGAAGCATTTCACACACTTGTAAAATGTAGGTCTTCTCTTCATGTTTTTCCCCAGGACATTTTATCTTGTTTTAAAAGGTACTGGCTTATTAAATACTCCTCTTTCAGAGTATTCTGAAGACTCAGTGAGCTATTGTACCAAATTTATTAAATCTCATGCATTGTTCTACTCATAGAATTTAGCTGGTAGTGGGAGTCCAGTCTCCTGCTGCAGTCTTGTTTTGTGGGCTGGGCAGGATAGAGAGGCAGCAGCTTCCACCACCCAGGGGGATGACAGGAGAGGAACCATCTAGCAGTGGTTGTTTTTCCACTAATTCTTCTAATGTAAGTACAATAAAGTTCCATTCTTCTGAGAATGGAGGAATCACTGGTACCTTGCCTGAGAATTAATGAGGGAAATGTAGAGGCTGGTGGTGCTGGTGGAATACCAGGAGAGTAGTTACCTGCTGCCAACCCAGTCTTACTTCTAAGTGATTATCTCTTGACTCCTGCTATATTTCTGGCAAAGTTGCTTACATGAATTGAGGGTATTAGGGGAAGGAAGAGCGTGTTTGTTTATTTTTTTGACTGAGTAAAAACCTTCATTTAGATATTAATACTGCTTCCAAATTTTAGGAGTTGGAAGGAAACTCATTTCACTGCATTCTTGTCTGAAACCTTGATTGATGCCCAGCAGTGTCTTGGAGTGTGTTTTTTTAAATTTTTTTTTTTTTTTTTTTGTAAAAGCAGATGCCTCTACCCTCCAAGTAAACCAGGCTCCAGATATGAGTAGCACTGTTTAAAACTGTGTGATCTGAATTAAGCTATTGAAAAATAATGCATTCTTGATTATGTAATAATATTCATGTTGTCTGTCATACTATTTAGAAAGTTATTTTTGCTTATAACTGAAATGGTGTCTAAAAGTCTTTTAAAATCCATTTTGTTATTAACTAGATTTGCCTTTGACTAAAATGAGACTTTTTAAGCAAATGGGATGTGTTCTCCTTAGGTTTTTTTCACAGATACATTGAGTGGTCTAATGATCAGTTTAGCAGCTAGGTAAGGTCTTTTTTATGTGCAAAGGGAAGTTCTTGTACTATCAGATTCTATTTCATTTGAAAATCTAGAATTAAAGTTTGATAGTTTTAGCCTGAATTGCAGTTAGTGTTGACCTTTATGTTTTAGTTCTTCATTTTAAAATATTCTCAGATCAAACTTGAGAGATTTTTCTTTCTGAACAGCTTTCACTGGTGTGCTGAGGTGTTGTACAAAAGGTTCTTCTTACAAATTTTCTTTTGCAGCAGAGTAGGTGCTTAGCTACTATGTGAGCATCAGATGACCCCCTGTCTAACAAAAGCAGAATTTTAAAACAAGCACCAAGGAATTTGTGGTCATGGAAACTTGTGTTCTGGGAGTCATGAGTCATTAAAGTGTGCCCTCACCAGCTACACACAAATCTGGCTGCTCTCTGGTCTTTAAAACCAATACAAAACCAAACTGGTACACTTTTACAATTTAATTGTTAACAGCGATAAGATTCATCTTCAGGATTCTTTTTCTTTTCTATTTTTTTTTTTTAATTTTTAAGCATTGAGTCTCCCAGGTGTGTGTATTGTACCTCTGCTAATTTTTGTCTTGTCTCTCTTGTCAATAGACTTCAGTATGCAGAATGTTGGGTGTTACAGTACAGTTGGCCACCACCAACTGCTATGAAACTGTTCAGTACATTGTAATTCCGTTTAATCTTGTTTAAATATTCTATAACTGGGCAAAGGTGCTGTATTTGAAGGGGGGAGGGAGGGTCAGAGATAGCTAGGGTAGTATTTCTCAATTTACATACACTGTAGCACACAGTAGGGAACTCCTAGCATTTGTAGTACTAAATAAGTATGTACATAGCAAAATGTCTTTATTGTGTGCTTTGCAGAATATGTGCATACAGTTTGCACGTCCTGTTTTGGGGGGTAGGGTTTGTTTTAAGCAGTGTTTGCCTGGAGAGTGATATGCTTGCTGCTTAATCAAAGGATTAAAGTTTCAAAGAAATCTGTGTCTTCTATTTTTATGTACCTTGTAATGGTCTAATATGTTAGGGCCCTTATACTGTGATTCTCTTCTAAATTCATTTATATTTTTTTAAGAATTAGAAATAAAATTATACAATGGTGTTGATTTCAGTGGGAAATTTCTTTTGCCATATCTAGTCTCCTGTTTTGTAATGTAGTAATGAACTCTGACTTCAAGGTTGGCTTAATTTTGTCACTTTAAAAATGTACAATGTTTGCACACTAACGTTTGGCAGAGAACGTGTATCCTACATTGTTCAAAGCTAATGTAACTCTACAGCTTTTTGTACAGTTTATTTTAGTTAATAAAGCAAAACGGTACTAAAAAATTACATTTTACAAATGCAAGGCATAATCGGAACGACGTGTATTCAAGAAACAACACTTGCAAAGTATAGATGTACAAGAACTATCAGATTTAATTGTTGCACTTTAAATTAGAATGGGTACAAAGTTGAGCAGGTATTTCTGCATTTAATAAAACAATCACTAAACATTGCACATCATAATAAAGCAGTTTAATTTGTTGCTCCTGAGCAAAAGGAATTAAGTACTTTTGTTCTTAGGTTTTCAGCCTTAGAGTGATGGGATTTTTCTTCACTCTGGAAACCTCACAATGCATTGAGAACAGAACACAAACCAGTAGCTTACAGATGTGGGAGTTTGTGTATGGATAGAGATGAATTGCAGAGTTTAGGGAATAGTTTGGGATGAAGGTTACTAGGACCGTGTTGTGCTTCGTTAGAGCAGAAGAAAGGAATAGACTGAATTTACAGCTGAGGCCAGGCAGCAATGTGGTTGCCAGGCAAAAGCAAAGCCAAATGTCATGCAATAGTGTGCTTGGAGATGTGTTTAAAAATGCAAGGGAAGTCATGGAGAAGTCAGCAAGGTTGCACTGTAAACTGCACTGAATGCAGCTTGGTAGTCCTGCTAACCGTGGTGAACCTCCAGCTTTTCCTGAGGGTGAGATAGGCAAACTCTTGAGGTCTGGCTTTCTCAGAGTGAGTTAAAACCAGGCATTGATGTGATAGACATCTGCTTTAAGATCCTAGGCAGTTTTATATGAGATATAAAAGGCAAACGTAAACTCTAACACTATTCACAGTCCATTGCTGATTAATTAGGCATCAAAAATGTACAGTCTGGTACAGAGGAGAGGCAGAATATACAGGCAACAGTATCTGGACTATTTAATTAGCAGGTGCCTCCTTTTATAGAACAGACATCCTCAAAATTAATTCTAAAGTACAGCTTTGGAAAATAATGACTTCATTTTTACCACTAGTGAAGGCTGCTGCTTTTTAGTTCTGTCAATTTTTTAATCTTAAAGCTCTTCTTCAGAGCAGTTTTGCACACTGAAAGAACTTTTAACAGCAAAATAAAACCTCATTGCTGTTACTGACTTGGCAGGTTTCCCTTGGACTGGCTCAAAAGGAAGCACTGAGATTCAGGGATTGTGTTCTCTACTGCAGTTTCAAGGATGCAGCTTTGTCTTAATGCAGACCAGGCCCCCTGTTATGCTCACTGAGCCTCAAGCGTTGGGATTTTTAAAGAAATGCCTGCACCCTGATACCTGATGATGTAATGATGGATCTTCATCCCCACAATGCACTGTTCTGAGGAATTATCATGTTCTGCACTGGGAGGGTAGTGCAGCCAGTGTGCATCTTGGGAACCTGATCCCATCTCTAAACTATTCATTTAAATTTATAAATATTTAATTACAGGAACATAATGCCTGTGGTTGTGATGGATCTTCCTGTGAACTTCCTGGCAAGCAGTACCCAGACTAATCAGGATATTCCTAAAAGCTAAAAAAAAAAATAAAACCAATTTTTTGCAAGAAAAAAAAACCCCACCCATTGCAAGAAGGGGTGTTTTAATTTAAAAGTGGCTGTTGTAATGAACTTTGCTGGACTCCCAGAGTCAATGCACTATGGACTGACTCCCTCGGGAGTGACAATTCTGAGTCATTTTAGCAAAAGAAGAATCTTTCTGAAACCATTTTATTAGTATTGGTTTTGGAGCTCCTTTGAAGACAATCCAGACAACGCGACCCAATTGTTTCCTTTCTTTTGTTAGCCTTAGTGCTTTTGTGCGTGTGCTAGGATGGAATGTTCCTCAGAAACCGGCTTTCCTAGAAGTGGTTTAATGTGAAAGACAGAACAAAGTGCAGCAGCAGGTGATGTGGAACAGGCAGCAAAGCCCTCGCATCAGTACTGCTGGCTGGAGGAGGGCGGCGTTGCCTGTCTGTGTAAGGAACCCTTCGGCACGTCTCGCGTCATTAGCCAGTAGTACCGGCATGTAATAGTAATATAATAATAGCAAATAATAACTGGCACGTGGCGTGTCCGTGTCCTTTGCTTGTTTAGCATGGACTTTGTTTCGCTCTTTCAGCCCCGCAGGTGTAAATAATGAAAGAGCAACTACCTGTCTCCCCTGCAGGCAGGCGGGGGGCGGTCAGCGAATGCCGTGTCCGAGCCCCGCCGCTGCTCCCCGTTCCCCCCTCCTGGAAAACTCCCTGGCCTGCAGGGGACGGCTCTCCCGACCTTACCGAACCTCACGGGGCTTTCGGGAGGCTGCAGGGCGGTGCGGTGAGCCCGGAGCCGGCGGCGGTGAGGATGGGCTGCCGGGGAGCCTTCCCCAGCCGCGGGTCCCGGAGCTGCCGTCCCTGAGGAGGCGGAGGGAGGCCGCTGCTCCCTCCCCCAACCCGGGAGCGCCGCCGGCGCCCGGAGCGGGGCGGTGCCGCTGCCGGGGTCTCCCCGCCCGGGGGTTGCCATGAAACCGAAAGCAGCTCCCGCCCGCGGGGGTGGCGGCAGCCGGGGGCGGCGGCAGTAGCGCGTCCTCGCCGCGCCCCGCGCCCGCCGGAGACACCTCCCTGAAGTCCCTCTCCCAGCCCCGCGGTGCAGAGGGAAGTCTGCGCGGGGCTGTTCTTTTCCGCTTAGAGAGGAGGGCC
>VZRR01005974.1:809468-865781 GCA_013398015.1 Oreocharis arfaki
GGGGAGGCCCGGGTCGCAAAGCCGAAGTTGGCGCCCCGGGAGTAGTTGCGAGGTGCGGCGGAGCCCTCGCCCCTGGCGCCGGGGGTCCCCCCGTGGAGCCGGGCTCAGCGCAGCCCTGCCCGGGATGCGCCACGGCGCTGCCCCCCGGGGATGCCGGAGGGAATGGTAGGCCCAGTACTCGCCCCAGAGGTTGGCAGGGCCGAAATTTTGGGTGCTGGGAAGGAAACAAAGCGGGGACTGCTCTGATGAATGAAGAATGTCTTTGCAGCTCTGATCTTTTCAGACTGCAGGGAACTGTAACAAGCATCCCCGCTGGTGTCAGCTGAATGCTGCTTGGGGGAGGGAATTTCCCCTCTGTGCCTGTGCGGGGAGTCTTCTGATTTTCCTTGATTAACAGCACTCTGGGAGCATCTTGAGGCAGCAGGCTTTAACCAAACATTTTCAGCACTCTTCATATTTAGAAGGAAAAATGAAGAGCTCCTATTGTTGGCACTTCTTGAATTGCTTTGCCTATTGTTAGCTTGGCTGTGCCTTCCCGGTGCCAGCCAAGAACAACTTTCCTCATAACTTCCGTTTTATAAATACGGGATGGCTGAAAGGAGTGCAGTGATGCGCTAAAAATAGCTGGGTGTATTCAGGTCAGGCATATCTCCAGGCTGGCAGCAGAAACACAGTTGTATTTTTAAACCTCCCCTGCTGATTGCACACAGAGCATGTGGGTTTAGCGATGAAGGTAAAATTGGGGTGCTCTGGGATGCCCTTGTGCAAAAGCATTGGCCTGGCTGGTTTTTCACTTCATTTTCTTCTGTCCAAGGACTGCGTTGTATTGTTGCTTTTGAGTTAAGCGTGAGCTGTGGTGGTCATGTGCTGCACTCAGCCTAAAATCACCCAGGACACCTTCCTTTGCCTTGATTATCTTATTTTATTTCTGTTGTGCAGTGAAGTGTTCACTGTGGTTGAGGACCCTTCTGTGTGAGCAGAAGGCAAAACCACAGCCCTTGGCTGAACAGAGTTTATAGTTCAAGTCAGGAGGGAGGGACATGCCTGCGTGCGGCAGCAATAGGAGGCAGTGCGACCCTCTGGATCGCCGTGATAGTCACAAGCCAGTTGTTCCCAGCTGCTTGGCAAAGGAGATCTTGAAGAAGAGATTTGAAGTAGAACAGACTGCTAATATCTCAAAAAAAAAAAAAAAGAAAAAATCTGCCCTCCCAGCACACACTTGCTCACATACATAACAAGGAGGCAGTGGAGCACATTATCATTGCTTGGACAGAGAAGGAACCTTTATATCATTGGAGGCGATGCAGGGGCAGGTGGAGGGAGACTAGAGCAGGCTTTGAAAGTGAAGAGGTTTTGGTGCAGTGGGAGAGTGGAGGGATGGTGAGAGGTTATGTGGTTGTAGCGGTGGCTTAGAAAAATGATCCCTGTGGCAGCACGCTGGGTGGATAAATGAGTAAAATACTACATTTGGAGAGAAATAAGTGTTTGGAAATTAGTGTTTTCCCCATTCCTGGAAGTGTCTTCCCCATTCCTGGAACTGTTCAAGGCCAGGCTGGATGGGGCGTTAACAACCTGGTTTAGTGGAAGGTGTCCCTGCCCATGGCCAGGTGCTTGGAACGAGATGATCTTTAAGGTCCCTTCCAACCCAAACCCTTGATTGTATGAAAACCTGAGGATGATGGTGATGGATGACCGTGTGTGTTAGTAGACAAGAAATACTGTGTCATACAGAGACATGAAGCAGGAGAAGTTGGTGAGGTATTGTGAAGATCTAACACTTAAAGCCTGAGAGAGAGAGATTAAGGTTATGGAGCTGAGTGGAACAGGGTCTGGTTGTGCTGTGGGGGAGGCTTGGGGTCATTGTGCTACCCCTGGGCTGGTCATCATCCACAGCCCGGATACCAGAGGAGAGGCTGAGAGTTCAGCCTGTACAGGAAGGTGGTCTGCAGCAATGGGGCACGTCTGTGAGTACCTTTCAGGAAACTTTAGGGTTAGAAACCGATGAGTTGTAAGCTGCTGAAAGATAAGATTCAGAGTAACTTCGTGAAGGAAGAAAGAAAAGCTTGTGGTGCTCACAGGGTATTTATGGAGTTTAGAGAGGGTAAGGAATCACAGCCAGGAGGGGACAAGATTTTAAAGCTAGAAAGCTGCTGTTGTAGACTTGGATAAAAGGAATTTAAGGTAAGTGCAGAGGGCAGAAACCAGACCATTCTTTATTTCACCACACAGGCTCCCTAAGGCAGGAGCAATTCTTACACAGCTGTTAAAGCTATGGGACAGGTCAGGAGCTCTTCATTCTGTACCTCGTATTGCTTGGGTCACTTTGCAAAATCCCTTCAGTGGACAGGTGCTCACTTGTAGGGTGCTTCATCTCCTGAACTATTTGTACCCCACCTTTAAGTTATCCTATAGCCCTCTGTCTTCTTCAGTTCTTTGTCCGACCCTTTCATTTTGCATAAATAGACATCATGTATCATCAGTAATCATCTTAGTATGGAGAGATGTTCCTTTCTCTGGCTTTTCAGGCAGTCTGTGTGAGTTGTAACTTTTCTTGGTCTCCTGATCCTGTGGAGGCAGTTGGTGGTGGCTGCAGGGGTTCAGGTAGTTTCTGTTGTCTCACAGACAGTTCTTGGGAGCATTCCCTGCCCAGAGCAGCATGGCAGCCCAAGGGTGCTGCTCCAGGACCCCAGCCAGCTGCCTGGGACACCTTACAGCCAGTGTGCCCTTGGGGTGAGGATTTCAGGACGTCAGAGGGCCCTGAGGTGAGGGTTTCAGAACTTCTTTTGCTTTCTGGGGCTTTTCTGTCCAAGTTTCTTGTCACCAACTGTGAAGGGTTAATGATCACACTGTTAGTCATCAGTCCCTTATCAGTACCAATGTGCAGCTGTTCCACTCTCTTCCCTCAGCCCAGGAAAAAAGCTAACCTCTTTACCCTGGTGTGTGGCTGGGCATGGGAAAGTGAGGAAACTTGAGTCATGCTGTATTGTTAATAAAAATGTTGCAAAAATTTCCAGTTTCCCGTGCTCAATATTGCAACAAACACAAGTGTGTGAGAAACTCTCTGCACCTAAACCACAGTGGTTTTGATATGGGATTGCCCAGAGTGCTCTGTAGTTAAGCATGTTTGTCTCTGCGAGTGGGACTGATAAAGCAAGTTTTTGTGTGTACTGATGTTTGCATAGAGGGATTCTGTACGAGTAAGTATGTTGCTGTGAACTTATTTTGCAGAAGATTATATCAAAATATAGAAGTTACTTATTAGTATTATGCAAAGCTACCTAGTGACTAACCAGACCTCAAGGTTAGGAACCATCTGCAAAAGCATTTTTTTCCCAAAGTAGGCGCTGTGAGACATGAAATGGTCAGACCTGTGCTAAGTCATGGTTCACAGTCTTGTCTGCTATATCCACGTGCTTGAAACTGGAATGTGGCCCTATGAAAGAAGCAAAAGAATGCTGTGGCTGCCTGGCTGTGGCAGCATGCTCAGGCAGAGCAGCACAGCTTGCCACTGCCCACTGCTTTTGGAGAAGGGGCCATGGGAAAGCACCGCTCGTGGTTCTTACCTCTCAAGATCTCCAGCCTGTCCTCATGGGAGGGACTTCTTAAGAACACATCCTTTCACCTGATGATATTTTTTTTTCTTTAAGAAAAGAAAATGGTGACAATCTTTGCTGTTGTCACCACTTTCCCAACAGCAAGTTCATGGGGTCCCCGATAGCATCTGGGTTTTTACATTCGCAGTTATATTTTCAGTGACAGCTGTGGCTAGAAAAATGTGTGTCTGTGTCATCAGACATATGAGTGTGTTAGAACAAAATCTGAGCTCCTCCTAGTAATTCAGATGAATAACCATTGAGTTGATTCATAGATTTCTGTATAGATGCAGGTGAATTTCTTTATTAAGACTGAGTCAAAGTGTCTGGGCGTGGAAAATTAAAACCACGAATCTCTTGTGCCTTGAGTAGATATTCATGGCCAAACCAACTGAATAATCAAATCAGCTGAAGTCCTGGATAGTGTGTCTGCATAAGGCAGAGGCAGAGACATGAACTTGAAAGCCCCAAGGACCTGGTTTTGCCAAGTTTGTAATGGCCAATTATTTGTTAGGAAAAGCGAGGACTCACTTTGGCTTCAGTACACTAAAAGATAAAAAATTAAAGCCTGTTAGTTGTCTTGCTCTCTGTCCCTTACTGTTACTCTTTGTTCAGTAACTTTTGGTTATTTTGTTTTTTGTCTCTTTCTTTCCCTTCATTCTGTTTCCTAAAGGCTGTTGCTGTCTGTCTTTTCACTCAAGTTCATCTCCTTGAGTTTGCTTGAAATTTGGTCAGGGTTTCAGCACTGCGCTTGGCGCTGGAGGAGGTCAAGGGCTGATCACGAACAATAACACTGGCCTGCTGCTCTCTACTCATCTGCAGAGTCGAACTGTTTAAAATTAAGATCCTGCTCCCACTCAACTTCTCCATTTGGGGTTTTCCCCAAAGCTTCCCAGAAGCAGATGGCGCTTCCTGGAGCTGTGCTCGCAGAGCACTACACTTTCTGCAGCGCTGCCTGCTCCCAACAAATCCAGCTGGATGTGTCCTTCCTTGGGAGCTGCCAGGCTCAAGGAAAGCCTGTGCAGAAGCTGTTGTGCTGTTCTGGTGTCAGCCTGGTCAGAGGTGGTGTAGAGCCTGACCAGGAAGCAACCTGGGGACAGGTGCTGATGGCAGGGATGAAAGGATACCTCCCGGGTTAAAAAGTTTCCTTTTCCTTCCACATACCCTCTAGAAGGGAGCTGAGGCTGTGCTGAGAAATGCAACTCAAATCAATTTAATTGATCCCATAAAGAAGCAGCATGCCTGCAAATTGGTGCTTTTTCCTTTGCCACTGACTTCATGATGCAATGATTTGTCTGTTCCAGAGCTTCATGGAAGGTTCAGGAAAACATGCAGTAGGTTGAGATACCTCCTGAGAGAGGAGATGGAAATTGAAATAGGTTAGAGATGCTCTGGGAGCAAATTCAGTTAAAGGGAAAAGATGAAAGAGGGTATGTGTTGCATTAAGTACAAAAGAGAACAGAAACTTTCTTTAGAAAATTTGTATTTTCAACAACAGAAGCCTTTAAAATTACTGCTTTTAGGGAAAATACAATAAGTTACTTTAAGAAAGGAAGAAAAAAAATGAAAACAAGAGACCAGAAAGCAAAGGAAGAGGACAGAGTAGGATAAAGAAAGAGTGGGGGTAGAGATGGAGCCTAAGGCACTGCCACGAGGGCAGCACGTTTTGGACTGGGGAGGGAGGCTGATGCAGGAAGAGGGAGATGGAGGCTGCCAAGAATCTTGTGGGCACAAAAAAATTCACACTACAAAACCATTAAGGTTTATGGCCACTTAAGTTATTACAAAACCGAATAGAATGCTGATTTTCTTAAAATGGATTTTATTGCAGTTTGAGAGCTCAGTTTAAATGTGACATGCCTCTGCAGCCTGTGGCATGAGCTGATGTGACTGAGCCAGTGCTGCTTCCTCCATGAGCTGCCTCTTCTCTTCCTGCCGCAGATGGGTTCACCCGGCTTTGCCGAGGCTGCTGTGGAGGGATGCACAGGATTGGACCTGGGTTTTTCTTATTTCCTTGTGTGTTTCCTGCTGCCCTTGTACTTCTTCTTTGATCACATCACTCACCAGTTTTGTGGAAGCTGAAATCTACTCTGTATCTTGGATTCCAACTGTGAGAAATGTCCGTGGTAACCTTGCGTTGCTCCAGATGGTAAAATCTGCAGTCCCTACATCATTGCAGTAAGGCAAAATACTTTCCCGTGGCTTGCCTTTTATCCTAACACTTCTAAAACATTTTTATACATGATTGTTTCAAAGCTACTCTGGGGAATTTCCACTCCCTTGCTGGTTTAAAGTGCTTGTACTGCTGTGTTAACCACAAAGCTCACGCTGGTGCGCTCTGTCGCTCTGTCTCTCTCTCATTTTCTCCCCATTGAGGACCAGCTACAGTTTGCAGGTATGGCTCTACCAAAACGTGTCTTGTTAATGCTGGCAGGAGCTTAACTTGGCCAGAATTATTTCTCATTCCTGAAGGGCTGTTCAAGGGGTTGGCACACAGAGGTTGGGGGAAGGCTGCAGACCCAAAACATCTCGGGAACCAAGTTCACCCCCTGAACTGGCAAAGTGGTGCCACGGTGTCAGGGGTGAGTGGCAGAGCCTTCTGACTGAGATTTCTGCTGGTGCTTGGGAAGGTGATAAAACATTCAGGGGTTGCCACAGAAGTGATGGGAACAAGGCTATTTTCCAGCTGTGAATGAGGTTATTTTAAGGCATAACAATATTGTGTTGATTAGAAATAGATTTCTTGGTAATGCAGAATTAGTTAATTAATTAATTTTAGAACCTTCAGGGAAAACAGTAGATGTAGCAAATAAGTAAACTGGCTGTAAAATCAAAGCTGTTTCAGCACCAGACACACTTCATTAGTTGTAAGAGTGTATTTTAAATTTTTTTTTAAATGCTATGTGTTTTGTAATCTGTGTCTTAAAAACCCTATGAAGTCTAGTCTTGAGGGAATTCATTGTAATGCTTGACTGTACCTCTATGCAAAGGAAACCCTACTGTCTTACTCTGCTTAGTGAAAATTTGCCTATGGAGATGAGCAAACTGATGCTTGCTTAGTAATGTAGATGCTGGCTTGCTGTGCCTCGAGGATGATGTAATGTTACAGTTGGAACTTCAATAGGATAGTGGTGTCTGTATACAAAAGAAAATGTTTATTCTGCTGTCCTCTGCAGCAACATCCCCTGGGGTGGGGCTCAGGCACATATCCCATAGGAAATTGCTGCTGTTAGAAATACTCTCTCCTGGGTACCAGCTGGTCACTGCACTGCAGCTTTTAAGTGATCAGGAGAACAGCAGAGCAGCTCCCGAGGTTCACTTGCTGCCAGGTGAAGTGGGAGTGAGCCCTGACCCAGGGTACACAACCCAGCAGTGGGTCTGTGTTGGTGCTGTAGGGGATCCTTTCCCTCTTCAGCCTCTGTGCTGGAGCGACACACATGACGGAGCCAGGGTCCTTCTCCCACATGGGGACGCTGCGAGTGTGTTTTGTTGTCAGCAGTCAAAATGTTCTAACTTTTCCTGGGCTGGAAGGGACAAAGATGATCCCCCAGTGATGTCGGATGTCATCATCTCCTGTTTTCACATGACTCCGTATAACTTGCTGTATCTTAAATGTGTATCTCAAACTGTGTAGATACTTTTAGTCATTCTTTAGCTAACTGTTACCTCTTCCACTCTGTGTGTTGAGTTGGGGCGTATATTGCTTGTCCCCAAAATAGTGGGGTTTTGGAGGGCTTTAGAGTAGTAAACCATACAACTTTGTTATTTTAATTCAAAAGTACTGGAGGCAGCTCATCTGTTCAGAAGTTTAATAGTTTATAAGACAGCTTGGAGAGGATTGTTTTAATGCAAGATCTGTTCCCCTCCATCCTGTTTCTGCCCATCAGCTCACAATGAAGTGACTTGATCTTAGACCTCTAAATTTGGCAAAACTTTTCCCACTGTGACTAAGACAGTTCTGATCTACCATAAAAGGTAGATAATTTTAGAGGGAGGGACAGGGCATCTTCTAAGACTTGTCCCCACCAAGTGTCTTAGGGCGAAGCAATAGAGCTGAAGTAGAGCTGCAAAAAGGTAGGTGCATAACCTTTTTGCTATGCCCTGTTGTATGTACGACATGGAAGATGGTAAGTGAGGAAGCAGTCAAGGTGCTTTTTACTGAGAATACCCCAGTCCTGGAGGGTGGCTGAGCATCACCTGGCAGAAGCCAGGCTCTCAGCTCCGTTTGCTGGGCAGCAGGACCAAGGATCCTGTCTTCTTGTCCATGTGCGATGATCAAATCTGTGATAACAACCTGGATATTTTCCTTTCTCAGTGTGGGACATGGTGGCACCCAGTGCCTATGCCTGGCTCTGCTCTCCTGGAGGTTTGGGCTGTAATGGTGCACTCACAACTTACGGGGTAAAGTGCTAACCTTTCAGGGGGGCTTGGCTTCATGTGAGAGAAAACGGGAAAAACATATTCTCTTTTAAAAGAGCAACCACATCACAGGGAATGTTTTTTTCTGTGTGCAGAAAGTATGTTTTTGCAGTTCAGTATGATATCAGGGTTCCACACAGCCTCTGTCATTCTGACTGCTGGTGCTGTAGATAGAGAGCAGCAGTGCTGGAGGGGAGCTGTTTGAACATGGCTTTAAAGTGTTGATGCAATTTTATATTCTAGTAAGTCATGCCAATGCTGATGTCTCTCCTTATTACTACGTTCTGCTCAGTTTCTGAACAATAAGCAATTCTAAGTGTGGAACATTTTACTGGAAAATGTTTGGGCTCAGTTTGGTGTGGTTGTAATTGAAACAGGATAGCTCACAATTTATAAAGTATATTTTTGTTATGAAAATTCTCCCACTTGGATTATTTCCAGTGAGGTTAAAGCATCTGCGTAGAAAGAGTTGTTCCAGAAGCATTTTGCTTGTGCAGCTAGTGGTGCAGGCAGGGCTGGGATGCTGAAGGGGTGGGAAGGTGCAGCTGGGAGCTCTTTGTACTGCACTGCCTTTGAGCTCCCACCCATTGGTAGCTGTTTATAGGACTTGGGCTTAGCCTCTAGTGATTCATACCACTTTTTTTATGTGTGGGCAGAATTAATTCTATTTATTTCAGTATAGGGAAATCCTTGTTTTTTTCTTTTAATGTGTAGGTTTTCAGGCTCCATAGATTGGGCGTTTTTGTGTGTGTGCTGTTGCAGTGGAGTTGCAGTGAAAATCCCTTTACAGCATGCACTGTGTCTGCCACAAGAGCATCATTATGCAGCACGAGCCTGCTGCTCTCTGCTATTTTAAACCAGCATTACAGTTAGCACGTGTGCTGAAAAACTGCAGCACACACAAAGGCAAGACACCTTCCCCTTGCTGGAAGCTGTGAGAAGGAAGAAGTGAAAGCTACCTCAGCCCCTACCTACGCTGGCCAGGCATCAGCGTAAGCAGGAAATTGATTCAGATAACCCTGGGGTGCTCTCACTCTCACAAAAAAGCACTTTTTCCCCTGACAGTTTCCCTTTGGTTTCAGTTCAGAGAGCCCATGCATGGAGCAAAGCCAGAAGTGGGAGCAAAGCTGCTGCAACCCGCCCTGAGTCACTGTTGAGTGCAGGGATGGGAGTCACACGCTGCCAGGCATGGCTTGGATTGCATCCCACCGAGCGCTGGCTGGCACTAGGGCTGGCACAGGGCTGCTGTTTCTCAGCTCCTCTGAGTCTCCCCAGCTGATTAACACGGGCACCTCTCCAGCATTGGCAAAGCATTGCCATCCACAGGCCCCCTCCTGGGGCAGCCCATTTCTTCCAGCAGAACAGCTGCAAACCCTGCAGCAAAACTCCTGCAAGGCTGGCAGCAGCGGTGATCTCCCTGATCTTCTGGGCACCCAGAGGTTTCTGCTCTGCCCTCTGAGCAGGCAGCCTCCTCTTTCACCCGGGGTGCTCTTTCCTGTGCCCTGAGGTGTCCTCAGCTGTGCAATACCATCCTGGGCAATGCTGAGGTGGAGGAGGTGCTTTCATGGAGATGCCAAGAGTCTCTGTTTTTAGGAGTGGGATCTGGGTTGGGTGCATTACAAAGGTATTTGAGGAGATACAGGCTCTCATTTCAGCAAGAGAGTTGGAAGGTGGTGTACCACAGCAGAGTGCTCCGTGCAGAAAGAAATGGGAGTGATTTTGGTTGATTTAATGAGCAGTGAGAGCTCTGGAGGAGTTTCTGGATGGGATTTTGGGCTGCTGACTGTGTTTCTTTTTAATGTGTCCCATAACTTTTTTGCCTAAAACTTTTCACCCCAGCTGGAGTTTCTGGAGTTAAGGAAGATCCCTAAAGGCAAAATGTGTAAAGCATAGAATTGTTGTTGTTGTTGTTGGGGTTTTTTTAGTGTGTTTTTACACAGGGTGGCATTACCTTGCTAAACCATACCATCAGATGATGTAAGTGCTGGAGCATAATAGGACTGGGAAGTTGGATGCCAAGTAAATGGGAGACAGAGCAGTTATAGAGAGAGGAAGGAAACTTGTTTCAGGGTTGTCACCGACCAAGGCAGAGTGAGTTCTTAGGCAGTTCATCCTGTAGGTGGTCCATGCTCTGGAAATTAATGGTGACAGCTCTCCATCTGCCTTAGAAGCAGCAGGCACTCTGCTGCTGGCATCTGCTACCGGGGCAGCCCAGACATGAGACTGGTAATCCCTCGGGCTGCATTTTGGCATCTATGGTTGACGTGAGGAAAACAGAATTGCTCCTTATTAGGTGTCAGGGAACCGGGAACCCCGTTTTCAGAGGAGGAAAGATCAGCTGTTTAAAAGTGAAAGGAGCAAATGGACAACCATGTCTGGTTTGAAGCAGAAGGCTGTTCATTTGAAAGGATCGAGCAGGGTAATTTGCAAACTCCTGTTGGAATAATAAGTCTTTATGGCTGGAATATGATTACAGCTCATATTCCTGAGGGCTACTGATGTTAGATGATCAGGTGTGCTGGAGTATGTCAGACATTCAGCCTGGTGAAAGACAGGGAGACTCTCACAAGCTGGGGAGGTGAATACTGTGTACAACCACTAATGAGGCTGCTGAGTTACAGGAGCACTTAAATGTTGGCTGTGGAATACATTTTAATTGGTTAAGTGCTTTGGTGTGTTTTTGAATCCGGCACATTATCTGTCCGCAGGATTTCCTCGCCCAGTATGGATTGCTAAAGTGGAAAGAAAAATGGATGTTGCTCTCTGAAGCCCGAGGTGCTCTGTGGCAGCTCACTAATTGCTGCTTTCGTGGGCCAGGAGGCCACTGCAGCAGGGAGGGAGGGTGCAGTGTCAGTGCTGGGCACGCTGTTTCATGCCAGACACAAGGTTGTTAATGGTGATGTGCTGGCCCTGCTTCCCTCCAAAAGCAGCAAATGCCCTTGGTGACCTTACAGGAGATGAGCGAGAGCTCACAGAGAGGTGCTGATGCCAGTAAGAGTGACTCCAATGACTGACAGGGTGGGTGGTGCACACAGAGGAGAAATAGCATCCCATGACACAGCCATAAAACTGGGCACTTCCCTCATGAAATGATCTGGGAGCTCAGGTGTGTTGTGCTTTTGTACAGTCCTATAAGGAAAACATCTTCTGAGTGCAAAGCTGCAAGAGATGCCAACCAGAGTGGCTCTAGGTCTTGAGCTACTTGCAAAAAAAACCAACTGCAAACAACAACTGAGGGACGGGTGGCAAATCTCAAGGTTTGTGACTAAGGGCTTGGAACAAATGCTGATGGTTTTTTCTACTGGAAAATTAACGTTGCATTCCTGTGCTGTGTATGAGTTATGGTAGGTTGAAAGAAAAACTTACATCACACTTCTGATTGCAACCTTGCTTTTCTTTCTTTTTTTCCCACCACTTCTTTCAGACGGAATTAATATAGCCAAAAACTTGCACATAATTAACTGAAATAAAAGTATACAGTTATAAATGAATGATCAACAGGAAAAAGAAAGATGTCAAGTTAAGAGGCTTCAACTCCTGTAACACCTAAACTGAAGGTAAAATCCCCCTGCTGCCTTTTTTATGCTCCTTGCTGTGAACCACAAAGCCAAGCAGTGAACTTGTAAATTCATACAGGTGGACTCTACTTGAAGTGGAGACTTTCCTGGTGAACATTAAAGCCAAGGCTTGGCCTCTGCTTTCCCCAGCTGTGTCTGTGACTCTTGTAGTTTTTTTGAGACTAAGAACTGCTGCAAGAAGATTTAAAAAAAAAAAAAACCCAAACCACAAAAATCTCAATTCTGTGGAATAATTTTCAGATTGTTAAGCCCTTTTCCAAAGAAGTGTGCTTTGATGCTTGTTGTGTAATCTTTGTTTTGTGGTTCTGTGAGCGTTTTGTTGTTCTTCCATAGCTGGCACCATGTTTCCCTCTGAAACCTGTCTCCCCCCTGCAGATGAGAGCCCTCCTGCCAGCAGCAGCCTGCTGCAAGCGGTAGCCAAGGACGAGTGGCTGCCAGGGAGTATCTGAAGAGCTTCTCCCCGTGTCAGCTTCACTTCCCAGCGCAGCTCCCATGGCCTGTGACGAACCCGCTGATCTCTCGGGCATCCTCATGCGCCAGAACTCTGCCAGCACCAACTCTCTGGACTTCGAGCCCGACGCCGACTACAAGTTTGTGGAAAGCCTGGAGGAGCGCTACAAGTGCGCCTACTGCCACCTGGTCCTGCGCAACCCCCACCAGACGGGATGCGGCCACCGCTTCTGCCAGCAGTGCATTCTTGCTCTGAGGTGAGAGCAGACTCCTCCCGTGTCCGCAAGCTCCTCTTGTTCCCTTTGCTAAAAAAAACAGCCCACGTCTTCTATAAATGAGCGGTGAGTGCTATAATAATATTACCGACCCAGTAAGAGGCTGAAGGAGTCAGTGGAAGGACTCTGTTGAACCCAGTGACTGTGTAGTCAGTGTTTTAAAGGTGTCTCTAAAGACCTTACTCAGCACTGGTGAGCCGCAGGGAAGTCAGCATAAAGAAGCTGTTGATGTAAGCTGATCCACTGCTGTGTGAGATGCTGCTGTGGTCTGTCTGCCTGCCTGCCTTTGTGCTCTTCATAGGAATTTGCTGCATTGATGTCTCACGGTGTTGGTGCTGGTGGTTAGATTAGGCTGTGGTCATTTCCTTCTGCATAATTCCTCTGAATTTAGCAGAATTATGAAACTGATGTTAATATTACCTAATACTGCAGGTCAGATCACAAGGCTGCTGGCATCCCCCTGTTTGGTACAAATGAGTTCACCCCCCAGACCTGTCTAGGAATACATTATGGACTGTTTGGTGTTCCTGAGGGCAGGATTTCTCCTGGAAAGGCTGCAGAGGAACCTCTTTACGTGGATGGACGTCGCTAATTAGCTTTTGTGAATTTTAGATGCTTCATGTTTGCTGCTTTTTCTCTGGGTTGCCTCCCTTTTGCACTGCCTCAACGAATGTTTTCCTGCACCCTGTCACAGGATTTCTGGAAGCCTTTTAAGATAGGAGCCATTAGATCTTTTACTGGTGTAGCAAGGAGGGCACTGCTTGTACTAGGCAAAGGCTGGGTTTAAAGCACTCAATGTGATTTTTTGAGATATGACATTTGCAAGCTGCAGATGGCCAGAGATTCACAAAGTCCTCTTAATTAAAAAAACATCTTGTGGTTTTTACCATTGAACACTCTTAGGACAAGCTCTGCTTTCTGTTATACATTCATGGTTGCTGCTTTATGCCCTCTTTCAGCTGTGAGCAGAATTTGGCTGTGTAGTTGCCAGATGAAAGTGTTTTTAAAGGACTTTTTTTTGTTTTTATGGTATCTACTACGGACTTCTGTCAGAATCAGATTATAGCATAGCCCAATTTCATAAGATAAACTGAATTTCCTGTGGGTTAATACGACTCTTCTTTTGATCTAGAGAGTTAAATGCAGTACCCACCTGTCCTGTCGACAAAGAAACAATAAAAATGCATGAGGTAAGTGGCTATAGCCTTATTTCAGCAGTCAGCATTTACATGGGAAAGGTGAGACAGCTGAGAACAAAGCTGGCTTTTAGTCCTCAGAGCAGAGCAGTTTTTCTGTCTCTGAAATGATGCTAAAGGAAGCCATGTACTCAGTGATGCTCTCCCAGAAAGGAATTATGGCTGTCTAGCTAAAGCTTCATTTTATACCTCATGTTCTAAAGTTGTTTCATTTTAGTCTTCTGTATTTCCAGTAAAGTGTTGAAGAATTTCACAAAGCTTTAAATCATCCCAAGTCACCAGATGTCTGGTTTTTTATGGAGATTGACTTGCTTTTTTTATGCCCTATCTTGCTGGGATATCTTGCTTATCTGATTGTCTTCATTTTCACTTGGCTATAATTTGCTGTCTTGACTATGTCCATTAGATCTCATTAACCCTGAAGACTTAATTTACTTTTGGGTAACTTTTAGAGGAAAAGAGAAGTTCATCCTTTTTATTTTACAAGCTATTGTTGGTTTGGGTTGTTTTGTTTTATAATGGATTCATTTGTCTTTATTTATATTCCAAGGCTTGAAAGTATACTATATACTTGGTCCTGCCAGAAATTTTCCAGGGAAATCAAATGTCTCCTTCCTCTTTCTCCTACTCCTGATAGGAAATTGTAATCAGACTGTCCATGGGGTTTTTGTTTTTCATTTGCCATCTTCTACTTCTTGCAAATTTTTATGACAGCAATGCAGGAGGATCTCTAAATAATACTGAGAGTTTGCTCTGGGGGCTTCATTTGCTTCTGCATACACAGCTGAGAACGGTGCTGCTTCTCACAGGTGACAGAAAGGATATCTCAGCATCACCTCCATCCCAAAGGCACTGCTTGAACATAGTGGAGAATGCACAGAGCTGGTTTGGCCTTCGGGGCCTGTTAGCTCCAGCTGCTTTCTTCTAGATACAGGCAGGCTCTGGCAGTGGTTATAAAGCTCCTGTGCTAATAGTCCTGCTGCTGGTGGGATGGATCAGCAGCTGTGGAATAACTACATGAGGGAAAAAAAACCCCTACACTTACTACGAATTTCATAAAAGGTTTAATTTACAGTTTTAATACAAATTTTCAACATGAATTATCAAGAGCCATACTCACAATTATGGAATCTACACTTGAACACCCAGAAGATCTGTAGTGATGTTTTGTTCTTTAATATTATTTATAACATCCCATGTGATTGCATGTTAAGGCTGGTTTGCTTCCTTTACAGGTATTCAAAGACAACTGCTGTAAAAGAGAAATTCTCAACTTGCACGTGTTCTGCAAAAACTTTCCTGACTGCAATTCGAAAGTAATTCTGGGACGATATCAGGTTGGTTTGCTTGATCAAATCTTGAAGCCTTTGATTTTCATGACAGCTCTGTGTATTTATGATCAGCTAAATTCCTGTGATTGTCTTCAGAGTTATTATAGCAATGTGGTTTAAGTACAAGGATTATGACAGCTATACACTGTCAGTATCAAATATTACAGTTGTTAGCTTGTTCCAGCTTGGCCTTAGGGTTTTTTTTTTAAATAAGAATCATTTGCTTTATGTAGCCTTAGTAAATCACAATGTCCATTCATATGCTGAATGCTTAGGTGATTGTTGTTTCAAGGAAAAGTGCCAGGTCCCACTGGCCATTTGGCATTTAATCTGGTGGTGTGTGTTGCAGGAGCATCTCCAGCAGTGTTTGTTTGAAAGCATGCAATGCACTAATGATGGATGTCAGGATCAAATTCTTCGCAAAGACTTGAAAGAGCACTTGAGCCAGCACTGTAAATTCCGAGAAGAGATGTGCCAGTACTGTAATACATATGTGGTGTTAATTAACATAAAGGTAAGATTACGAAGCGTTCCCAGGAATCCATAGCACCTGTTTCCCCTTGATATTGCTGAGTGAAAAGTTCCCAGCATTGCAATGACACTTAGCACCTGAAACAAAATTTGGCTGAGTAGCTGAAGGAGAAAGTGTACTAAATGTGCTTTAAATAATACCAGTTATTGATGCTCTCTTATGAACAACAAGGTGATATGTGGCTTGCATTTGTATGTTTGGGATTACTTTTTGCATAGCTTCCTCTGTATATACTACTTTACAAAAATGAAAACCATTGCCTTGTTCTGTTCCTTTTTCCTCAGAATCATGAGAAAAACGACTGTCCTGATTATCCTGTGCCTTGTCTCCAAAACTGTTCACAAATAATTCTGAAAAAAGAGGTACTATTATTTTTTTTTCAGATACTGCAATTAAGCAGATCACACGCGTTTATGAAAACTGAAAGCAATGTTGCAGACCACATTTGCCCGTGCCAATAAAATTTCATTGCTCTAAGTGTTTCCTTTGTTTGATCCTAAAAGGGATATATCTCCCATCTTCTAAGTGGATTATTCTGTCACTGCAAGCCATTGCTGTTTTGCAGCATGGAAAAATACCTGGCTTGCTTATTGATTCTGAGTACTTGTTTTCCCGTTTAGGTGATTGGTGGTGTCATGACAGTGGCCTTTATTCACCCTTTGTGCAGGCACTTAGATTTTATCAGTGCTTCAAATTACCAAGTATTTATTTAATCACAAACTTCTTTGTTAATACATGCAGATTGAAAAGCATCACGCCGTGTGTCCCGAGGCAGAAGTGGACTGCCCGTATAAGCAGTACGGCTGTCATGTAAAGGTACTGTTCTATAGATCTTTGTCTGCACCAGGACTGGACTTTGTCTCCCAAACCAAGCAGAATAATTAAAATAACCAATTCATGTCCTTTCCCAACCATTTCTGCTGTTGGCTAGGGTGCCCTTCCCTCACTTTCAAGGCATAAAGGAGACATTTTGAATGTTTGCGTCAATAAATTTTTTACTGACAACTTCAAAAACTGGCTTATCTTATTATTTTATTCTTTCACTTCCCCCCTCTGCCTCACTTAGGTGAAAAGAGGGAAACTTGCTGAACATGAAAACAATGCCCTGAGGGAACACATGCTGCAGATTTTAGACAAGAACTCCCGGTTGGAAGAACAGGTAAGTCGTATTTAATGAGCACTCTTCAGCAGTTCTTGACTGGTTAGAGGATGGTAAGAGATACTACATTTGTTGCCTGATTTAGCTCAGCTACATTTTAAAAGACTGTTTTTATGGTCTTTTCACACCTCAGAAGACAGAATAAGCTCTTCTAGTGAAGTCAGTCAATTACAGGGAAACCTCTCTGTGCTCAGGCATGTACATTCTCCACCAGGCACAGTGGGAGGCTCCTTGCCATTGCTCACCTCATTTACTTTCAGTCTTTGCTTTACACTGGATATGAGGTCTAGAGAGAAAGTATTTTAAAGTTTCATTGACTGGCCAGGTTGCTCCAAAAGCAGCTTTTAGCTGCCCAGGTCACCTGCTCTGTGTGGAGGCAGCACAGAGGACAGCAAAACCAGTTGCCAGCACCTTTCTGCTCATGATCACTTCTTTGGCTCCCCGCAGGTGACACTGGCTGTAGGCCCAGTCCCGCTAAACTCAATGCATCTGAGCTGATGGTGCACTTGCTCTTTGCTTGTTTATGCAAGAAATAAGGGTCCCAAAGTGCTATAACTTGGTTTTGAAGTGTGTAGCCCTCACTGACACATCTCTTTTACTGGTTAGACCTCAGTAGAGGAAGAAAAATGCATACACATACACAGAGAAACACACATGCACGTGTGCATGTAAGTATATATTATCCCACTATAGAGCCAAATGGATCATCATGATGGGAATGAGACATAGGAGCCTCTTTGCACCTGTAGCCACACTGATCTATTCAAGACTCTGATATCTTACGTTCAGTTCTTTCCAGTGCTTATCCACAAATAGTGAATTAAGGAGTGCTCTATCTAGCTCTCTTGGAGGAATTGCATTGTCAATTTTCCATTGTCTCTTATATAGTCACATACGTTATAATTTCTTCCTTGTATTTTTTGGTGTTCCTTAGCGCTCATACTCTGATTTTTCCATCTGTAGATATCTGACCTGTATAAGAGCCTGGAATGTAAAGAGATTAAAATCCAGCAGCTAGCAGATGCCATTAAGAAGTGTGAGAAAGAATTCAGACAGTATACACAACTGTTTGGTAACAATAGCAACTTGATGGTAAGCACTCAGGTGAGGCTGATTTTACCTTTTTTACCAATTGCTTTCTTGCATCCTGAAATACGTTTCTCCAGTAATAGCTGTCATTAATAGCACAGCAATAACAAATTTCCCCAAGACCCTCTCAATTTTTTACAATATGGTATTGTCTTTTCATTTTAATCGATACAGAAGTTCGGATATGTGATCCAGGCAAAAAGCACTGTACAAATCTTCATGGTCAGATACACATGGCAAATGTGCAGGTGTAAATTTGAATAATGAGTTGAATGAAGTGATGCAGTGTGAATTGGTCTGAATGAGGGATGGCTTCTCAGTCTGTAAATGTGCTGAATTAATCATGAAGGAGCACTGGGATAAATTCCTAAGCCAGCAGAGCACTTTGAATGCATCATATCATTGATACTGTTGACATGCTAAAGACTTCATTATCTTAATTCAAAGCAAATAGCTGATTTTATGGATATCCCTTGTCTCTACTTCCCACCTTCTTCCAATGGCATGAACTGGGAAGGCTCTGGCCAGTCACCTGGACAAGTCTGCACGCCTGGAATCACAAGTGAAACAGTTAATACAGATGGCAAACCAGCAGCAAAGTAAATTGGACCTGCGGCCCCTGTTTGACACAATTGAAAACGTGAAACAGAAGATTGCCCTGATGGAGACGTACGACCAGCGCTTGGGTACGTTGGCACTTTCCTGCACAGGTAGGGGGGTTTTGCTCATTTACTGGTGGCTAAGTAGAGGCTCTGGTGCTACACTCAGTCAGTTGTAGCTCTTCACTAGAAGTGGCTTTCTTGCGTTCTGAGACCAAACTGTGATGGTGTGTGCTGTGTTCTCCTGCCTTTCCCTCCTGCACAATGTCTCCTGAGCTCCTGTGGCGCTGCAGGGCCACAGAGCTGGCCTTGGTCTGGCTCGTGCACTGTGATGGAGGCTGTGGTGCTATTCAGGCATTCATGGTTTATAGTTGCCAGCTTTTCTTATTCAACTCCCAGCTGCAGTTACAGTTTTTAAGAGTTAGCAGCTGTAATTCATAGCCTGTACTCAGGCTTGGGTAGATCAGTTTTGCCAGCTTGGGTCTGGGTGCTCGTTTTATCCGGGGCTCTGACAGTTTTATTTTATCAAGTGTCTTTCTCTCTTTTTTTTTTTCTATTTCTTTTTTCCTCCCCTTCTTTCAGTTGTTTTGGAAGATCAGTCCAGCAAACATGATCTCCAGATCAATATTCACAAAGCACAGCTCAATAAAAATGAAGAACGATTTAAGCTTCTGGAAGGCACGTGCTACAATGGGAAATTAATCTGGAAAATCACGGACTACAAGATGAAGAAGAAAGAGGCAGTGGAAGGCCGTGTGCTGTCCATAGCCAGCCAGCCCTTCTACACCAGCCGCTGTGGGTACAGGCTGTGTGCGAGAGCCTACCTGAACGGGGACGGCTCGGGAAAGGGAACACACATCTCCCTCTACTTTGTGGTCATGAGGGGTGAGTTTGACTCACTACTGCTGTGGCCTTTCAAGCAGAAGGTTACACTTATGCTTTTGGACCAAAGTGGGAAAAAAAATCACATTGTGGAAGTCTTTAGAGCTGACCCCAACAGCAGCAGTTTCAAAAGGCCGGATGGAGAAATGAATATCGCCTCCGGCTGTCCGCGCTTTGTGCCGCACACCGTCCTGGAGAACACAAAGAACACCTACATCAGAGATGACACTCTCTTTTTGAAAGTGGTTGTGGATCTAACTGATCTGGAGGAATTGTGAAAAGCGTGCCCGATTAGTGTGACTGCTGTAACCATGAGGAACTGCTTTTGTGGTGAACACCAGCCCTGCAATAGTGAATTGCCACCAGTCAAGCTACTGAGAATGTTTCACAGCTTTGGACTACAGGACAGATATCGAATTGCCAAAGCATTGGCCTTTCCTTTTCTACCCTTTTGTTCAAGACTGCATTTTTAAGGCAGCTAGAAGTCCAGTTTGATGCAGACATGCATTCGATCCAGATTGGCTCAGTCCAGGCTGGGGGGAATGCTTGGCTCCCATCGCCAGACTGGCATTTGGAGATGAAACTCCTCCAGTAAACTCCCTGGAGCCCAGGCAGGCCTGTGGGCTCCTCTCCCTCACACAGAAGTGAAGCCATGCCCAAACGTGCAAGTGCATTTCATCTGTCTGCAATGGAAACATTTCAACATTAGCAAATTCGAATCAATGTGTCTTGATCCCTTCATCTCCTGGATTTTTGAAGCAGGGAGAGTGGCTTCAGTTAGGCAGGGAAAACATTTGCCAAGCATCTTGCATCTTTTTTATTTGTTTTAATTGTGTTTTTCCAGAAAGCCCAGAGAAGGAGCCAATGCCTCTTACTTTTTTAACCTGTTTTTTCAGATGTACAGGGTACCCCCAGGTGACAACAGCTTTCTCGTGTCCTTTCAATTCCTGCCTAGTGCCTTGGGACTGGTTTCCATTGGTGGTAAACATCCACAGTCCCCATATGAAGCCAAAAGCTGTAGGTGCTTCTCACCTCTCAGGACACAGCCAGAGGCAGGTCACTCGGCCAGCCTGCCAGCTCTCGGTTGCACTGCTGGAAGAGGGACAAAACTCCTGTTCTTTTGCTTCCACATCTGGGCAAAAGAGATGTGTTCTGGCCTACCAGCTCTACAAAAGGCAGGAAGAGCTTGGGGAATAGCTCACGTAACATGCACTTTTCCTCTCTCCTAGAAGTTTGGGGAAGAAGGGGGAAAATGGATTAGGGAGTGAAGTTACTGTAAGAACCCAATTTTCACAATCAGTGCAGCTCTAGTGTCTGTTAAAGGATGACACAGCTGTGATGTCTGAAGATCTTAATTTTTATTCCAAGTTCCTTCCATACTGCAAGGCAATGTGTGCATTGTACAGGGTTTATTGGAGACCCACTAAACCCACCAAGATCAGGCACTGAGGAACAGGAGACACAGAGTACATGTGCCTTTTTAAAGCCCTTTGGGTGCCTGTAAGAGGGATGTAATTTTGCATACTCAAGTCATTTTGTTATTGTAAGTGGCAGAATTTTGCATCTCTCATCTCTTACAGGTCAGGTAGGGAAACACCATGGCATTATCCATTGCTCCAAAGCTTATCAAGAGACAGCAGGAAACTAAGCTAGGTTTAGAGTAAGAGTAAACTAGGCAGGATAAAAATCAAAACAGGGCACAGACTGAAAGGTGTAAGATAGAAAATTCAGCAGGGCAAACGGGGCAAAATGAAAAATGCTGTTCCTGTTGGATGTCAACCTAAATAATTCAAGGATTGATACTAAGATGAAGGCAAAATACTTTATTTTGTATCTGCAACCTTATTGCTGGACATTTACTTTCCTACATGGTTTTCAGGACATAATTTAGACACATGTATTTTCTAACTCAGGGTAGAGGGGAAGAGACCTTAGTCATCTGTACCTCATGGTGGGTTAGCACACGTGAAATCTTTGTTTGAATCTAGAAGTCCCTTTTTGGTTTTACAATGTCAGGACGTACTGAGCCACCATAGGGGCTTTCCATGTTCCCGGGGACAGATTGTGAGGAACAAATTTTATTCTTGTGTACTACCACCATTGACCTCAAGAGTAATTTCAGCTGTAAAACAGAACAAATAAGGCGTAAGACTTGGTTACAGAAGGAGCAGGCTTGTTTTGACAGTGGTGTGGCATTCTGTGACATCAACTCTGAGCCTGGATTTCATGTTGATTATTACTTTAATATTTGTCACGTAACTTTCAAAGTGACACAACTTGCATAATAACCACTAATAACTGATGGGAACGTACCACCCGTGTGTCCTGGGACTCTCCAGGACATTGAGTGTAAAATACAGAAGGTGATAAAGAACTCGGACAAGCAAGGGAGGCAAGATGAAAGGGATGTGTGTAGTCTGTATCCTGGCAAATTCCCGGCCCTCTCCGCCTCCACCACCCCAAGTGTAAAATGGGGATAATAATACTTGCAGAAGTGTTAGGGTTATTTAAATGTTTGTGAAGAAGTTTGAGCATGAAAAGAGCTAAGTATTATTAAAACTCCATTTCTAATTGTTAGAATAGGTGATGGCATAGTGACGTGGATAAGTGTTTAGTGTTTTCCTAGGCAGATTTTAAAAGCATGTTTGGTTTTAGGCAGTTCATACTGCAATCTCTCCTCTACCTACTGGCTGGGTTTAGGTTTTTGCCATGAATATTCCTTTTAAAGTTTTGAAGCACAAATTCATCCTGGGAGATGGAAACATCCCTTTTGAAATACTGCCTGTTTTATAAAGAATTAGTTGAGAAAATTATTTTTTTTAAAGACAACCTTCTTTAAATTGGTTCTTTTTAGTACAGAAATTGAGAGATTTATGTTAAAATTTTCAGTGATTTTTTTACTACTGGTAAACAGGGTTTTAAATTTCATCTCATTCCTAATAAAGAAATGTTGTATAGCATGACTTGTCAGGAAAAATTTTGATGTTGCATGAAGAATACCAAAAAACTTTTCAATAATACTGTATTGGGTAAGTAACCAAAAGAGCGTAGGGTATTTCTACATCAGCATACAGTAAGTTTCTAATGTATTTATTGATAGTTTATAGTTGTTTGAATATCTCTTACTACAACAGAGGCATTTTTCTAGCTGAATGCCTATACTGTGTACATAAACTAATGTAAGAATAAATAATTTTATCACCCTTCAGGAGTGACCGTCACCTACATTCCTTTTGGCTGGATTTAAGCAGACTTTTAAGGATGTGGAGTACTGGTATTTGTTTACACTAATTAAAAAAAAACAAAAAACAAAAAAACGACCCAACAACAACAACAATCCAGCCCTGCTTTAGATTAAGAATCAATGTGCTTCATGGGTATTTTGGTTTGCACTTGAATATCGTAGAGCAGCCGCACATGCAAGTTCCGTAAATCCTAAACTAGATCAGATGAATATCCCCGAGGTCTGAGGATGCGCTGCGGTGATTATTTCTGCTTGGGGCGGGACTGGGCTCAGCAGGGGTTGGATTCGCTTCGGTTCAGAGCAGGAGCAGGAACTGTTCCAGTATCCCGTGACTGCTGAGTGCTTGGGAACCCGGTATTTGACAGCGGGGAAGGGGACGCTCGGGAGGGTAAAGCCCAGCGCGTCGGAGGCGGTGTGGGCGCTGCGTTCCCNTCTGGCCGCTGAGGGCCGTGGGCAGGCCCTGGGCGAGATCCGTGGTGCACCGACAACCCGACACGTAGGTGTGGGGCTAAAACCCCCCTGGCGTCTGCGCTAGCGGCACCCAGACCGCCTCCTGTTCCAGGTGGAAGGGGATGAGCCTGAACGTGCTCTCGCTCTGCAGTGTGGTGGAGGGGAGTGTGATCCTGGGCTGTGTGCTCCGGGATGACCGTGCTGGAGCAGGGAGGTTGGGCCAGGTGACCCTCTGTGGTCCTTTCCAGCTTGTCCCACCCTGCCATTCCATAGCGCTGCCCTCGGGCGTGCTTGCTCGTTTCCTCTGTTTCTGCACTGCCCTTTTCACCCCTGCCCCCTCAAAGTCTTTTGGAAATTATGTTGTTGAATGTACTTTTGCCTCTGACTAGATATGAATAACAGGAAGGATGAAAAAAACAGGACGCTGTGTGCAGCCTCAGAAGAAGGGCTGAAGGCCCGAGGTAGGCACTGTGATCTGTTGCTGTTCTGTGGTGTTTGTTTGTGTGTCGCCCTCTGTGTCACCGAGTTTGGNGAGGCTGCGGCTGCCGTGAGGGAGGGCAGGAAGCGGCGGCGGGCGGCCCCGGCCCTTCCGGGTCGCGGGCGGCGCCGGGCGAGGGGCGGTGGAGTCGGGGCGGNTGCGCTAGCGGCACCCAGACCGCCTCCTGTTCCAGGTGGAAGGGGATGAGCCTGAACGTGCTCTCGCTCTGCAGTGTGGTGGAGGGGAGTGTGATCCTGGGCTGTGTGCTCCGGGATGACCGTGCTGGAGCAGGGAGGTTGGGCCAGGTGACCCTCTGTGGTCCTTTCCAGCTTGTCCCATCCTGCCATTCCATAGCGCTGCCCTCAGGCGTGCTTGCTCGTTTCCTCTGTTTCTGCACTGCCCTTTTCACCCCTGCCCCCTCAAAGTCTTTTGGAAATTATGTTGTTGAATGTACTTTTGCCTCTGACTAGATATGGATAACAGGAAGGATGAAAAAAACAGGACGCTGTGTGCAGCCTCAGAAGAAGGGCTGAAGGCCCGAGGTAGGCACTGTGATCTGTTGCTGTTCTGTGGTGTTTGTTTGTGTGTCGCCCTCTGTGTCACCGAGTTTGGTCACTTGCTGATGGCAGTAAACCATGGCACACTGGAAGAGCGGGGAAAAACACAACCAACCCCTCAAAACGGGTTTATTATGTTTAAATTCTGCTGAGAATCATTTCTGTAGGCCACAGTTACTAGCAGGCTTGTCACTATTGCCTTGTGTTGTCGTAAGGAAAAGAAAAAAGGAAACGAAAGCGCAGCAGAAGCAGATCCTCATCTGTTTCATCCACGTCATCTTCCAGCAGTACATCCACCTCTTCCTCCTCATCACGCTCATCGTCAAGGTCATCTTCTTCCAGCAGTAGTAGAGGTAAGCTACCTCCACTCCCACATGATGTTTTCCAGGTTTTGACAGCATCCCTGAGGGCATTTAAAGCTTTTTTTGGATGTGGTGAGACCACCACAAAGTGACAGTGCAGAATACCAGTGCTGCTTGTTCAGGGTGCTTCTCTCATAACCCTTTCCTATTGCGTGTAAAGGTGCCTCTTCACACACGGTTTGCAGTGTTCTTCTGTTAATTTAAATTCCTGCAAAAGAGAAACTGCCATTCAGATAAATGTTGCTTGGTAACAATATGGTGTATCTATTTAAGCCCCTCTATTCATTACATTTTCAAAACACAGATCTTTTCTTGCTTCACTAGTCTATCTAGACCAGAGCTCTGGGTTTTGATTTAGTCCTACTTTGGTCTTAGCATTTTAAGCATTTAACTTTGAGGACTCATATGAAGCCAGCACACCTGCAGAATCAGTAAATCAGGTATTTTCACTTTCCGTGTTAGTCCAGTAAGTGGCAGTAACTTAATGTGTTTACTTTCTCAGGGTTTCAACCTGTGTCAATATATATAACTGAATTAAAGCATTTTCTTCCTATGTTTCACATTTCTGTGTGTCTTATCTGTAAAACTAATGCCTTTTTCAGAATGCTAAACTTACAGGGTTTGATTTTGTTGGGTTTTTTTTTCCTTAATTTTAGATTCTCCTAAGTCTAAATCAAAGAAGAAGAAAAAGGAAAAACACAACAAAAAGGTAAAAGTTTATAAAGAGAAATAAGTAGTTAACAAACAGAAAATAGTTCTTTATATTTCAATAACCTTAAATGTCATTTTAGACAATGCTTTTGTCTGTGGCTGTGTAAATCTAAATCATGCTTTTACGGTTGTGGTATCTGAACTGATAAATGGGCACTTGAGTTTATACAGAAAGAGAAATAATTTAAAAGTTACTTTTGCCAATCATTGCTGGTACACCTGGAGTTTAGAGTAGTCTCTGAAGAAAAGAGAAGTGGGGAATCTTGATAACTTTATAGAATTTGACATAAAAAATTATTTACAGTCAGTGAGAGAAGCGAGTGGTAGATTTTTGCCGTTGTAATTTTTCTGTTTCATTTTCAGTGATTTTATATATTGGTGTTACTTTAAAAGAGAGAGAACAGGGAATCAGGTCTTTTCCTCAGAATCTCAAGGGTTGCTAACCTTGCTGCATTACTTTCTATGTACTTCAGCTACTACCTGTCCAGCAGGTGGTAAAGGCAAGCAGTAGTGGCTGTCTTGACTTGAGTGGCCTTGAGAGATCCTTGTAGGTTTGGGGGTTTCTGCCCTTGTTAGTCTGTAAGCATAAGAGCATATGTCTTATTCTTGTAGAAGAGGAAAAAGGAGAACAAAATGAAGAAAAAGAAAGAAAAGAAGAAAAGGAAAGAGAAAACAGGACCTGTCCAGCTTTCCAAGGTGTGCTTGTCTGAGTGTGAAGGCCTGTTTTATTTCTCATCTACATATTTAATCCGTCCTGTCATAAAAATGTTTATAAGATCACCAGTTTGGTCATCAACAATGGAAGCCTGTCTCTGTTGTTTTGGACAGTCAGGAAGCATAAAAGATTATTGTCTGTAATTTTACTTAAGATCCGTAATATTACAGAACAAAGTTTATGTCTTTTTAATGTGTGATCTCATTTTAGTTCTTCAAAAACAAAAAGAAGAATGAAAACTACAGCATGATAACCGGAAAGAAAATCAAAATGAAAATAAAGAAGACTAAGGAGGATATAGAGGTAAAAGTTAAATAGTTTGAATGTCCCTAAGAAAAAATACTGTACCTTTTAATATTTTTCTAATAGTAGTTTTTGTAGAAGAGTGGGTCTTGCAGTTAGGAGTTGTAAATTGAGTGTAGCTTTTAGTGTGGCTGTGATGCCCTCTGAGAAATTTTAATTCATACTTTTGGCAGGTTTTATGTTATGAAGAGATTTGGAATACTCAGTCATGAGTAGATAAACCAAAGGATGCTTGTGCATGTCCTTAGAATTTCAGCCTCTAATCATTAGCCAGTTTGTAGCTTTGTGTTACACCGGTTTTAATTGTACTCATCTTCTTTCAGTCTCTTGTGATCAGTTGGTGTAATTGCTGCTTTACCGTGTTTTTCTAACACTTGCAAGACTAGCCTTCATTTAGAGAGGAATTTTAAAAAACCCAGTAGTAGTATTATTAGGACCACATGCTCCTGCATTTTCTCAAAGCAGTCAAGTGTTTTTGCTGGAATACCCAGGGAAATAAGTATCATGAATAGTGTTGTGTGCTGTTGCTATGCATGTTTGGACTCAGCACTTAAGTAATACCTTCACTCTTTTCAACAATTTCCACACCTTAGGGTGACCTGCAGAGGGCTCTGGTACTGATTAGGAAGTGTTACTTCCTTGAGGTATCCAGCTTGGCAGATTCTGATTCAGCCCTACTGGTTCATTCTACAGCTACCAAAGCAGCCCTGAGCATTCTGAGTTAAATTTGGCTGAAAACACATTATCTTCTCTCTGTGGCACGGAAGTGTGTGTTAAATTATGCTGAATGCTTGTTAGTTCTGTTCTAGTAACCTGCTTGTTACGATAATTTGATGTCAAATATTTGATGTTGGTCTTTTATTGATTGGTGCCCGTGGTCTTGTTGAATTGAACAACATCCACTCCTTACAGTATTTAAAGATTCAATAATTTTTTATTAAAAACACTGTAATTGACTGGTTGGGCCGTCTCTTATGTGAAAAAAGGACCTAAATTCAGTGTTCTGTTATGCTGCAAGCTGCTGTTTTATGCATAGAAAAAAAAGATGCTTCCCACTGCACAGGACTTGGTGTGAGTACAGTGGAAGTTGCCTCAGACACCAGAGAGGAGCATCTGTTGTGCTTGTGAGTTCCCTCCTGGGCAGGCTGTGAGCTGCACAATGACAGCCCAGTGGAGCCTCCGCAGGGAGCCACTTAGGAAATGTCTCATGGAATAGTGACAGTGACAGCTTGTCTCCCCAGTCCCCATTGCCTGGCACTTCCCCTGGGCACCCGCACCTCACTGGTAGCTGGTTAGATCCAGGTATGTCAATGGCACTTGCTTTGGGATGTGAAAACCCCAGAGAAAACAGGGATCTATGGCCTTGCTCCACTGAGTACAGGTCTGTTCAACCACTGCCTCTGCTTGTGTGCTCTCCAGAGAGACCGGAACCGTGCACAGCTCCTGGAATTTCTGAACTCTGCCTTGTAACAAGAAGAGTGCTCACCAAGGACTGGGAGATGTACCAAGCCAGCCATCATCCTAGCAAAACACTAAAGGGAAACTCAGGGAAAAGGACACCAGGTTGGACAAGACCAGACCCTCCTACGGAGAAGACATTTGAGATGTCCTTTTTTAATGGCAAAACGAAGAGTAGCTAATAACTTGTTAATGGAGATCCATATCCTCCTTTTGAGATCCTGAGGTAATAGCCAGGCTCTGGTGTTTTAGAAAAGCCTAAGTGTGTTCACAGTGATGTGAAATGACACACTGAAATCTAGTAATGTAATTTCTATCCTAACTGCATGCAGAATGCACTCTTGATTTCAAATGTCTTAATTTTTCTAGTAGTTTAAGCAGAGTATTTGTAAATGTCTGTTTGAACGATGAGGTGTTTCCTTTATGTGTATTTTTTTCTGGTAGTGGTTATGCTTATCCTAAAGAGCAAATTGGCCTTTGTAAATAGAACATCCTTTTACATAAATGATTTTTTTTTGAAACTTCCTTCACTAAATTTTATTTCCTTTCCGAATTTGAGATGTGATGTTTTTCTGGACAGCTTGTTGCTCTCTCTCATTAGAAAGTGTAACAGCAAAATACTCTAGAGCAATAATGGTACCAAATTATTTTTATCCTAAAATAGAAGCAGGAAAGGTCTCTGGTTTTGTTTGTTTATCTGAATCAGTTGTTCAGCTCTCAATAGATAGCCCGCTCCCCACACCTGGAGTTGCAGTTCTGAAACTAAAAGCTCTGGAGTTCTGGCCTGCTTTTCTTATCCTGTGAGCCATGTATCAAATCTTTCTTGGTTTGAAGTGCAGCAAGACACATGCCATGGACATACCTTAGTCTGGTGGAGAAAGAGCTGTGGAATGGTGTTGAGGCAGGCAGTGACAGTGACTTCACGGGTCTGTTGTCTGTCCACTGTGAGATGAGACAGGTATGCACAGGCAGCAGCAGCCCAGCACAACTTGTGGGTGTGCCAGCTGTGGTGGTTTGCTCAGTGCCTGCACTCTTCCTTCCAGACCTTGGCTCTTGGTTGCCCAGCAGGCCCCTCTGTACATAACCCTGCTGGGAGAGTTCCGCTTGAATGGCTCGCGAAGCAGGTGCTCCTCGGGAGCTACAGTTTAGGAATGCCTGAAGGAAGGACTCGAGGGGAGTTGACTTTGACAAGAATGTCAAGTGTACAGCAGTCAGAGTGGGGGGACTTCATTAAAGAGCCAATGGAAAACTGTGTCTGTGTCTGCTACGGTGTTTTGAAGTAAACCTGAAGATTTGTACCATTGCTCAAGGGATAATTTTATAACTGTTTTGATGTGTGAAACCTTCCGAAGATGCACCTCTCCTTTCCCTAGTTTTCTTTTGTTGTGAAGCATTTTGTAGTTGTTGCAGAGATGTAACTCTTTAGAGACTAAAGCCCTCATCCAGCAGAGCAAGTCCTTACATCCTTATGAACATAAAACTTGGAAAAACATAGGTAAGAAATGGTGTTTCCTTGGCTTTTAATCCAGCAATGGAAAGGGGTTTTTTGAAAGCACTGTTCTGAAATGTCAGTAGGGGAAAAAAACCAACCAAACAAGAAAACCCCTTTTTTTTCGTGGGGATTATGCTTTGATTTATGCTGCTTTGGTATTTCCTAGCTAGTGATGTCAAAGCATCATGCCCAGATAAGCAGCTTTTTTCTCTGGACTTCACATAAAGTTAATCCCAAACACACTCTTAGAAGACATTTAACATCCTTGCCGTTCCCTAGATTATATTTTATGTAAAGATAGTATAATTTCTGAAAACTTGGTGTGGGGTAAGGAGTAGAAATTTGGAAGATGGAAAGAAAATGGGAATGGGAGACCCGGCGATTGTAGTTGTGAAGAACTGCATTGGTTGGAAGGTTCATACTTAGTTTAAATAATTTGGGTTTAGTTGCCTTGGTCAACATCATAAAAACTCCTGCCCTTTTCCACATTAGTATGGAAAAGGCAAAGGACGTTTAGTAATATGATGTGGACTACTCTTATTTTAGGGTTTTGGTAGTTGGCTGATCTCATGGTACAAAAATGAGTCAAAGTGTCTCTTCTTAAAAAACAAACAGACCTTTTGTTTTGGTGTGTGTTCAGGACAGAGAAATTTTCTGGGTTTTTTTGTTGACATGCTGGGTGTGCTTTGGTGATGCTTTAAATTATTTCTGTGCCAGCATTTACTTGTAAGATACCATTTCTTCTAGAAAGCTGAGCTGCTTAAATTCTGTGGCAGTGGTTCTGCTCTATTCTCTCCTGCCCAGTCAGTTAAAAGTGCTCTCTGAAACTTCCCAGCAGTTGCTGCTTTTATAAACCTCCTTTTCTGTCCTTCCCGTCTCCATGTAGACTCAGGTTTCTGAAGAATTTTGTGTCGTGTTGCATCCTTCCCTCCTCCATCTTACCCCACAAGCACTGTTCATCTTCTTGGGACTGAGTATTTTTGAGGCTGCTGTTGGGAACAGGCCAGCAGATTGCAGTCATCCCTAGTGAGCACAGGCCCTTGCAGCCAGAATAATTGCCTTACCCCCTCAGGGCAGAAGTTCCTTTTACTACTGACCTTTTCACTGAAGCAGAGCTTCTTAATATTGCTTCAGATCTCTGTTGTGGCAGCTGCACCACAGGCTGAAACAGATGAGAAGGTTAAAACAGAATGTGGTGGAAATCAGGTTGGGAAATTTGCATGAGGGATCTGTGAAGCGGCGTGGGATGTTAACCTGATAGACACATGGCTGATGGAGACACTTGCTACCAGGTCTGCCAAAGTGCATGTTGTGGGCAGAGGTGAAGGCTGGAATAATAGAGCAGTGGAAAAGGTGTGAGGTAGGGATGGAGAGAATGCTGCCGTCAGAAGTCATGGAGTGGGGCAGAGGTCAGGTGATGGGGCAGGGGCTGCAGAAGCTAACCTGGCTGGGCAAGTTGAGGTTCTTCCTAAAATGCCGAGTAATAGAAGCCTTTCAGATGTGAAACCTGCTTTTTGTGTGAGTGTGTGTGTGACAGTCTTCCTCACCACACTCACTTTCTGTGTTCCTGCAGCATTTGCCATTCTGAGAATCATGCAGAACTCAACTGAATTTATTTAGCAGCAGAATTTTCAGAAACAGAAGTCACTGTCGTGGGAAGGAGGGGAAGGATACATTCTCCAAGCTGCTGCTGCTGGCATGCCCATCTTCCTTGGCACTGTTTAAAGTATTCTATCCCAGCCAGTTCTTGTGGGCAGTGCAGTCCTTTGTTACTCATTTCCTTTACAGTTGGCTTGAACTTTACTCTTTTGCCCACACAAAAACGTAGCGGAGATGAAAAGCTGAGGAAATATTTGTAAATGCCACTTTGACTCTGAAGTACCTGGCTCCATGGAACTAAGGTGTCTCATCCTGCAGAGCTGAGCAGGACCTGCCATTTTGGTAGCAGTTCAATATTCAATATGGCTAAACTCGGGCAAGTTGTGCTGTTTGGATGTATTTGGGGTTTCATGCTGCAGGAATGTATGAGCTTCCCAGTCATCCTCTGCTGCAGAAAAAACTGAGTGAGCTCTACATGCATGTCAGAGAGGCTGGAGTGACTTGCCCTGGGGTCACCTGCTGAACCTCTCGTGGTGTGGGCAAGGACCTTGATGGCTGGTGGAGCTCTGATGTCCTTTCATGTGTTAAACACGCTCCTCATGGTCTTTGCTGTGTGTGTTTAGAAACAAGTTTCCAAAGTTCTGGTTCAACACTCAGGGTTGGGAGCTCCACTTGAAGTCATTTGAGGACTCCATGGAATGGCTGGATTTTATGTCATAGTGGGTTTTCTTGAAGGAATGAGGTCCTGGGCACATTTGAGAATCCTCCAGTTTGCACTTAGTTATATTTGAAGCTTAGAGTGATATGTTTTTGAGCAGCTGCTTCTTAAAATTACTGGCAAGCACCCAGCTACCTAGTTCCATCTCTGGACAAAATTAATCATCAAAACTATTGTCCAGTGCAGAGATTGTGATTTATTTGCCTGTTGACAACAGATGTTTTTTCTCTGTGCCTGTTCAATTTCAGTCTTAAATTGTGCTTCAGGAGTATGACTCATGTAGTGTTGTCTGAGGGATGAGCAGGACATGGTGCTCAGGGGTCTAAGGAAGCCTCCGGAGAGCCCTTCGGAGCAGCATGAAGAACATCATCACTACCCAGCCTGAGAGGCACAGTGTTTGTGATGGCAGCTGTTCCCCTGCCAGCATGCTGGCCACTGGTGCCATCTTCCACTCTGGCACTGAGCACCAGGGCTGACATCACTTGTGCTCACTTTGCTCTCCATTCGTGAGCTGCTCTAGGGGTGACAGAACAGTGGTGTGGGAGGGAACAACCTGCATTTGTCAGGAGAGGCCTGGCTAGGGAGCTGCTGCCTGTTCCCTGGTTGGTCGGTGTTGGAATATCTGCCAGTAGGTGGCATTGCTGTCCAGCTGGAATGTCACAGAATTTTTTTTTTTTTTTTTTTTTAACCTTTGGACAGTGGCTTTGCACTTTCTTATTCTGAAACCCTATAATTAGCCCGCACAGCCTAATTACGGTTGTTTATGGGGAACATGTGTTACTGCTGTCCTATGAATTTAATCCAGTCTTTGTTCCTTTCTTGCCCTTGGCTGTGCTGAGGACAGACAACAGTCTCTTCTGCTGGTGCCTGTGTGCCGAAGGCAGAAGGAAGCCTTTAACTTCTCAGTAGCTGAATGCAACAGGAGCAGGTTGCTGAGAGCCAGCAGGGATCTGGCAGATGCACCACCCTACCTGGGGCTGATGAGTCCTTCAGAAACTGTACTCTGCTGTTCTCCATCTCCTGAATACCAGTGCCAGAATATAGAAAGAAAACACACCGACATAAGGAGTATTTCGGTGCCACTGCTTCATAACACATCTGGTTATTTAAATAGTCTTCAGACCAAATTAAGTGCAATCTGTTGCTTTAGGCAACCTGACACTGGAGAGAATCGGGTTGGAAAAAGTACTGCACATGGACTGTGACCTGATGGAGGCATCTGAGGATACAGAATTGTGAACACTAAACAGATGTAATAGTAATTACATTCTGAGACCAGATATGCTGATGTCAAAAACACAGAAGCTCTTTCCCCCACTTTGGTGTCTCTGCTCCTGGGTCAGATTACATTTATTTGGTAGAGGCAACATGTGTCTGTGGCTAAAATATAGAGGTGAGACGTTATAATCTGTGGGATAATCCTAGCCAGGACCCTAACAAATTATAATTTTATGAAGTGTACGGTGACCATGTATACAGTATATTCTTGTAGGCCTCTTTCTCACCTTTCTGTCATGTTTATTAAGATCTCATCCCATAAGGGTTTTCCCTAAGTCTGAGAATATCTTTGTGCAGCAAATGTACAGAAAATACATGGTAGTCATTGGAAGACCTGGGCCCAAGACCCAGCGTTGAGGGCCAGCAGAGCATCTTTCTGCTGTAAGCCATGAGACGGGGCTTGTCTGACCGTGAAAAGGGAACAAGAGGTCCCTTGTGCCAACAGCTCATACATGGACAGCAGTACCAAGGATAGGCAGGCACTGAAATTGTGTCTCTGCCTAGCACATGTGGGTGGAACTGAGGGAGGCCTAATAGCCCTTCCTCTGTTGCAGGGCACAACCGAAAAGGCTGTGACTGATGAAGTCCAGTGCTTCTTGGGCTGCTTTTTGGGCAAAACTACTGCACCATGTCCTTTAGCAGGGAGGTGTAGTAGAACACAGGAATATCAGAGTGGCCATCCAGTCAAACTGTCTGTAGTTTTCCTTCTGGGAGAGGTCTGTAGCAATGTCTGGGGGAAGTAGTGTAAGCAACAACACAGATTTGCTTGTCTACAGCTTCTGGCAAGGAGTAGCCCTGTGCTATAGGCTGCATCTAGAGCACTGTGGTTTACTAAGCTCCTGTACTCACACAGTCCTCTTTTGGAACCACTCATATGACTGATGTGCAGAATGTGCTACGCAATGCAATTCATGCTTCAGTAATACTTCATGTGGGAGAAAAATGGTTCTTTTTTGTTAAACACATGCATGCTTTGTATATATGATGCTTAGCACAGGGAGCCATGAGCCATCTGGGGCCATCTGCTGTTATTAAAATGTTTCAGTAAACAGGATCAGGTATGGAATCAACAGAGTGACTCAAAAGTACCTGGAGACAAAACATCCATTTTGTCTCTCATATCATCTCATTTTGTGGTAATACTGGTTAATGTAAGACGTGCTTGGAAGCACATTGATGAAAACTTCAATTCAAGGTTGTATCTGCAGACCATGTAGCTTCAGAGAATTTCAGGCCTTTGCAACTGCTTAATCCTGGTTATTTATCACCTTATATCTTGAGATCTGATTGTAGAGGTAGCAAGATAGAAGGCGGGCAGTTGCATTTGTAGCCTGTAGAGAGAGGATGGAGGTTTTTTTGTTTAGATCAAGTCCCTTTACCATTCTTGCCTTCCTCCTTTGATACATACACAGTAGGGCAGTGGAACAGCTGTTGTGTTTGGCTAGATATAGACAGATTATATTTCAGGAGATCTTTAATTAAAGACAACAAGTACAAATAAATTGGTTTATATTCCACAGCTTTGCTTTAATTCTCCAAGGTTCCATGATGAAATGTATAAACAGTGCAGTGTCAGCAGACAGGTATTTCCCTCAGAGCTTACTCCAATTCCCCATGGCATGACAGCTCCCTGAACTCTGTGCTGATGGGGGTGAGGAACCTCAGCTCCTGCCTGCACATCCTTTCTGGCTGACACAGCCTGTGGCCAGGCTCATCCCTAGAAGCCACAGGAGCAGGGCTGCACAGCCTTCCTCAGGAGAGTAGTGCCTCTATAAGGAGTGCTAGCCCCTAGAAGCCGAGCAGTGCAGCTGAGCTGCTGCCATTACTTATTAGAGAAGGTACAGAAAGTCTAGGATTGCTTTTTCCTGGGTGTGACAATGTACTTTGGACAGCACAACACTGTCAGCAATGGGCCAACAGCAATGCTCTGAGCTGATACCAAAATCCTTGCTCAGTTCTGAGATAATGTTTGAGAATTTAGAATGATTCTTGTTTGGTTCACTTCTGTTTGTTAGCGATGATGTGCTGGTAGTTAACATTTTATTCTCCTTAAAGAATTAAGACACAGGACTAGCTTTCAGGAGGTGCTAAAAACAGATCAGAGGGTCTCATCAAGGCCATGTAGAAAAATTTTTTGTTGTTGTTTTTCTACACTGCCAGGAGGAGCAGAGCTGTAGAGTCAGACAGTTACCAGTGAGGGTCCGATCTTCACACTACACGAGTTTCATGAGAGTTTACTTCAGACCACCCTTAGTCCAGATTTATGGTCTGTGAGCCACTTGCAATGGATCATTTGGGTTGGCTTTAGGCAGAAGCAATCTGGTTTGCCTGCTATGTGTGCCCAGTGCCACGGACCATAACACAGTAGGTGGGGGACAGTCAGGAGTTTCATGCTCCTCATTTGACCTGATACTAATTTAGCCACACCAAATGTGGAATTAGGACAAGGCCAACATCAGTGGGTAGTTGTTGCTGCGTGCTGTGACCAAAGGATCATTTAAGGTTCAGTCTACAGCATTTCTAAGAAAAATGAGCACCACAAACAGTGCAGCAGTCGTGCATCCTGATCACCTCCCAGCTCTGCTTCAGTACCTGCTGCTGCATGCACAATGCAGGAGCTCGCAGTCAGTCTCCAAGCAGCTGGCTACAGGCAAACATGGTACTACTTCTACTCCTGTAAGAGTACTAGATAGCATGGAGTAAGAATAGAACTCTCCTAGCTTGGTATCTGAATGTCCCTCTATCATCAGATCCTACTGTGAGCCCAGTGTAAGCTGCAGAAGTGGTGGAGGGAGAGTGATACCGTTTAAGAGTTTGGATTACATTTAATTGTGGAATTAGAAATGATTGGTAAGTTGAGGCAAAACAGCTGTCACCAGCACTGCTACAGCCTGGCCTCCATAACATGCAGGGCTTTGACCAAAGGTCAGATCTGTCTCCTTTGCTGGCTGTTGCACGAGAATGGTGTCTGCCAGCTGGAAGTTGTTGATGAAGGGCACAGCATGATCACAGGCTGTTGTGACAGTGAGAACACCCTTCAGTGATTTCCTTGGCTTTCTACATTGCTGCAGGGAAGTTACTGCTAATTCTCCTTAAGAAAGAGTGAGCTGACATTACTGACACTGTACTGTAACAAAGAGCTTTGTGGCAGTGTGTCAGAACAGCCCGTGTCTCCCAGCAGTCCATCAAACATCCCATCAATACAGTCAATACTGGAGGTGTCAAACAGAACATAAGTGCAAATGAAATGAATACAGAGCTGCAGCATGAAATTCATGAACTCATCTCAGCCTTCAGTACCATACAGTGGCTTGCAAATATATAAAAAGAAATGGCTGACTCTTTTCAAAACAAGATTTTTTTTCTGCAAATTGTGGTGACCCCTTGCTAGAGATCCTACATCTTCTTTCTAGGCAGCTAAGGCTATGCTAAGTATGTCAAGCCTTTGTTTTTACTTCATGTACACAATCACATTACTTCACAAGGACATATGGCTGAAAAACACTAAGCTGATTGTTGGAAGGCTTTAAACTCTCCCTCATTGACCTAGAGTTGAAATAGCCTGTCCCAAACTGGATGCTGTATTTGGAAGCCCTGACTTTTTGATTAAAAGTGAGCTGCTTTCTCTCCCTAGGAGGGTTGCTGGCAGCAATGTTTACCAAGGGATAGAAACTGTGACCTGGTGCTAGTAAGAAAGCCTTGTCTTCAATCTTACATAGCCCAGAGGGGAGAGAGGAAGAGCCAGAATCCCACAGTCCCAGAGAGCTCTTAGGGGTTTGATCTTGATCTTTGTTTTATGCTGCCTTCCTCCATCTCTGGAAGAAACTGCACATTTCTAGTCTAGGATAGATTTCATGTACTGGAATTCTTCCCAGAGTTGGCACAGCTTCAAAGGGTTTTAATCTTGGCTGTAGAACCAACATGCTGTTGCAAAGATCCCCAGGGAAAAATAGCTGGAAACGGACAAAAGAACAACAAAGCTGCAGGGTCCTCCAGGAGGCTATACCCCACTGGGATGATTCCCCAAAAGCCAGTCATACAGGCAAATCCCTCTCTTCATTCCCTCTCTCCCGTTGGTCACCACAAAGCATCCTAGCCCTTGGGTTCTCTACAGACACTTGACTTGCACAGCATGCCCTGCTGTTCCCTTTGCTGGTGAGAGCTCTCCCTACAGATGCTGAGTTAGGGCCTGAGTAGCTTTTCCTTAGTGGCATTTTCCTGTCTCTCCAAGGTCTCAGCAGAACCCTCATCTGCCAGAGCCCTTCAGTCACTCAGAGCAGCAAAAGGTTCAGATGATCTCAACTGTTGCCACTGTACAGAGAGCCCTGGAGATGAGTGCTGAGTCCCTTCACCCTTCCCTTTACATGGATACTCTACTTCAGCACTCTTTCAGGCTTGGCCATAAACATTAATTTCAGCCCGCTGATCTATTTCTGAGGTGTGGGGTGGAGCACTAATCTCAGCAACACAGAGCACTGAGGCCGCAGAACAGCACTTGACACAGCACTGAGGTATCCACCTGTGTATCTACACAGCAGGTTGATAAATTTCCATCTACTCTGCAGGTGCAAGGTTCAGGGGGTTCTGCCTGCACAAAAGAGAAAATACCAAGAAACCTGAACATGCATAAACTGGTTGTTGTGGAACATGATTGGTCTTTAATCTCAAAAAGCTTGGGTCTCTTTCTACTCAGGTTGGATTGTGAACTGTCAGCAAAAAAGCGGATCAAGGGCAGTGCTGAGGTTGCCTGTGAAGTTTGTTGTAGCACTGAGGAAGGCTATTAGTTGGAAAAGGAAGTTCAGTTCCAAATCAGATACTAGCTTTAACTCACAAGCCTGATCCTGCAAGCCTCACTCATTTGAGTGGCTGTCTTGCTTTCAGCAAGACTGGTCCAGCCAGCAGCTCTCAGTAGGTTGAGCCGAAAGTTTTTATAGATAACTATATCCAGGCTGGAGGGGAAAGGGAGAAGACAGACATAGCGAAACTAATTCATTTTCCACAATAAAGCAGTAATAAAAATGAGATAGTAAGTGAGCCTTGCCCTTAAGGTTACTGAATAGCTACTGAGTTAAAGGAAAGGCCACCATGTTTGGTAATAAATGGTGTCGCAGGCTGCAGGCAGCAGCAGCGGTTACTATGGACACAGCTTCCAAGACAGAGACAGGCAGGAAAAGAGAGATGGAAAAAAGAAGAAACAGTAGAGTTAAAAAAGGGTTAACTGGGATTTTGAAAGATCAGTGTCTAAAAACCTTATTCAGTATAGAGTCAGAAATCCTTGGTGTTCCGAAATTCTGGCATGCTCCAAACCCTCCTGTTGGGCTGGGTGCCCCGTTCCACATCCTCAGAGATGGTCTTGATGTCACTGATGAATGGGGAAATCCTGGACCGAGATTTGAATGTTGTTAAGGAGAGGCTGGTTCTGTTCTTTGTGTTCCATTGCCTTGCAAGCTTCTTGGCCTCTTCCTCCTCTTTGATCTTCTCAGCAGCTTCCTGCAGGACGGAGCGGAAGAGCTGGGACACTTCCTGCGCTTCTGGTTCGTACTCAGCAACGACTTGCCGGAACCTGGAAGCACAGTCAAGGCACAGCTTTGATTAAAAACATCAAATTACAGATTGCTGCCAAATCGCTGCGCTAGGCTTGGAACTTGCACTTTCCTGCTAAACGGGACTCCCTGGACTGAAGGGAACAACAGCAGGGAGGGGCCATGAAGATATGCCCAAGGTCTCTAAAATCACAAGCAAGCCAGGGAAGGTGAGGAAGCAATGAATCACTGTTTCTTATAAGCACAAGAAATAATAGGGAGAAACAAAGCAAGCTAGAGGGCAAGTTTGAAACAGAAGGAAGTGCTCTTTTCACACGACACCTATTAAACCAGAACTCAGTGCTATCAATAGCTTAAGAAACAAAATTATTTGATGAGTTTTTGGAAAATGTCCCCATCACTGCTGATTAAACATGATTGTCCAAATGCACATCCTTGCTCAAGGAAGTCCCTGAACTGCAGCTTACCAGAAGCTCAGGATAGACCAGGGAAAGCCCCACTAGACTTTCTGTTTCCCATAGCATTACCCAATGGCCTCTAGACAAAGGAAAATCCAGTCACTTTGTTTGGTAGTCTTTCAATATTTAACTTTCAGTGAAGTGGTATTTCATCTTCCTATGGATTTCTGTAAGATAATGGACTGGCTCAGCTGAAAACATCTTGGTTTGCAGCATGATGCTAATTAAATAAATCTGAATTACTTCAGTGCCTTCTCAGCAATGAGCTCAAAATGGAGTTTTTTGATATGCATTAGGCTAGCTTAATACCAAAGAAGCAAAGAATTACCCCTGTTTATTTTTCAGGTGAGGAAGATAAGATGCAGGGCAGAATAGTTTTCTTGAAGCCACTGAGTGGGCCACTGGCTGGGCAATGCCATTCCTGACACCTTGTTGGGGGAATTGTCCCCAGCCTGGAGAGTGTGGGATCCACTCCCAAGGCTCGCACATTGGTCACGTAGATATTCTGATTGTTCTATAATAGTATGCATTTGTGATAGGTGGCTACTCTTCTAATAAATAATCAGTTCTTAACATGAAAATTATACCTGCAAGCAGACACAGAACTAGATTAGTACTTCACTAAAATCCAGGTATTTGTACTTCAGGGAAGCTAAAGTGTATAACGTAAGTGTTTTGATATTTTTCTCCAACTGGACTTAACAAGGATGGAAAACAGGAGGACTGTATTTAAATAAGCTTAATACAGCAGAAGCTGATAGAATAAGATATTGCCTCTTGGGTTTTTGATAAGCCCCAGGAATGTAAGAAGGAGTTTAACACGTACGGAATTGGACGCTTAATGGTGTGCCAAGGATACCCAAGATAATAAGGACAGAAAGCAAGCCGAAGAGAAACCAGGAAGAGTTCTTGTATGTTTGTGTATTTTGACTCCGACTGTGGAGGCCTGGAATTGAACACACATCTTGACATCCTGCTGTATCCCAGGTATTTCTCTCCCAGCAAGTACTGGCCATTGTGTGTGCAGTTGTGGCGTCACCGGTGTTGCTTGCTGAGGGAACTCGCTGTCAGCAGAAGCACCAGTCCCTTCCAGTGTCAAAGCAGAGTAGTTTGATACAAAACCTTCCAAAGCCACCAAAATGTTCCTTAACTGTTTCAGTTGCTTTGGATGAATTCTTAATCTCTCTCCTCTGCCCCCTCACCAAAAACATCTAAACTTTGAACGTTTGGGTGCAAAAAGCCTCTAAGGTGCTGTAGTTCATGCTGGTATTTAAGTACTGACACAGTGATGCTAAACTGAATTGTGCAGAGCCTGGAAGAGCAAGAGACTATCTCTTGCTGAGGATTAGCAGACAACAGCAGGAACAGGGATTTGCTGGACATTGCAAACTTCCTTTCTGCCTTCTGAGGAGCCACTTCTGTCGCATTATCAAAGAGCCCAAAATACAGTTTTCACAATAAATACATTTTTCCCTTTATCCTATTTGAAGCATAGACAGGTGAGTCCGTAGAAACCCAAGTCTTCATAACATTCTTATTATTGTACCAGGGAAAGCAGCTTCAAAGGATTTCTATTGCAGAGGTGAACTGAGTCATTCCATTATTTTATCTCTATGTGTGTTTTTCTAAAGAGAGGCGCTGTCATATTTTATATATATATATATATATATATATATATATATATCAGTACATCCTCCTCTTTTGTATTGGTAATTGTGCACCTAAAAGGCCTCTTCACTGCCTCCACTTTCAAAGGTTGTGTGTCATACTGCTGGATTGTGGCTCCAGAGCAGGGAGCAGCACATAGCAGGCTATTACTGGGCCAGTGCCTGGCTCTGGGAGCAAGAGGGGAAATGGATGATATGACAGCAAATATACCCCCTGAGCAGAGAGCTCTAATGTTAATGCCCTATGTTGCTGATAACACTCCCAGCCAATCCAGCTGAAACAGTTTTCTGAAATCAGGGTAACTTTCCACCTTCACAGCTATCTGCCTGTTCACACTCTTCTTAGCTCAGTTTTGTGAACTCTGCTCTTAAGGTTTACCTCTAACTTTTCAGGATCAACACCAAAATTACTTTGTATGGATTTGAACAGGTCTAAGAAACAAAGGGAAAGCGATCTAAAAAACTGTCTGCCAGTCACACAATGAAAAGCCACCCTCATTCTGATGGAGAAGGGAAAGGGGACCCTTTTCTCTCCCCTAACAAGATGAACTAACTTCACCCCTTTATTGATGCCCACCTAACTTCAGTGCCAGCACGTTTCTGTAAGGGACAGCTAATGTAGGAAGTCCAAAAGGTGTGCACACCACAAATATTTCTCAACACAAAAGATGGATGGGTTATCAGGGCTGAGCTCCGGCTAAACCAATCTGTATATCAGAAAAAGATGATGGTTTTGCTGCAGGTACCTACACATAACCAAATCCATCTCCCCCAGATATCAGTGAACACCAACTGATGTGCTGGATGATCCAGCAGTCTGCTCTCTGCACAGAACATCCAGTACATAAAACCAGAAAACCACTGGAATCAAGGAATATGGCCTTGTATCTTGGGAAACAAGCTCCACACAAAGCTGCTCAGCGGAGTTAAGAACACAAAATTGCACAAGGCTCATCTGTCTTCTAGCACAGGTTAACACCCTCACACTTTTGCACAGGATAGTTTCAAACTAGGCAACTGCACAACCATGTGTAGAAATGCCTCAACAGGGTTTCCTTACTCATCATAAAAGCAGACCTATCTATCTTATTTGTGGCTCAAGCTATGGATTCTGGTAGCTATCCTGGGACACATTGTGCAAGTCACGCAGTCTGAGACGTGACTGCCAACAAAACTCACCTTGAACCAGCACAGGAGCCTGGGGAGGATGCATGGGCATACAAAGGGATGAGCACATTCCCCAGTCCAGGCAGCGTTTCAATCACAGTTCAAACAAATTTGTTCTTTAGATTGTGACCCTTCCATTGCTTTATAGGGCTGTTAGATTTTAAGAATCTGGCTGTGCTTGGCTCATACTGGCATTGCTTTTTAAAGCGCTGTCACCTGCCTGTGTTATTCTGTAGGTCCCCTGTGCAGTAGGTTCCTAGAGTACGGCCTGAACTTTAAAGACCTGTTAAATCCAGTGGAAGTCCGTGGACTTAAACAATGTACTTATAGTTCAGGGTATTCCTGAGTGCCCGTCTGAACAGGGAACTCTAAGTAGATTTAGTTGTTCAAAGAAAACGTGGGGTTGCTTAGTGCTAATAATTACCTGCTGACTCCTGAATCTGTATTTTAAGCAGTAATTCTGGTTATAGAGTAAAGCTATGAACAGCTTTGCTAGAGAAGGCTCCTTGGCTCCCAGAAAGTTACAGCATTCACACTAATTGCAACATTCGTGTCACATCACCTCAAACTTAAGCTTGCAATTGTAAATAAATGCATTTCTGATTTTAGTCGTTCATCTTACATTCAAGCTTACTAGGAAGGCCACTTCAGCTATATGCAATCCTTAGAAAATTACAGGCCTTAACCTCTGACCTTGATAACAACTCAGATCACCAAAAGGCAGGTTTACATTTCCATACTAGGGGTTTTTTGGTTTCCCTCTGGGCAGAAGAGGACAGAAACCAACTGTTCTACTTTTGCTGAAACTGAAAGAAATTAAACAGATATTAACTAGCTCTGACTAGGGCTAAAGTTCAGAGTAAAAATGGCAAATGTCTAGCATTTCGTATTGGCAACCTACTGTTCTACTTGTTCACTTTAACCATGGCAGCTAGGTACTAGAGGCCTCACCAAAATCACTGTCCTTTCCTTCAGCTGGCTCCAGGATTTAATTTTAAATAGTCAGCCATCCCTAACCCAGTAACCTAAAGCTAAGTTACTCCTGAATGAAATGGCTTTATTTGCACGAGGTGAATCAGGGTCTCCAGATATCTGATGCTATTTGCAGTGTATTTGAATCCTTCCAGAATTCCAAGAGGCTCAAAGAGAAGCTTCTGATGATCCAAAATAGGCAATCTGGATCTGAAAAAAACCCTTNACTCAAAGAGAAGCTTCTAATGATCCAAAATAGGCATCTAATTCAGATCCAAATCTGGATCTGAAAAAAACCCTTTCATTTTTGAAGTGCTCCTTTCCAGCCTTCTCCACGTCTAAAGAAACAAATTTAGAGAAACTTTGCCTCTCAGTAGATGAGCCTGTAGCCACAGAAAAGGACAATTTGGATAATCATTTAGACCTTTAGAGAATGAAGTGACATCTCTGACAACTCATATAAAAATGTTTTGTTTGTGCTTTGACTCTGAACTCAGAGTCTCGCAAAGAAGGAGACCTTGCATGACACAAACAAAACAAACTCTGCAGTCTTGCAAGATGCCTGCTACTTGTGTTATTTAAGAATTACGTGCTTGTCGAGTGCAAAAAGGACTTCAAAAAGGACCTCAGCTCTTCAAATGTCTAAAATGGAAGAGAGAAGATCAAGCTTACTATTTCAGTCAGAACCAAGGACGCTGGTAGGGTACACGCTCTGCATTTGAATTTCCCAAAGCAAGCTTTTTTTTTGGTGGAAGATTTTTCTAAAAGCTGCTACATATTAGGAAGTCACAGAGTACTCGAGAGGAGACATCACCACTGCAATGATCTTGTTATTAAAGTACTTCACTGGAAATGTGGAGGTTTCATTGCATTCCCATTATATTCATCTTGAGGAATTTCAGGGTAGTTACTAAAATCTCCATCTTATCTCACTTTCTGAGAACAGAATTTAACCAATTTTGGCTGTCTTTCAGTTAAATTGCATGCTCTTTCTTTCTTTCTCTCTCCTGTACATTTCTGCCTCTTAACACGGCAAGCCCCATTCTTTTTCTTTGTTTCCTCCTCAGCAATGAAAATTCCATGGAATCACAGAGCTCTCCGTTAGAAGGTCGAAAAGAAGAGGGGTCAACTGTTAACATTTCCAACACAAAATGAAAGGGTTATTGAATAAAACTAGGACCTATTAATTTAAGACAAGCAAAACACAGTTTTTTATAACAGAGTTGTAAGTGCAGGAGTGGAACTCTGCCACGGGTGCCAAAATGTTAAAAATTTACATGTGTTCAAAATGAGAAAAGCCTCCACAACCTAAACAACTGAAAGAAAAAGCCACATCAGCCAATTATGGACAGAAGGTCCACTTGTGGCTCCAAAAGTCTCCCAGTTACAAGGCACAGTAAGTTGGATGCTGTATTTGAGGTGGTGTAATTGTCCCTACTGTTGGATTTGCTTCCTTGTCCTTTGCTCTTCTCCTTACACCGGCGCCACTGGTGCCACTCTGTCACATACAGAGAGCACAGCAGATGAGCCAGACCTTTGACCCAATCCAGTTCCACCATTTTTGTGGCTGTGATAGTCCCTTCTCAATCACACAATTGAACCAACAAGGTTATTAAATCCTTTTTTTTTTTTAATGTGGCTCTGCTAACCGTGCGAGCTCTGTAAAACATGCCACTTCTTGAATCATAGTGTAATACAATTTATGACAGCACCCTACAACAGCAATTTGTAAGAGGGGTTTTGAGAGGATGGTTTCAGCCTTTTTCAATCATGCCCACACAGAGTCCACCAACGTTGTTGAGTACATTTATCTACTGCTGGCAGTATTCTGAATCCTGAACAACAGTGAACAACCATTACAAGCTGCACTGAAATCACACATCTTGCATGATCTGCCTCAGTTCCAAAAAAACCAAACCAAACCAAAACAAAAAAGCAGAGCAGCAAGTTGTATATGGCTCAGCTTAATGCTTTCCTGAAGAGGATGAACCTTGGGGCCTCTCAGCTCCAGCAACCGAAGCCTGCTGTCATGGAAATAACCTGTTTGCCAGACAGGCCTTGCTCAGTGGCCCTGGGGATGGTAAAGATAGCTCTGAATCCCAAGGGTTTGAAGTGGCTTGTTTACAGCATGGCTTGGAGTTATACAAATACAAGGCAGGTGCTGTTCCCAGCAAATTTTCACTGGAGAGGTCTTGGTCGCTGAATCATCCCAAATCTCTGCTTCTGCCACCATGGCAACCTTTGCAAGAGCCAAGGCTCTGTGCTGGGTTGCTTCCCAGGTTCAGCCCCAGGGAAGATGGGGGCTAGAGAGGTAATTTTGGCATTGTTTCCTGGCTACACCCACTGTAAGACAGAGGACCAGCTTTTCCCAACACTTTTACAGTTGCAGTTCAGGGGCCAGAAATTCGTTTTTTCAAGGGAAAATAGGTGCCAGCATATGCAGGGAGGGCTGAGGGCCCTCTTGTATATCTCCTGCAAGGACGGTCTTCAAGTTTAAATCAAGGAATGAGGGCTCCAATGAGAGGGGTTAAACACCAAAGGAGGTTGTTCAGAGGCTGTGGGATCTCCACTCTCAGAGATATTCAACAACGGACAGGACAAGGCCCTAAAAAACCTGATCTACCTTTGAAGGCAGCCCTACTCCAAGTAGGAGGTGGAAGTACATACCTCTAGAGGTCCCTTTAAACCTCAGTTTCTCTAAGATTCTGAAGTCTGAAGCGAAAAAAAGCCATCACATTACTGAGATGGTAACTGTTCATCGGGCAAGGTAAAGCTGCGCTGCCTACTCAGGAGCATAAAGTACTCAAGCCAATGTCAGAGGGAAATGGCATTTAGTAACTTCTTGGAGGAAATGATGTCATGTTAAACTGATTTTAAACATCTGATTTCCCTTCTTCCACAAAGACACTATCCCATCATGACTTACGACACAGGATGCCAAGTTTTGGTTCTCTTGGTGCTAGCGACTCTCACATCCTAAAGAGGAAAGGGGGAAAGGAAAGGCCTGTACCATCCCATCTTTTACTGTACCTGAGTATGACAGGCCCACAGTAGGAAGGATGTATTTTGGTGCACATATCCTCCAGCTGCAGCCGTTCTCCAGGGCTGATGTCATAGCTCTGCTTTGGGTAGCTGACCAGCCAGCCGTAGTCCACGCCGGTCTTGATCTTGCGGTATTCGTTCTCCCGCTCTCGCTGCTGCTTCTCTGCCTGCTTGATCTGCCAGCTCAGCTCCATCATGAGCGTTTCAACCACCATTTCTGTGGGGTTCCTCTGGGAAATGCGGTTTGGAGGCTCGTTCCACCTGAACCAGGATGCCAATGACATAATGCCCTGTGTGTCTTCTCTGGGAGCAGGTAGAGAGGGTAGAGAGGGAGAGAAAAAGAGCAGTGCCATCATCAATACACCTCAGCTGAGAACATTCTTCCCCCCACCCCCCTCCAGCCCATTGTTAAAATTGCCACTGTATAACCACTCGGAAATAATTGGTGCTGGGCACCTTGAGAAATCTGACTCGCAGCAGCCAACTTGCTCAGAGGGTGACACAAAGGGTGAAGAGGCACCGTCTTCCTTAACTTCCACTCACCATGTAATTAAAATGAGTCACAGTACTCAGACCTCAAGTCGGGTTACAGGGATACCTTGCTCCCTCCAGGCTAGGCTGGGGAAGCATTTTCCTGCCCACACATGTGTTGCAGTTGAAGCACAGGCGACGCAGAAAAAATTGGAGGTCCGAGTCAGAGCTCCGGTTGAGGGAAATGATAAACCCCCTTTTATTTAATTACAGGCAGGCCTTATATAATCCCTGCATTGGTCTATGGCAGGGATCATTGGTCCCTGGTCCAACCACCTCTCCAAGTGATTGGCCAGACCCCACACCACCTGTTTGACTCCTAATAGGACACACCTGCAAGGTGTTTAGAAAACCATCTTGCTTGGTGTGTTGAAACCAAGGACTTAACAGAATACTTGCAAAATGGTGGATTTTTCTCTGCCAGCAGCTTTTCAGCATCCACACACATGGGGCTCGGGCTCGCCTGGCTGAACCCTCATGCACAACCTTGCAGCAGCCCTACTTGTAAAAACTCAGTGCATGGAGTCAAATGATTGCTGGGAGCTACATTCTAGCCAGGAGATCCTTAGGGAGGAGGCAGGATAAGTGACCTGGTGCAGTGGGTTGAAGCTGGTACCCACCAAAGCTGCTGTGTCACTCCCTTCCCCGGCTGGACAGGAGAGAGAAAATGTATTGCAAGGCTCATGGTTTGAGATAAGGACAGAGAGAGATCACTCAGCAATTACTGTCAGGAGCAAAACAAACTCTACTTGGGTATATTAGTTTATTACTAATCAAATCACAATTGGATAATGAGAAATAAAACCAAATCTTAAAACACCTTCCCCCCACTCCTTTCTTCTTCCTGGACTCTGCTTTACTCCTGAATTCTCTACCTCCTCCCACCCAGCAGCACAGGGGGATGGGGGTTGTGGTCAATTCACCACACAAGGTTTCTGCAGCTCCTTCCTCCTTAAGGGAAGGACTCCTCACATCCTTTCTCTGCACCATCATGGGGTCCCTCCCATGGGAGACAGTCCTCCATGAACTTCTCCAATGAGAGTCCTTCCCATGGGCCACAGTTCTTCATGAACTGCTCCAGCCTGGGCGTCTCGCAGGGAGTGCAGTCCTTCAGGAACAGGCTGCTCCAGTGTGGGTTCCCTGTGGTGTCACAAGTCCTGCCAGCAAACCTGCTCCAGCATGGGCTCCTCTCTCCGGGGTTCACATGTCCTACCAGCAGCCAGCTCCAACACTGGCTTCCTTTGTGGAGTCACAGCCCCATTAAGGCATCCAGCTGCTCTGGTGTGGGATCCCCCATTGGCTGTAGGTGGATCCATCCCTGTGGACCTCCATGGGCTGCAGGGGCACAGGTGCCTCACCATGGGCTGCAGGAGAATCTCTACTCCAGTGTCTGAGGCACCTCCTGCCCCTCCTTCTGCACTGACCTTGGGGTATTTAGGGCTGTTGCTTTCACATATCCTCACTCCTGTCTCCCAGCTGCTATTTCTCTTTCTTTTTCCCCCCTTCTTAAATCTGTTATGGTGCTACTGCCTGGACTGATGGGCTCAGCCTTGGCCAGCAGTGGGTCCATGTTGGAGCCGTCTGGCATTGGCTTTGTTGGACATGGAGGGAGCTTCTGGCAGCTTCTCACAGGAGCCACTGCTGTAGCCCCCCACCCCCCCCACCAAAACCTTGCCACACAAACCAAATACACCTGGGTAGGTTTGCTGCTGCTGCTGCAACATCAGCAGCAGAGCTTGCCCCTGCCTGGGCAGCGCTCACAGGAGCACGAGCTACATGGCCAGGCAGAACCTTAACCATTATTTAGCAAACGTGTTGCTGCAGCAGAGGCTACACCACCTTCTACAAGCTGAAGTCCGAATATGAGCTTTGCTGCAGGAGCACTCCTTCGGCACCACCACCAGTGCCAAGGGAACTGAGGCTGCTCTGAGAGGGAAGCAGAAGCACACCGAGGTTTAAACTGTTGTTGCTTCTAAGTGAGAGGTTTCTACTTCTGGGGAGTTACCCCGCACTTAGAAGACAGAAAAAATTGCATCAATCGGCTCAGAAAAAGACGGAATTAACTCCCCCACCCAGCCAGTCCCTTCATGTTGTCCCTTTAGGAGGACAATGCGTGGAACAAAGTTATTACCTATTGTACTTGTATTTAAACACAATGGAATCCAAAACAGGCACTAGGGAGCTGAACAGGAGCAAAACAGCATCTGTTTCTTCACACAGTGCACTTACGTGCCTTGTTGCTCCCTTCCATTAGCCCCTGGGGAGAAGGGGTGGCACAAGTAATGATTGCAGCTGGGATTACAGAAAGGCTGCTCCTGGCAGCAGCCCAATCAGGACATGGCGTCAAAAGTTAACATGAGGGCAAGGGATTAAAGAGTCTGATTCTGCAGGGCCTGAGCAAATCCTCACTATTGGGACACAGACAGACACGAAGTGGAGAAAAATATGCTTTTGATTTAAGTTTCCACACTGGGGTCTAGGGCCTTTAGTGACAATAAAAATCACCAAAAGTTCGTAACTACACAGTACTCCCACTAAAGCGGAGAGCCATGAGCTCCCAGGCTCCCTAGATGAGAAATGATCAATAGGATTCTGCTGTAACTGCGAGGAAAAGATGCTTCCATGCATCATTCACTTGTCATGAAGTAGCCTGTTCTCTTTCAAAAATGTTCATACTGTGTAAATACATCACACCATTAAAGGAAAATTCTCCAAAAACCTGGATAGTCTGTACAGGGTCCCACGTTATAAATTATTTCAGGCTCTAGTGTTTAGGCTTTTCTAGAATCAGGAAGTTTTCCAAACTGCATCAAAGGACTAGTTTCTCTAATCCTGTATCCCACCTCTCCCAGCAAGCAATACCAGTTTCTTCAGAAGGCAGACATAAAAGGGCTGAAAACTTCCACAGGTCACAGATGCAGCTACCTCGGTGTGTCGGGCCACGGGTCCTCTCCCGAGACTGCATAAACAGCAACAGCTCGGCTGGTTTGCGGTGCTTGTGGGGAGAGATCGCTGTGGTGACTGCTTGTGCCCTGGAGCACAGCTCCAGCTCCAGCAGTCACAGCCAGCAGCTGCTGCAAGTAATCGTGCTCCTGTCTCATCTCTGGGCTCTGGAGCAGGAGCAGCAGCCAGTCCTTCCATTTGAGTTTATCTCCAGGGTGACTCCAGCTAACAGCTCCCACACCACCACGCAGAGCCCTGGCGTCTGCCTCTGGCTTACTTGTCCGAGACACAGGAACAAACTCCGCCTGGAACTGATGTGCTGACAGCTTCAAGTCCGTGATCCTGCCACTCCAGCATGTACCTGGATCTTGCTACGTGGTGGCCTCCACTCACTGTTACGCATTACTAAGAATTAAGAGCTTTTCCTTGGTCTGGTCACGCCTTGTGTATCACTAGCAAAAGTGAGGAGCGTAACAGACCACAAGCTGTTGAAAATAATTTAAAGTCTCCTATTTCTTTTCAGCTTCTGTGATGACAGTAATTTTTGTAAGCTGTTACAGGTACCTGACCAAATAAGGTAGCATTATTGTTGCCATTTGTGCCTTTATCTGATGAAGGTGAACATGCCCTTTTGTATTTTAATTTGTGCTTATCCTGGCTATGACATGATCTCACATTGGTTTAACTCTGCTGACTTCAGTGGCATTAGGGGTAAATCAGTATAAAGCATTACAATTGTGAAGCTGAGGAATACCCTTCTACCTATTCCTAGCTCACCAGCTGTTTCATTAGAAGAGGAGAAAGAGGGGAATTTAGTGGTCACACTGGGAAAGAGAGCAAGGTGACTTGGGTTTTGCATGATCCTGGGCTGTTCTTACTGACTTTGTGGCTTTAGTTCCACAGGGCTCCCTCAAAGCAAGGCATTCTGCATGAGAACCATTTTCCTAGCACGAGTATTAGAGAGAGTAAAAAGAAAAGTATTTTGGATACCTTGGATACCAAGGCCTGCTGAACCTGAGCCTTGCCCAGTCCCAGAGCTTTCAGAAAGCTCTGGTAACAGGCAGATTTTCTTTTGATATGGGAACCTGGGTACCACTGACCCCAAACTGGGCTTCCACTTGACTGCCATAAAAAAATCTGCTTCCACAGCAAAGGATATAAAGGAAGGCAAGCACCTCACCTGCAGATGAAATGGCCTGTTTTCAAATGAAGGAAAATCCCACACAAGCGTTCAATGCCCACTGGCAGCTTGTGCTGGCTGCTCCTAAGGGAGCCTTGTTTGTATGAGATTCTTTCCTTCCCCATCTCTCATCCATCATCTCCTCTTTTTGAGAGCTGGCAATTGGCCATCTCTATTTAGCAGGCTCAACAAGCCACCACTCTTCCCACTGCTGCTCTTTGCAGCCTGCAGAAGATACTGTGGGCTCCATTAATTGTGGCTGCTGGTTTTAATTTAAAGTTCACAGGCAGGCTAATCATTAACTGACTCAAAATGGCTTTCCCATGTGGAAAAACTCAAAGGACTGTTGGCAAGATGTGGACAACTAAAGGAAGGCAAAAGTTACAGCCTGACCTTATTGGGGAGAAGGACAAATTTACACTTTGCAAGCGTTCACATTAAAAATATTTTTAAAAAGAGACATTGCCCCAGCTGAATACAGATGTTTCTAATAATTCAAAAATTAGTCCATTTTCTAATTCCTTGTAAGAGGCTATCCTGGGAGCTGACACAATCCAGTTGATGAACTACTCTGGTGTTATTCAAGCAAAATTTCAGAGGGGTTTATGTAAGTTCCACTCCAGAAACAGATCTGGGCTTTGAGAATTTGGTGTCATTGACCATAGACCTCCGTCTAGAAGACAAGCCTTCCCCTCACACTGTTGGTTGCAAGTCTGACCAACCACCTCACAGAGTTGTAAGCCCACATTTACCTCAGCTATGCTAAAGTCTGGAACACCTTGCTTTCTCTCTCACAGCCTCTGAGGGGTTGCTTCAAATTTAGCAAGTGTTAGTAAGTCCATCTGAGAGTTTTTCATACGAATGTTTCCTGTTATTTTGCCTTTCTTCAGAACTCTTTTTTGTTCTCTACACTGTCAGCAATTCCTGCATTTTTCTCCTCATGTACTTTACAGCTTTCTCCATTCTTTTCTCAGGGCATGTTCCGAACAATTTCACCTCATCTTCCACGTTTTTACCTTCTCCCATGTTTCCCCATGTGATTTCATCTTCTTGTTCCAAAGAACACACCAAGGAGTCATCAGAAGTATCAACATTCACGTGCCTTATCTGTTTTTTCACCTCCTTTAAGCAGGATTTCAGCCCTTCCTAGCTCTTTCAGCAGAAAAGGGAGTATGTTTCCTTGGCCTGCTCTCTGGCTGGTCTTTGGCCAACCAGAGGCTGTTCATACAACCTGCAGACACCGTCTCCTCCAGGCTCTTGCAGGCTGGATCACCACCTGCTAAGACCTGTTACAGCAGGGCTGCTTTCTGGTAAACCATGAGTCAATCAGCAGGGCCTGTTTAGTGTATAGAAAATGAACTTCTGAGAATAAAAAAATCCCTTGCCATTGATCCTTCTGCTGGTTCCCAGCTTGTAATGCCCTCCAGGATAGGAGAGGAGTGCAGAGGGTGGGAAATGAGCATTTTGAAAAAAAATGAGGGTAGGATAGGACTCTCTATGAAGGTATGTCCTCAATTTGACAAGTCTCCTGTGATGTGCCTTTGCCTTCACAGCCCAGGAGTGCTGCTGACAATCCTGTGTGACTCTCAAGAGCCTTAGGGGTGTGGTAATTGTGTAGCAGCAGAAGGAGAAGCCTTAAAGGGGTTAGGTTATAGGGGCCTAATCCATAATCCAGTGATGTCAACAGAAGGGTTGTCACTCAGCTGCAGATAGATTTCCAGGAAATCCACCATCAGGCGGTCAAAGCACACCAGCAAACTGGGCTGAGGAGCTGGGCAATGCCTTCCCTCCCTTCTTGTGGGTGGAAGTTCCTTACAGCTACAGTCAGAGAGCAGAATTTGCTCATGAAAGATACCCACTTAGCCTTTTTCCACACATGCTGGATCACAGAGCCATAAACAAGGAAAGTTATTTCTAAAATAAGTGGCTCAAATCTCCCAATTGTCCCCGTAATTGTACTTTTTAAGAGACATAGTCACAGGGAAAAGAGATCATGTGAAACTGCAGAACACATTGAACTTCATTTTAAATTGTTTACCTCTTTACTAAAGTTGGGATATGTTGTCCAGGAAAGTCCAGTGTCTTTCAGATAGCAAAGGGTATCTAATATCTGCCTGGACTGGAACTCATAGGTAGATTAAAATTGGTTTAGCTACACCCATCTCTGAATTCCATACTCACTGATGCAATGTTTAACCAGCTGCTCAGGCAGAAACTGTGGTGATGGCTACGCTGCTGGCTCTATCTGCATGAAGTAGCATTAAGTAGCAACAGCATCAAAGATGAACCTCAAAATCTATTTCTCTTGTGATGAAGATATTTTAATTTTGTTCCGAAGAATCTTAGCAAGTTCTAATTAAGAAACTGCTGCCAACACCTTCTCAATTTTATTTATATAGTCCACCATAGCTTTGTAAAAGAATCCCTGTTCTCTGTTCTCCACCACTTTCTGGTTTGTTCAGCCTGGAGAAGAGAAAACTGCAGGGAGACATCACTGCAGTCTACACCTTTCTCACAAGGAGAAGCAGAGGGGCAGGCACTGATCTCTTCCCTGTGGTGACCAGTGACAGAACCAGAGGGAATGGCTGGAAGTTGTGTCAGGGGAGGTTTGGGTTGGATATCAGGACAAGGTTCTTCACCCAGAGGGTGTTTTGGGCACTGGCACAGGCTCCCCGGGGAAGTGGTCGCAGCCCCAAACTGACAGAGCTCAAGGAGCTTTTGGACAATGCCCTTGGGCATGGGGTGTGACACCTGGGGATGTCCTGTGCAGGTACAGGAGCTAGACTTCAATGATCCTTGTCCCTTCCAACTCAGGATATTCTATGATTTTTTTTCCAGTTGCTTGCCATTATACTCTCGATATAGAGAATTTTATCTTACGAGGACCCAAAGAACCCTGCTTCCTATCTGTCTGGAATCTCCTTCCTTGTTCAGTGACGTGCAAGGCTAAGGTGTTCACAGCTACTTGTCATGTGATTGTAATCTCAGTGGAAATTATTATAACCTCAGCCTGAGACACTACGAGGCAATTAACGCTGAAAAAGCAGTAGGTAGAGATTTTCAATCAAGAAATCTAAAAGCAATGCAAATACCATGATATTAACTCAGCAGCATTCCTCATTCTGACCTGCAGAATAAAGAGAGAGAACTTTGGAGGACACTCAGGGGTCTGCTTATAGACCACAACAGAGAACCTGCGTTTTGCTTTGTAAGCACACTGATTCCCCTGTTGTGATGGACACAAGCTATTTCTGGCCTAAAAAAATCAGAAATCACAGTGGTTAAAACGTGTCCAGGTATATGACCCTGTTGCAAGGAGCTTTGAATGACAGAAGCGCAGGGGATGAAGCGAATGCTTTAAATGCAACCTTACTGTCAAGTCTTCGTGGTTGCAGGTGTTCAGGGACAGCCAAAAGCACCTCACAGCAGTGTCCAGGAGGGAGCCAGCTGTGGCAGGGCACGGTGGCACCCAGCAGGCCCTTGGATGCCAGGCATGTCTGTCTGTCCCTAGCAGGGCTGTGCTCACGGTCTGACCTGCCTGCCCCAGGCTGACAGCTCTTGCTGCTGCCCTGCTCTGCTCCCGGGTGACAAGCGCTCCCAAAAACGTGTGGCAGCCGTGCTGCCGTTCAGCATGCAGCCCCATTTCTGTGTTTACTTTTCTCCAGCAGGCTTGGCGTTGTCAGCACTACAGAAATGGACTGGCTCTTTGCCTGCTGTAATTGCCACAGAGCATTACGAGTCACTTAAGCCTTTAGTGAAGGTGCATGACTAAAAATCACTGCTAGGTAAACGTGACAGGAGGGCAGTCAGAGCAAACCAAAGGTGCTGCAGGACAAAAAAGAAAAAGTTGGACCATTTCTACCAAAGGAAAGGTCGAGTGGCCTTCTGGAAATACCACAACAGTGCCGATATACATGAATATGTCACGTTTCTACAGCTGATAGCCCTCAAAAGGTGATTTTTTTTTTTAATGAAAGTCTTTAAAATTGAGAACACATTAAAAGTACAGCTCTCACCTCCCCAGCATTTGTGTAGTTTGTAATACATTCTTAGAGCTCCAATCTTCTAGAAAACAAGTCTATCTGATGCATTTTACATCTGCATTTGGATTGCAAGAGAGGTAAAGAAACAAGAATCCAGTGCAAACTGGGCCCCAAGTTCAGGTATGAATGAGAAAGATGTTTTTCAGTCACTAACCAAAACATGATGAGAAAAGGTAACTGATCTAACAGGTACAGCTTCATGATCTACAGCAAAGCTGCACTAATGTGAAACAGATTTGCCTCGTTGGAGTAAATGAGAGTTCTGTTGATTAACTCCAGAATAAAATCCAGTCTACAGATCTTAAAGAAAGAGTGAAGGAAAGGCCCAGTAGCCTGGAGCTCTCCTAATGCCTGGGACTCCCTACAGAAGATAATCTTTGTGTTATCTGCAGAAGCAAAAGGGTGGGTTCTACTCAAATCTGCTCATGAAGCAGAGCAGTATTTTGCAGTTTGTCTACTTATCAAAGCAAATGAGTTCCCTTTGTTGAAAAACAGGACTATTTTCATGCCTAATTCTCACTCATGCTTGAAACAATGTTTCCAGTAGCAACCATAAAAGCACTCTGTCATACAACTTACGCTACACTGTTACCTAAACCTACAGAAGACAGGAAGTTAAACCACGCTGAGTGGCTCTGTTCGCCTGACTTGTTATTAAAACTCCTATATATTGCTCAGATGTTACCATAGTGGATCAAACACACCTTCAATTCTATAACTTGCTTTGATCTCTGCAGACTACAAAGCCAGGTTTCCAGTCAGGACAGAAGGGTGTAAAGTATTCTTCACCATTCATTCAGCTGTGTAAATGAGAGTTCAGAAGGTAGCACAGACCCATAGCTTTTCTGTTATTAAAATGATTCAAACAGCCAGAAAAAAGTATTCAGCAATAAGGCTGCAATAGCATCTGACGGAAGGCTCCAATACAAAAGGCTTTCAGAATTAAAACTCTGCGAGATCCCTAGCTCATCTTTCTCTATTCTACTAATAACTACACAATGTTATTAAAGGGGCTGTAATGTCACAGATTGGAGTTTCTAATACCGTCATCTGCTGCAGATACTCATATCTATAGAATTACATAAAGAGATTGAAACTCTGACCCAAAGGCATATCCCACCTGTCATCACGTCCTCTGAAGTTTTTTTATTCACATATTGTGGCAAAGACCAGACTAAGGGCTGTGAAACCAGGCAGGCGAGATGTGCATTCTCCATCCAGGCTGAGGACTGATTCTTCTGGGAAAGCAGGAGTAACTCATTGCATCATAAGGTAAGAATTCTAATAGACACCTGTACATTTCTGTTCAGGACTAAACCTTAGCTACAGTATCTGCCAGAAAGAATATTGATCGAAGATCCCCGAAGTCTCACTTTGCCTCGATTCACTGCAGAACTACTCCTGTAGTGAGAGTTTTCTCTGTACTGCAGAATACTAGAATCAGAGTTAAAGTTTGATCATTGTGACAGGAGCTATTTAAAAATACACGTTGTTTCAAAATTAGCAACCAAAAGAAGAATGCTAAATTTACATTTTGAAAACTTAAGCCTGTCTTTGTCGAGATCACACACAGCATTGGCAGCACCTGGCAGAGCTCTGGGAAAGCTCATGCTTTCCACCCTGCAATAGCTTCATGTCCCACCTGCGGGCACAGAGAGAACAGTCTCTGTGAGCAGCGAGCAGTGCTGTCCTGACACGGGTTTTAATTAATGTATCAGCATTCGGCGGTGTACGGTGTGTTCTATCCTTAGCCACACTGCCATGACTCCGAAGTTGTCTGACTGACCTTCGTGGTACCTCGCTGGGGTTAACAAACCCTGGACTGCCATGCTGCAGACACTTAGCAGGGCAGTGTCTAATCTAATCGGAGAGATTTTTAGAATGGCATAAGCATAAGGCAGCATAAACCATGCTTTCCTCCTCGACTGCCTGTCCTTACATAACCAGTTACCCAGCGCTTATCCATGATCCAGGCAGCCTGAAACCAGCCTGGGAGAGCTGTCGGAGCGCCCCGGCCCCCTTCCGTTCGCTTCCCTGCCCACCCATCCCGCCTCACCTTTGGCACCAGCGCTCCCGCTGCTTGTGCGGACAGACGGACCCAGGGCGAGCCGAGAGGGTACCAGGAGGACGTGGCTTGAAGTCAAGCCCTCTAAACTGGCACAGCAGGCTTAAACCCACACTGGGGTATGGATTAGCCCTGGTGACGAGATATAACAGCTGGGCTTACGGCAGTGCTTTTGAGCGATTAGGGCTTGGTCCACTACCTCCACAGACACGGCCTCCCGGCAAAGAGCCGGCA